>CP092870.1:79911455-80511455 GCA_030710605.1 Cordylochernes scorpioides | reverse complement strand
AGCTGCCATGTATTATATTATCTACCAATGTTTTGCAGCTCTTTGTGTTGGGTTATGGGTAAATAAATTCTGTCCTCATATCTTGTCTCTTTTTCATTTGTGAACAGTAATTTTTGTTTGTTTGTCATTTGCTCACATCTTATATTATGTCGTGCAGACCAAAGTGTCATAACTTCTCGAATAACACTGTACACACAATTTTATCCCTTATGTTTAATTTATCGCTTTTCGCTCATTAAAAGAAATAGCATAAGGAATATTCTCTGTAACCCCCCACCTTTAGAAATTTTGGGCAAAAAAAATAATACAAAATAATTTTACTACCACGTTTTTCAACGCAAAAGGTTGATTTAAAAATTATATTTATTTGAGGGGATACATTTTTAAAAATCGTGTACAGTATAATAAACAATGATAACATTTGACAAGCCCATAGGATATTTGGAATAAAGTACGACAAATGTATTTTGTCACTCCCATCTATATTTCATTTTTTGGATCATGACAAATTTCCAGTTAAATAGTCGAGTGTCGCCAATTATTCAAGAAATTACACATTCCTTATAGCAAGAAATCCTATTAGTAGTACCATCATAATTTTTGGTACTATATTAACATTTCAAAAAATCGTGTATTGTATTCAGCTATGTTTTTCAAACATTCAATATATTTGACAAAACTCTATCAAAAATATAAATATTTTTTGCTACATGTTTTAATTTGCATATACCTATTTTACATATCTCAGATTGTATTTAAAAATCGTTAACCATTTCTTATAACTTTTGGCGAAATGGTGCTTTATTAATTAACGATTTGATATTATTAGGATTCTTTCCTGGTATACAAAAAGGAAAAATACGTGTCGATCAGTTATATTTTTCAATTAATCAAACAATTTGGCCGCTGAATTTCTGATTCTGGTACAGCGCCATCTAGGGAATGAAATTGTAACTAAAATCAATTTCGAAATTTTCAATATTTGCCATAAAAAATCCCATTGCATTCTGAACACAATGGTGTTTACCGCATTGCTCTAGCGCAAATATTCGCGGAGTTATTAATTTTTAAAGTTGTGCGGGACTTTTGGATCACCCTGTATATACCAGCTCGTATCTATATATATAGAGAGAGAAATTTCTAATTAAGATAGCCAATATCTTTTTTTTTTTTCAATTTGAAAATTATTTTTAATAGGAAAGTGTGGAAAATATTTATTAACTATATAGAATTTTGTCTTAATTTTTCTCAAATTAATTTTCTCTGCTAATCACAGTGGTGTGTGCTTAAAAACTTCTTGAATAATGCAAATATGGCTGAGGTTTATAATAACCAATATTTTTAATTTTGGAGATGCTTTTTTCTCTCTTTATTTTTTTATCAGCTTGTCTGGAATATTTTACTTCCCTTGTTCTATTTTCTTTATAATAGTTTAACGTGCTCACGTACCTCTGATCTAAAATACCTTTTATTTCCCTTGTTCTATTTTCTTTGGTATAGTTTAGCGTGCTCACGTACCTCTGATCTAAAATACCTTTACCGAAAAACCTTTAAAGTTAAATTGTTTGTTACTTAAGTTGAAATTAAGCATACGCCAGGCTGATGAGGGCCAAAGACCAAAATGCGTACGTATAGTTGGCTTTTCTTAGGTCTAAATACATTATATATATATAGAGGCGTATGATTATTTTCAAAATAAAACAATTTCAACTGCCCTTACTCTATTGCAGTAAGGGCAGTTGAAATTTTATTTTATTTTTAAATAATCATACGCGTCTATAATAGTTTCGTATTTTGATAACAGATGGCGCGCTAATGCATCTTAACATTATATATAGTTGAGAGGAAGGATAATATATTCATTTATGAAAGGACACTCCTCTATTTAATAAAATACATTATTTGGATACCTTTTCAATGTCATACATTTATTTATGTACATGGTCTAAAAGGGTCAAAAGTATGAAAGAAGAAGTTCAGGTTGATGTCCTAATGAAATAGCATCTTCCAATCATTCAACTAAACTTTGATAATGTCTTGGCGCCATCTATCGGAATAAGTAATGTTTCGATTGAAAAGAAGAGCGGTGCAACTCTCAATTTGATGAGTCATTGAGCCTGTCCTACGCTGACGATGGCAAGCAGTACGTAATATGTAACTCCGCCTTTGCCGGTCCCAAACCCGGATGAAAAAGGAGGAGGGGGAGCAGTAACAAGCTCACTAAAAAACCTGGGTTCAGCTGGCCCGGCTGATAGTACCCTGTAAAGTCTCCTAATCCAACGATACAGGATGAGCAGCGTTTGTATTCCATGTTAGGAGCGGCTGAACATGGCGTCTGTTCCTCATGTCAGAGGCGGCCATTTCTTTTGGAGCTAAGTCGGCCTGCCACTGAGTAGTGCTCCCAGTCTTAATGACAAAGGCAGACACATTCTATTTCACCCAGTCATGAATGATTGAGTGGAGATAAGAAAGTGTGTATGTAATAAAAAAGTGTGTAATATGTGTATATAAGGGAAACTGGGCGCCACCTATCGGAATAAGTAATGTTTTGATTAAAAAGAAGCGCGGTGTAGCTCCCAATTTGATGAGTCATTGAGCCTGTCCTACGCTGACGATGGCAAGCAGTACGTAATATGTATATATAAGCGAACTATGGAGATATTCTTGACGACAGTGTAGAGATACTTTCCTAGACCACTAATCTTCCGCACACAATTCATAAACAGAATCTTGTGTATAAATTAAATTAGATACATTATCGCGCCATCTGTTTTTATAAATGTAAACTATTTTACAAAATAGATATACAAAAAGATAATATTTTAATTTGGAGGGTATTCATATAACACCGATAAAAGGAATGGAGGTGTTTTTATTGAAAAATATTGATTGAATAAAAGTTATGTTTAATTAAGAATGAAAAATATATATGTCATAAAAAAAGATGTATTTTAGGTACGTTACCAATTCATTCATGCAGTCGTGGATTGAAGTGAAATGATAACTTTTATATCCAAAATTGTATTTTTTTTTTAATGATTATATTTTAAGAACAAAACAGTTTGCATACATACAATTTTATAAATATAATCTAAGTATATACAAAAAACATCTTGGGTTGTACTCCTTTTGTTAAGGATTTTAAAGAATTAACTCTGTGTTAATTCTATGATTATTTAAATTATAATTATATTAATGAATAATAAAAATCATATTTTTATTATGTCATTTCTTCCCTCCAAGGATAAAAATTAGGGAGTAATTTTCAAAGTAAAAAAAGTATCATTATTATTTACATAGATTATCAATTAAGATGGAGGATACCAATTGAAACTATATCAATGATGCTCTTTATTCCTTCTACATATTCCTATTGGTACCTTTTTTCTTGACAGTAGCTGAAAATTATCCAATCTTATTTGAATTTATAGGTGTCTCCTTCCTATAATTCATAAGGGGATTTACCTCATGAATTGAGTAGGCCTTCTCAGGCTCTCAAGATTCAAAAGGTATTTTGCCACATGCCAAAAAATATATTTTTGAAAATCACAAATTTATTTCTCATAATGACGAGTGGTATCCAACATCTTGTTTCACATTTATTTGGTTTGATCAGAATAAAAACATAAAATAATGGGTTATTTACTTCCACATAATGAAAAATATTTACACATGAAGTTTTACTATTTACATTAAAAGAAAAGAATGTTCGAATATGAAATGTTCCATATAAAGTTTGTGAGGGAAAAATATATAGAATCATATGAGTGAATTTCTCAACAAATAAAATCAAAATGTAAAGTATTTACAACAATTGAAAAGAAAAGTGTCAAGTTATATCTTATGTGTGCACAAAAATTATATTCTCAAGGCTTAATTTTTAGGCGTAGTTATTTTTGGTATTGTCTTATTTATATTAAGATTTCCCTACCATTATTTAGTAAGAAGAGGGATTCTACTTTTCACTACCTTAGGTGCCACTTGTTGGTTTATTTTTTTCTCTAAAGTGGGTATTTTACTTTTTGTCAGTTTTAACTCAAATCCTTCTTTTGAGTAGTATGGCCTCAATTTGGATGAATGAATTACCATGGTAGTTTTTCCTAAATTAGATTGGGGTTTATCAATTTCATAATTGACTGGGGATATCTGTTTTAAGATTGTAAATGGCCCAGACATTGGAGGCATTAATTTTCGGTTATCTGGATGGTAAAAGGTTTGTAACCAAACTTTATCGCCTACTTTAAAGGTGGAAGGTTGATAATGTTGATCATATCTAATTTTATTTATCTGATGAAATTTTAATGTATTATTATAGGCATTTGTTCTGGCAGTGTCTATAGGGGGGTAAAATTCTGATTCTTTTAAGGGGGGATCATAAGGGAGCTTACCATACAAAAGGTAAGTAGGAGTATAGCCTGTTATGGAATGGGGAGTATTATTATATTCATTTAGTACTGAATCTAACAATTTCGTCCATGGTATTGATTTTCCTTTCAAGTTATTGAATTTACATCTTAACCTGGTTATTATAGTTTGGTTAAGTCGTTCATTTAAACCATTACACTGAGGTCTTGATGATGAAGTCAATAATTGTTTAATGTTATTGTTAATCAAATATTTTCTAAATCTTGGTGAAGTAAATGATGGTGCCCTGTCACTTAAAAATTGTTTGGGTTTTTGTATTTGAAAAATTTTGTTTAGGCAATTTATATATGAGTCAGTAGTTTGACTTTTTGAGGGGAAAGCCCAAATGTATCTAGTAGCATGATCTACGATGATGTGAAGGAATTTCTTTGTGGAATTATAGTAATTTAGTCCACCTACTGTGTCTATAGACACAAGATCAAAAGGATCCTTAGCTGGGGGGAGACTTTCCAACAGACCAAATTTCTTCTGGTGAGATATTTTATTGAGTTGACACACCTCACAGTGTTTTACATAATTAGAAATATCTTGAATTAGGTAGGGCCAATAATAGATAGGGGAAATTAGATTTATCATTTTAGATACTCCTATATGGCCGTAATCTTGATGAGCTCTTATTAATACTTTTTCTCTTAATGTTGGTGGAACAACACTTTTGATTAATCCTTTTTTCTTTATTGTTAAAAGTCCATTAAATTTAGTATATTTCCTATCATTGATGTTATCATCAAATTGAGCTTGTTTTAGTTCTGGGTCAGAAACAAAATGAGCTATGGGGTATCTGCTGAGAAAATCAGCTTCTTTATTTTCAGTTCCTCTTATGTGTTTTATCTCAAAGTCAAACATTGAGAGCTTTAAGCTCCATCTAAATAATCGTCCTTTTGGGTTCTTTATGTTCTTCAAATACTTTAGACAAGCATGGTCTGTATGGATGGTGAAATGCACGCCATCTAAGTAGGGTAAAAATAAATCCACAGCATCAATAATAGCAAGGCATTCTTGCTCAGTTACACAATAGTTTGATTCATAAGATGTCATTCTACGGCTTCTATACGCTATTGGCTTTAAAAGCCCATCGGGTTGTTCTTGTTTTAGGATAGATCCGATCTGTTCTTGGCTAGCATCCGTGTAAAGGTGTATAGGATATTTGGGATTATAGATAGCTAATATAGGTTTTGAGGTTATCATATTTTTTAATTTAGAAAATGCGGTTTCGCATTCTTCATCCCATTTCCATTTTACATCTTTTTTTTAACAAATTATTCAAAGGGAGTCTGAGTTTAGCATAATTAGGGATAAATTTCGAGTAAATGTTAATAGATCCTAAAACTCGTTGTAAATCCTTTTTATTCCTTGGGGAATTCAATTTTCTAATCGTTTCTATATTATTAGTGCTGGGTGAAAATTGATGGTTTGATATTTCATATCCTAGAAAAGAAATCTGATAAGTAGCGAATTTACATTTACTTAGTTTTAGCTTAATATTTTCCTTTATGCAAATATCTAAAATTACTTTTAAATGGGTCAAATGTTCCTGAAAATTATTTGAAAATATAATGAAGTCATCGAAGTAATTCATGCAAAAATCAACATCATATTTATTTAAAATTTGCCTTAAAACTCTTTGGAATTGACTTGGACTATTTTTTAATCCAAAAGATAATTTATTAAATTCGTAAAGTCCGTGAGTGGTAGTAAAAGCTGTGTATTCTTTATCATCTGGGTGTATATCTAAATGGTGATAACCTGATAAAAGATCTAGTGTAGTGAAGATATTAGCTTCTGAAAGCTTATCTAATATAGAATCTATTCTTGGTATGGGCTCAGAATCTCTTTTTATTATATCATTTAATTTTCTGTAGTCTATTACTAGTCGAATTTTACCTTCATTTCGCTTATTCACCAACATAGCAGGGGATGCATAGGAGGAATAAGATGGTCTAATGACATTATATTTTAAAAGTTCTTCAATCTGTCTTTTAATTTCAATGTTGTCCGAGAAGGAAGGTCTAAAAGGCTTTAATGAAATAGGTGTTTGTGAGGTAAGTTTAATTCTAATTGGATCTGCTTTAATATGTCCTATATCCATTTTATGGGCAGCAAACGCTTCCTTATTTTCCTTAATTAATTTAATTAAATCAGATTTTTCATATGGTGAAAGTTTTTCATCAAATTCTACACTATTAAAATTTCTAAAATCATTTTCATTAGGAGGAATAATAGATTTAAATAAAGGAATTACATTATGATGTGTATAATTATTATTATTAGGGTTATGGTAATTAACATTAAGAATTCTACCAAATTGAGTAATTGTAAAACTTTGAAAATCAATGTCTAATTTAAATAATCTTATATGGTGTAAAGAAAGCAATACATATGGCAAATTAATATCAGAGGAATAAAAATCAATATCTCTAGTAATAAATCCTATAGTTGTATTAACATTAATTTTTGAATTTATATTTAGCATACCGGATGTCTGTTTAATAAGAGGTAAATTATTAAAAACAACATAGTTTGGTTGAATCTTATCTATCATATGTTGAGGAATTATAGAGAAGGTACAGCCAGTATCCATGAGAGCTAATATACTGTTATTATTCACATTTAGATTTATATACAGACCTTGGCGTCAGGAGTGTTGAGGCGGAGCTGGTCGGCATTCGCTCGAAGGGGCTGTTGTCTGCGTCAAGGTGTCCATGGATCGAGACGGCACGGACATGAAGCTTGCAGCGGGGGGGGGGGGGGGGGGGGGCTTGCACGGCCCTCTCGCGAAACCAGCACCTATTCTCAGGATGGAAGCGTCCGGCATGTCCCCGGTTCAGGCAAATTCGGTAAGGACGTCTTTTAGAACTATAGTCCATAGGGCTTCTACCTGGATGTCCCCATTGCTTTTGTTGTACTTCCATTCTTGGGGCTGTTTCCCTTTTAATAGATGACTCCTCCACTTCCTTATGTGATTCCCTTCTTATTGAATGTTTCTCCACATTTGCATCTTTATTTGGCAAATTCTGCAAGCTTTTTGCGTGAATTTCTAGAAATTCCATTAAATCCTTAATTGAAGGCACAACCCTTGGGTTGTTCTGCAATTCCCACTGTTTTCTTGTGGTTTTATCAAGCTTATCTTGTATGATCTCGACGAAAAACACATCAGATAAACTATCGATTTGGTAACCTAATACCTTCACTGTTCTTACTATCTCGTTGCAACTATCTAGAAGTTTAAACATTGACTTATGGTTGTCATCGGCTAACTTTGGTAATCTTAATGCATTATCTATTTGGGTGAAAATCAGATCCTTTGGATTATCATATCTTGTTAATAAGGTTTGCCAAACCTCAACATAATTATCGGCTGTAATTGGAAATGCGTTGACCAGTCTTAGGGCTTCGCCTCTCAGTTGGTCTTTCAAATATTGTAACTTTTCAATTTCCGGTATTTGTGAATTAGAACCAATTGCAGAATAAAATAAATCCTTAAATGAAAGCCATGATTCTAATCTACCATCGAAAGTTGGCAATTCAAGTTTAGGCATTTTAACATGTAAATTTACTTTTTTTTCAGATGTTTCTTGCCCATTATGCCTTAAATCCAATTCACACTTTAATCTTATACACTTATCTATGCAATTTTCCACTTCGTCATTCAAATCCTCATCCTCAAGTTTCTGCAAGAAAATATCACTCATTTTCATCAAATCATTATTTGCATACTCTAGTTTGCATTTCGTTGCAGTTACATCTACCATAGACACAATGGATTCGATATTTTCTTCAATGCCTTTTATACTTTTTTTATCCTTTTTAATTTCTTAATTAAAGTTTCGACTTCCATAATTGCTATTCTTTTATCTATATCTTTTCCCAAATATCTTAGTTGCAATATATGGCTTTGAAATCTATTGGAATTCTTCTCGTACAGGGTTAAAATACATCCTGTCGACTATTAAAAAAAGATGTCATAAAAAAAGATGTATTTTAGGTACGTTACCAATTCATTCATGCAGTCGTGGATTGAAGTGAAATGATAACTTTTATATCCAAAATTGTATTTTTTTTAATGATTATATTTTAAGAACAAAACAGTTTGCATACATACAATTTTATAAATATAATCTAAGTATATACAAAAAACATCTTGGGTTGTACTCCTTTTGTTAAGGATTTTAAAGAATTAACTCTGTGTTAATTCTATGATTATTTAAATTATAATTATATTAATGAATAATAAAAATCATATTTTTATTATGTCATATATATATTTATAACTTCTCTTTAAAATGTGGGGAATTCTGACATTTCTGAAACTATTTTATTGCGAATTTCTTCAACAATTTCTACTTCATATTCAACCTCTCTTTGTTTTATAATTGTATCGTGGGCTTGTGTGTAAATAAATATGTGGTAAGTGGGAGTCCATGTTAGGGTTAGCCTGGCTCGTCAATCTACCCCCGCGACATCTGTCCCGTCCACCAGACCGGAAGAACAAGTCAAGCAGAAGACCGTATTTATGACTGTCATGGCGTTAGACCACCGAGTAAATTGATCATTATTGGCGGCCCCCCTAGACAACACTTTATTAAAATAGCGCCTTATTGAAAAGATCGGCTGCTAATAAATAAATATTTACTCTGTAACAGGTAAAATATTTCCTAAATATTAGTTTATTCGAGTGTTTATAAATTGGCGTTTACTAGAGAGTAATATAAAACATATTTTTATTGATATGTTTATTTTTAATTTTAGACATATCGCGATAACGTTATTTATTTTTTTTTTATTTTATAGCAATTTTAATTCTTTCAATTTTAATATATATTATTTGTTAAAACTATTTTATAGATCCTTTACTTTTTGTACATAGAAGGAAGGTCTTAGGTGAAGGGAGACAACGAGCAAGACATCTATATCTATAGATAGCCCCAGCTTGGACCGACCGAGGGCAAAGGTCGGCGTGGGCGGAGACGACGGAGCGTCATGTTACATTCTTTTTTCGGTTAGTTGGCAGGATTCCCTTGTTAGAAGCGGAAGGGAAAGTTGAGTTCCCTTGCCAGACGGAGAGACGTCTAAAAGCTATCCTGCAAGCAGCGTCTTGTGGAAGGAAAGACGTCAAGCTATCCTGCAAGCAGTGTCTTGTGGAAGGAAAGACGTCAAGCTATCCTGCAAGCAGCGTCTTGTGGAAGGAAAGACGTCAAGCTATCCTGCAAGCAGCGTCTTGTGGACGGAGAGAACGCATTGGAGTATCCCTCAAGCAGCAACTTGAGAGCGGAAAAGACACTTAGACAACCAACGAGTCGCGACAATTGGACATCGCACAAGACAAGCCAAGCCAAGCCAAGCCTGCGACGGTGCTGCCACGAGGTACTGTATAAACAAACGCTCGACACCCCCCGCCATTTATTTTTATCTCCCTTCCCTGAGATTAGTTAATTTTTTTACTTTCTTTTTTGCTTAACCTTGTTTATTTTTTTACCATTAATTCTTTATATAAGTATAATAGTTTTTATCCCTTTTGTTTTTAATCTTTGAAATAAATCCTTTTGTTATACTGTGTTTCTGTGCATTTATTTCCCCCATTGTTTTTCCTTTCAATCGATCACCCTATTTTTTTTTTCTTTTTTAAACGAACACGAACATTTTGGTGAGCCGGACGTGATCGATTTAAAGGAAATATGGAGGAAATGGATGCAATTAAAAAGCGCAGAAAAGCCATAAGAGGTACTTTCACTAGAATTATTAATGAAATAAATGGGGAATTTGAAAAGTCTCAAATTGATAAGAATGATATTTATTCTAAGTTTAATAGACTAGAGTCTTATTACACGAAACTTGTAGATCTAAACGAAAAATATCAGGCTTTATTGGTAGTGAAAGAAGGGATTACAGAGGAAAGTATTGATAGGGAATGGCAAGAATGCGATAAATATGAAGAGGAAAAGTTTGATATTCAACAGAAAGTCAGTGTACTACGGAATCCCGATAAAGAAGAAACAATCCCGATTGCTAGCGAGGACACTGTAATAAATGTGAAATTACCAGAGTTAGCCCTAAAAAACTATGACGGCTCTCTGGAAGGTTGGTTGCCTTGGTGGGCGCAGTTTTCGAAAATTCACGAAAATAAGAATTTATCCGATAGCGACCGGTTTTTATATTTGCGTCAAGCAATTGTACCAAATTCAGAAGCCTATTGTGTTGTAGCAAGCTATCCCGTTACAGGCGCCAACTATGTTTTGGCAGTACAAGCCCTACAGGAGCGATTCGGTGACCCGAATATACTGACAGAACTATATGTCAGACGTCAATTGAATTCGGTTATATCTAATGTAAAGAAAGAAAATAGAAATTTAAGCAGTCTGTACGACGAACTGAGCAGTCACCTCCGGTCGTTAGAGACACTGGGCATTGATCCCCAGTTGTCGGGTATTTTTTTATATCCTCTTGTCGAGTCTTCATTACCTTCGGATATTTTGAAAATATGGCACAGGCATCCTTCTTCGGGTTATGGTCTAGAGTTAGCAAAACGGGAAGTGTCAGATAAAGGGGTTGGAGGAGCTCAAGAAAGGCTCAGGTTATTATTGGACTTTCTAAAAGCCGAAGTAAGGAGTGCTCAACGGCTGAAATTTGTGGAAAAGGGCTTTAAGCAGGAGGAACCCTATAAAAGGTCTTACAATGATGGGACCAGAACAAGGAGCAATTTCAGACCCGCCACTGTGTCTAGTCTGTTCGGAGGGCGAACTAATATAAAATGCTTCTTTTGTGAAAGAACAAATCATGCGAGTCATCAATGCCGCTCCATAATGAAAATGTCTCCGGGAGAGAGAAATGATAAAATACGTAGTGCCCATCTATGTTTCAAATGCTTAAGAAAGGGACACATACAGAGTCAGTGCCGAGAACAATTGGAGTGCAAAAACTGTGGGAGAAACCACTTGGAAGTTTTATGTGAAGGAAATTCTTCTAACCGGTTAACGAAACCAGGAAGAGAAAATCTAAAGGAAAATGCAACTGAACCCATTGCATCGCTTTCTAGTCAGGCCTGCACTGGTCAGGTCTTGCTGATGACCACGGTAGCACTGTTAAGAGGCCCAAATGCCTCTAGAAGAGTTAGAATTCTCCTCGACAGTGGAAGTCAGTTTTCATATATCAAACAGTCGTTAGTCTGGAGTATAGGAATAGAGAGAAAAGGCGAAATAACTATAGCTAAAAGTCTTTTTGGAGGTAATAAGATTGGTGAAGAAAAGCACGGTAAATTTATGTTAGAATTAGAGAATTTAGGTAATAAAAGAGATGTGATCCATATTGAGGCGCTGGATCAACGTAAAATTTGCGAAGCCATACCACCTTTGCCAAAAGGAGACTGGTTAGAAAAATTGAAGATTAAGGGCATAATATTGTCCCAGGACAATTTTAAAGGACAAGAGATTGACATATTGATTGGCGCTAACTATCTAGGTATGATTTTGACAGGAAAAATAGTTCAAGTTGAAGCAGATTTAACTGCGGTGGAAACGAAATTAGGTTGGACACTAATGGGCAATTCGCCAATTATTGATAGCAATGACAATGTGCAGCAGACTTTGAATCTGCTAACAACGCGATGCGATTTAAAGGATTTGTGGGATCTAGAAGTATTAGGCATTAGGGATCCTGTTGAAACTTGCTCCAAAGAGACCAGATATCAGGAAATAAAAGAAAAGTTTATAACAAAAATTCAAAGACAAAGTGATCGGAGATATTCTGTAGGTCTACCTTGGAAGGTAGAAAAGGAGTCAATCCCCAGCAATCTTGACATAGCGATAAAAAGGTTAGATATAAGCACTAAGAAAATGACCTCACAGAATAAGTTGACCGAATATAGTCAGGTCTTTAGAGACTGGCTGACTGAAGGACTCATTGAAAGAGTCGAGGAAAATCCTCTCGAGAGAAGAGGCTACTATTTACCTCACCGCCCTGTGTACAAGATGGAATCTAAAACGACGCCCATACGTCCGGTTTTCGATGCTTCTTGTCTAGGCCATAATGGACTATCTTTGAATCAATGTTTAGAAAAGGGACCGAATTTATTGGAAAGAATCCCTGAAATGATGATAAGATTTCGGGAAAATAAATTTGGAGTCACGGCAGATATAAGAAAAGCATTCCAGATGGTGGCGATTGAAGAATCTGAACGGAACTACCTTAGATTCCTTTGGTGGGAAAAGGAGAGCGATAGAGAACTAATAGCTTACAGGCATAAGAGACTTGTATTTGGCTTAAACTGTAGTCCTTTTGTGCTGAACGCCGTAATAGAATACCATCTTCAATCAATAAGAGGCCCACTTGTTCAATGGGCAAAGATTTTAGCTCAATCCTTCTACATGGACAATTGTATTACCTCGCTGGAAACAAAGCAGGAAGTGCAGGAATTTCAAAAGGCCGCAATTGAAATTATGGACAGGGCTAAAATGGAATTACGAGAGTGGGAATATTCTCTGGAGGAAAACCCTGAAAAGGGGACTTGTACAAAAATATTGGGTGTTGTTTGGAATAAAATGGAAGATTCATTAAAATGCGAACTCCCTGACAATTTGAGTATTCAACCCAAATTAACGAAAAGGCTGGTACTGTCCATGGTTCAGCGGATATTTGATCCACTTGGATTTTGCGCTCCAGTATTCTTGCCACCAAAGTTGTTACTGCAGCGATCATGGGGTCTGAAACTAGGTTGGGATACACCTCTACCCGAAAGTATGGCCCAGGAATTTCGAACCTGGTTGGATCAAATAAATTTAATAGAGTTAATAAAGATACCGAGATATATGTGGAATGATCTCATTTTCCCTACAGAAGTTCATATCTTTTGTGACGCTAGTCAAATAGGCTATGGAGCTGTAGCCTATTTAAGAAGCGAAACGGGACGAGAAAATACTCTAACTTTGATTTGGAGCAAGGTCAGATTAGCTCCTATGAAGAGTATTACGATCCCTCGCTTGGAATTAATGGCCATGGTACTAGGAGCTAGACTAGCCAATGCAATCCAAGCTGCCTTGAAGAGAAAATGTGAAACAACTCTTTGGTCGGACTCTACTACCGCGCTAAGTTGGATAAAGAAAGAAATTGAGTGGAGAGTTTTCGTGAGAAACCGAGTCAGAGAAATACAGGCCACTACCAATTTGAACGATTGGAGGTTCGTTCCTAGTCAGTTGAACCCGGCCGATCTTCTGTCTCGAGGTTGCCCTCCATGCCAGTTTGTGCAAAGCAGATGGTGGGAGGGCCCCGAATGGTTGAAAAAACCTAAAGAATTCTGGCCCAATTCAGAGTTCTCGATAAATCCAAAAGAAATAAATGTTGAAGAAAACATTATGAAAACCAACATTAATTTGAACATCGATTATAAAGACTGGATACTGACAAGGAGGTCTGATTACTCTCTCAACATCAGGATAATGTCCTATGTTTTAAGATTTTTAGGGAAACTTAAAAAACAGTCAACTGAAACAGGACCTTTGAAAGTTTCATAATTAGACTTGGCAGAAAAAAAGCTTATCCGAATGATTCAGGAGAAAGTCTCCATAGAGAAATCGAATGCAACCAAGAGTTTTAAAATATTAAAAAACACTGACGGACTTTGGTGTGTAGAAAGCAAACTTTTACATGGACAGGTCCCAGAAGAATTTAAAACTCCTATCATTCTACCAGGCGACCATCCCTTCGTAGAGCAACTTATATGGGAAGTGCACCTGGAGAATGGACATGTAGGCGTGCAATTCATTTTATCAAAGCTGAGAGAGAAATTTTGGATAATCAGGGGAAGGAAAACGATAAAGAAAATTATCAGTAAGTGCATTGCTTGCAAGAGACTTAAAGAAAAGTCTCTGCAAAGACCAATGGCAGCTTTGCCAGAAAACAGAATTGGACTGGGCAAACCCTTCCAAATTACAGGAGTTGATTTATTAGGCCCTCTTCATTTGAAAGAAGGTGAGAAAGTGTGGGTAGCCGCCTTTACTTGCGCCGTCTATCGCGCTATTCATCTGGAGTTGGTGAAGAGTTTAGAGACAGGAGTCTTCATGATGGCCCTCCATAGGTTTATTTGTCGGAGAGGGCGCCCTGAGAAAATATATAGCGACAATGGCACCAATTTCGCAAAACTTAATAGAATATTCAAGAGATTGGATTGGACTAGAATTGAAAGGGAAACCTCAATTGAAAGGATACAATGGATTTTTATCCCTCCTTCTGCTCCTTGGTGGGGAGGATTTTGGGAAAGAATGGTTAGGACAATAAAGGAAATGTTGATAAAGATGCTAGGTCACAGGAAGCTGAAATATGTACAACTGCAGACTGCCCTTTGTGAAATCGAATCTATCATTAATAATCGACCTCTCACTTATGTCTCTGAAGACGACAATGATCTAAAACCGTTAACTCCTAATGAGTTTTTACAAAATGGTCCAGAGTCTAGCTTTCCTGAATTTGAAAATTTAAAGCCAGAAATGTTGCACACTAGATACAGAGAGTTAGGTCAACTGAAGAGAGAATTGAAGCAGAGATTCTTAAAGGAATATTTAGGCGCGCTGATTCAGAAATCCGAAAATATTGATAGAAGACAGTTGAAAGTAGGAGACGTTGTACTGATCGGGCAAGAAAATCTTAAAAGAATGTTTTGGCCTAAAGGGCGAATAGTAAATCTCATACCAGGAAAAGATGGAATAGTGAGAGTGGCCCATGTTAAAACATCCACAGGAACCTTGATCAGGGCTCTACAACGCTTACACCCTCTTGAAATATCCTCGAATGTTGAGACGATTCAAATGGACAATTCAAATGCCGAACCCCAAACTGAAGCATTTTTAGGAAATAGGCCCAATATTGAATCCAGGGACTCTAGAAATAGATATGGTAGGGTAATCAGAAAGCCTGCAAGGTATGACTCGAAGGACTAGTGAAAGTACCTGTAGAAAAAAAAGTGTAATATGTGTATTCTTTTATGTGTATTTTATGTAATGTAATAGGCATATCTACTCTTGTGTGTATTGTGTATATATATGCTCTTTTGTCTTATACTTAATTTTGGCTTCTTTCGGAGCAAAATTATGTGGGAGAATGTTAAAACTATTTTATAGATCCTTTACTTTTTGTACATAGAAGGAAGGTCTTAGGTGAAGGGAGACAACGAGCAAGACATCTATATCTATAGATAGCCCCAGCTTGGACCGACCGAGGGCAAAGGTCGGCGTGGGCGGAGACGACGGAGCGTCATGTTACATTCTTTTTTCGGTCAGTTGGCAGGATTCCCTTGTTAGAAGCGGAAGGGAAAGTTGAGTTCCCTTGCCAGACGGAGAGACGTCTAAAAGCTATCCTGCAAGCAGCGTCTTGTGGAAGGAAAGACGTCAAGCTATCCTGCAAGCAGTGTCTTGTGGAAGGAAAGACGTCAAGCTATCCTGCAAGCAGCGTCTTGTGGAAGGAAAGACGTCAAGCTATCCTGCAAGCAGCGTCTTGTGGACGGAGAGAGCGCATTGGAGTATCCCTCAAGCAGCAACTTGAGAGCGGAAAAGACACTTAGACAACCAACGAGTCGCGACAATTGGACATCGCACAAGACAAGCCAAGCCAAGCCAAGCCAAGCCTGCGACGGTGCTGCCACGAGGTACTGTGTAAACAAACGCTCGACACCCCCCCGCCATTTATTTTTATCTCCCTTCCCTGAGATTAGTTAATTTTTTACTTTCTTTTTTGCTTAACCTTGTTTATTTTTTACCATTAATTCTTTATATAAGTATAATAGTTTTTATCCCTTTTGTTTTTAATCTTTGAAATAAATCCTTTTGTTATACTGTGTTTCTGTGCATTTATTTCCCCCATTGTTTTTCCTTTCAATCGATCACCCTATTTTTTTTTCTTTTTTAAACGAACACGAACATTATTCATTTGTATATAATGGTTTATAATATGTGGGTTTTATTATATTCAACTTTATTCCACTGTAAATACAAAGCGCGATGTCCCGCCAAGGACACTGGCGCCCAAAGGAAAGCAATACAAGAGAGAGAGAGGGAGAATCTATTAACATATGCTCAAGGCATTTACCATATTCTTGAAATTGATTTCAAACAAGCATACTATATACATAGGTAATTTATTTTAAACACACCTCAAAATAAAGAAAAAAGGAGAAAACAAAAAAAAAATCATATATACAGCACATAGTTAATTATACCTAACACATGAGATTATTTAAAAACTTTGATATAAATTTACAAAATCTATTGAATACAATGTATGAATCCCTGCTGGATATCAGTTCTCTTGGATCGGTACAGAGAATACCGTTATTGAGTCTGTAGTCTTGAAATGCTGGGCACTTAAGTAAAAGGTGAGTGGAATCTTGAATGCGGCATCCACAAAAACAGCCCGGATCCTCCGATGCACGGATTCTTTCCAGAAAACTTCCGAAATTACCATGGTTGGTTACAAATTGTGTGTTGTGGAAATTGGGCGAAAATAATTTTGAATACCCTGGTTGGAAAAACTTGTAAATGTCTCGTTTGTATTATTCAGTAAGAGCAACATTCTTTCGTCTATATAGGATTTAATTATAAAGGGAATATCGATGTTGTATTTTTGTTTGTCCTCGAACGATAAGTTATTTAAGTCATATTTCATATTTTTTGCTTCAATGTAATCTGCAATCAATGGAGTCTTAGCCAAACTGTGAACACAGTTGTACGAAGTTGTCTTATATGCTTGAATGCTCCATATTAATATCTGATATTGCATTGAGTTTAATTTTTGTATCGATTTTTTTTTTTTTATTTAAACCATATTTCTTATCCATATGTTAAAGTTGATCTGAATAAAGATTTATACAATGTAATTCTTTTATGGGAGCTCAAACCCCATGATTTGCTGCACAGAGAGAATAGACATTTTTTTATTCTTAGAGTTCTGCTCACTATTTCCTCTATATGAAAAGCAAAATTTAATTTGTTTTTTTCTTCTATGATTTGCAATTGTTATTCCTAAAATTTTTATTTTTTGTACTGGTGAAATTAATCCCCTCTTAAATTTAACTGGGATCTTCTCTTTATTATGCAATTTATTTTTGAGATTTTTTTCTAGAATCTATTATATGATATGGGGTATAATATGTATATGTCGGATTTCGATTGAATCATGTCGATTCTCTGTCGGAATCGATGTGAATCCTGTCGACTCCCTGTCGGATCCTGTTGTTACCTGTGTAAGATCCTGTTGACTCCTTTCAACTTACTGTGGGATTGGTGAATTGTGGTGAATCCTATGTCGGATTATGCTGAATTGATTATTAATGGCGCAGTCTTGGCCGAATGGTGGGTTTCCACAGGGGAAATAACGAGCACACCTGGATGGGATAGAACATGGACTTCGCGAAAGGGAGAGAGTGCTTGAGAGGTGGAGAAGGTACCTTTGCCTTTCACATGATCGAAGAGGACTTTATTTTGGTTGGAGCCTAAGTTGAGCACGCCTTGCTTCTAGCCCGGTCACCTACCTTCTCCCTAACTTCTTGTCCGAGATAATCGTCATTATCTCGGCTTCTCATTGGTCGAGATCATTTTACGTGCCTACTTCTGGTTCGCTATTAGTTGGTCATGCTTAACTGTGATTGGCTTAGTACCTCCATTGTCGCCATGATTGCAATCTTCCAGGAAGAAGAAGGTCTTTGAACTCTAGTTTTATGGGTCCTGGGCAGTGACCTTTACTTCCTGGATGATGCAATCCTGTTAATGGTTATTCCCTCTTTCGAGAAGCCTAACTTTTATTAAATCTTTTGACGATACATTGCATAGGTTGTGGTGGGGTTACATATTGCTATATACAAACTATCGCATATATATATGGATTTGTTTATCGTATATTATATATACGAAGAGCTGTTGCGCCCGAAAGCTTATATTGCCGTTATATAAAAAGAAACTCTTCCTTCAGCGAATTGTATTATATATCGTATATTTATCGAATATATATGTAGATGATTTCAAAAAATAGAAAATAGTTGAATCAAATATATGTTGTTAACAATATATCCAACAGATCATAAACAAAAATCCTATCTGAAGTAGAAAACTAGACCTTCGCTCACTTACAACAAAAAGAGAATATTTTAAAGAAATGGAAGTGTTTTTTTACCGAAATATACTGATTCAATAAAAGTTCTGTTTGATTAAGAATGAAAAATATAAATTCCCATAATTTATAAATATTAGGAACTTGTTTAAAATGTGGGAAATTTTGACATTTCTGACACTGTGTCCTGATGCATAGCAGGAGGCAAGTGTGTCAAGAGACTCAAACCAAATATAGAGAAGAACATTTTGTAAATATTTTATAATTATATCGGAAAGGTAAATTCTACATGTCGATAATGCCCAGAAGTGTTGTATATTCTCTGTATCGTTGTTAGGACGAGGGAGGCATCGAAGCCACCTGTACGCGCCACACTCCAAAGAACACAATTACATAAGATTGGGCCATAAATCGTGTTTTAGTAAACGGTTTTATTTGTTCTCTGGTGCCTTGGCTCTGATTAACGCCGGCTATAAGATGGTGGCCGTTAACTCGCCTTGGAATTACTGCTTCTTACATAGAGCCTTTCTTCCTCCCTGCTCTCAGTGTGGGAAGTAAATCTAGCTATTGTGGCTTCTCTCTCAACTACCTCAGTGGGGAATATGAGCTGTTTCCACTACTCTCAGGATGCTGAATATGTAGTGTCTTTCTCACATTCACCTACACCTCAGCTTGTTATATATATTAAAATAAGAAAATATTCATATCCTGAAAACGAGCACATGTGCTTTTTAAATGGCAGAGCGCCATCTAGTGGAACAAAAATCAACTAAACGTTGATTTAACCTGTTCCCTGATATTAAGCCAACCCATCTTATTGATAAATCAAATTATTTCTCAATAATAAAATTTATTATTTTTTCATATATATATAGGGTATATTCATTACTCTCTAAATTATATTATTGTTTCATATAATGGTGGTGTATTTACTTCTATTGACTATCCTGTCATATATTGCTACTTCGCTAACTACTTCACTGTGTTATATAATGTTGAAATTTTCATACTTTTATGCTATCTGGAGAAGCTTATTAAAATTAAATTTAAAATGCTGAAAGGCAATTTGAAAATGTGTCCGTTCCTGGCCATTCTGACAACCCCGTTGTCTGAATGTTTGTCACCTTGCATTGTCATCAGGTTCTAATTAGTGTACAAATTTTCTGATTCCTACATGCTCTAGAAGTATACTAAAAATCGATTACAAGATTTGTGGACAGACAGACATGGAAGCAAGTTAAATAAAAAAGCTTTTAAAAATGGGGTTTAACGCGCCAAGGCATTTTCGGGGTGGTTGTGGGAACACTGTGGTATTGATTATTTTAAAAATCAATAAAGAAAAACACAAGCACAACTTAATTGATAATTTAATTATTTGAAGCACTATGTTTCTTTTTTTACAAATTCCTACAATTAGCGAACTGGAGATGAAAATATTGGGAAGGCTTGGCTTAGCACAGTGATGAAATTCCCAGTGATTTCACCAATTTAATTTATCAGACCGCTACAGCATAATACGTATATTGTACGATTTTAGGTAAAATTGCAATTACACTCATGGACAAAACATAAGGAAGTTGTACTTTTTAGTAGGCATATCGGGATTCAGAAGATAACTCTGAAAAATATTTGATACATAGTGACCTTTATTGAAGACACACGAGATGGCCAAGTGTGAACTAAATTGCCCTTGTCTCCTTCAAAAAAAAAAAATATATATATATATATATTAATTAAAGGGCATATTTTGGATCTAATATAAAACAAACATTTTATTTAATATAAAAATGCCAATATATATATAGACAACCGGCTACATCAAACACTTCCCACTTAAGTTTTGTTCATGAATGTGAAATTATGACATATTTTTTATAGTGTTTTTGAAATTTCAGAACAGCCCTAGTTAAGAGGTTTCAGAGATTTGGATATAAGATTGTAGAACAGCGATTCTAGTTTTTTATTTATTTATTTATCATCAAATAAGACGCGATATCCCCATAATGGATACTTGCATCAAGAAACAACACTAAACTTAGATACTATATTACATAAACAATTGGTGAATTACAAGGTTTGAGTAAAGTTTAAAGAAAAAAAAGGAAAGGACATTAAAATCATGCTTGAATATACAACCAACCAAAGAAATATATACAAATATATATTATGATGCATTATCACGCCATTTGTTATAAAAATTCGAAACTATTATAGACGCGTATGATTCTTTTTTTTTTTTCACATTGCAGTAAGGACAGTAGAAATTGTTTAATTTCAAAAAGAATCATACGCGTCTATAATAGTTTCGAATTTTCACAAATATATATATACAGAGTTTAGCTATTTTAGCTTAAAATATTTCTTTTTAAATATATAAAAAAAGATACAAACTTATTGTGAAAATATCTACAGTCTGTACTCTTGAAGGTTTTTATTCTTGATGAGGTGTTTAACGAAACTATGGAAATATGAATCACTATCTGAACTTAAAACATCAATTTAAACAATTTTACACGTAGAAATTCTTTATAGCTTGTATTTTAAAATAAAAACAAATTTCCCCTTATTGCAATGATTGAAAAATAATGATAGAACCTGACTCATCAGTGGTAACCCTCTCAGAGGTTTCGCCAGTTCAATCTACCATACCGCTCTCTAATATCGTATTGGGCTATAATAAAAAGAGAAAAAAAAAACAATTTAAGATATTCACACAATGATTTGTTGTCTTGATAAAGACAGGCATGTATAAAAGGCCTTAAATAAAGTATCACGTTTACGGTCTAAAACGCTCCTTCTAGTATTACAAGAAATTATAGTGTTGAAGCACTAATGCCTAAAAATGTATTTTCTCTTTTTATCCTTGTTAATATCATATGACTATTCTTTACGGCCTAAATTATTGAAAATAAATATGTATAGACAAATGTAGAGGCATACATGTATATGACAGCGCAAGTGTCCCTAGAGGGACATAGCGCTTTAATTTGAAATACATAAATGATGGGTCAAATGTTCTCAAAATCGATTTGATTTTATAATCTTAGAATTGTTTCTTTAAATCCAATAGTTGCTTTTTATATAATCTGTTTATTATTTATGTAGTTTATTATCCTTCAATGAAAGAAATACACAATTTTATATTTTTAAAATTGCAAAAGTAGCGCATACGTACAAAAATATATTTACAATAGTTTTTTTATACTTATAGCGAAAATAGAGAGATAAATAGAAATATATAAAAAGGAGAATTTGTAAAACCCCAAGTTTATCCTCACCACATTGTAACTTTGTTTGGAGCTCGGCAAAAATAGAAATTCCAGGTTGTTAAAGAAAATATTTCTACAGGATTAGTGTTTCCTTACTGGGGAGATATTTTAAATATTTGAGTTCTTTGCTCTAATTGGATGAAACACTGTTGGCCAATTAGAAGAAAGTTCTCGAGGTTTGTACCATACATTGGGATAAATAATTAACTAGGCTACATATGTATGTGGACATACAATCAATCGATTGCTGCGAATTTTCTAGGATTGTATTTGGAAGAATTTGTGAAGCAGTTTTACTAAAATGGATGAAAATTTGTAAGATGGCCATACATACACCGCATCATTTGAATATCTTGTAGCAATTCCGCATTAATTACACAAACTTACAGATATTTTCATTTAAAATCTTGATATTGAGAGGGAATTCTGGGTTGATCTTGGGCAAAAGTAGCGAGTGAAACATAACATGCTGTTTGAAAAGACAGATCGATGTAACAGATCTGTACCAAGTTACTATAGAACAAGCAGTGTTTAACGGATCAATAGACGTGAGGTTTGCTGATTTACGAAAAGGCCGTATAGAAATACGTATACCTTTATGTCTCTACCGTTTTTCATACATTTCCATATATTTTAGAAAAACCTCTCGAGTCAAATCTTTTCTATCTGTGCTAAAGGTAATTGACAGCCTTTTTGTATGAACTAACTTCAGAAATGATCGAGAACTGTTCTAGCAATTTGCGTTCTAAAGAATTCCATTAAACTAGTTTTGGGATTGAAGGCATCAACATATTTGTTCATTATAGAGGTTTATCGTTGTAAAGTTGCGTACTCTATAGAATTATCAACATATATATGTCATAAATATCTTCCAATATGGATGTTTTAATCATTTCGGTTAACAAAAATCTAAATAAACTAAGACAATAAAAATTTGTGATAACGCTATTCCTGATCCTTAGCCGAAAGCTTAAATAGAAAAACAAGATAGTTATATATACGTGTTGATTAAAAAGATAAATTGTGACTAGTAAGGAGCAATAAACGATATATCGTTATATTAGGAACGTTATATCGAGGTTTTACTTCAACAACACAGTTAATACCTTCCACCAGCCATGATCCGGGGTAAAATCCCGCATTGGGCACTTTTTTTCGATGAAAATGGCTCCAATGGCCCCCGTTTCTTGCCAAAATCCAATCCTATCAGTGAGTGCAAGTAACCAAACGAAGCTTTGGCATATCTTCTTAGTGCAAAGGTAGAACTGATTTCTACAAGTGTAAATATGTGGTGACCCTACATTAAAAACATTCGCCAACTACACATGTGACCAGGTGTACTAGGGAGAAAAGATTACGGAATTCAGATGTCTACAGGAAATGTCTTCTAGATTATTCACTGCTTTCTCAGTATCACTCATCACACATACACAAAGCCTTATTAAGACCACCGGTCTTATAAGTATTATTTATCAATAGGTTATATAAAATTTAATCAAATATATTTCCCAATTTGATGCAACGCACATTATCAAGCTATTAAGCAACATAGATATTTATTATACAATTCTTCTTATATCTATAAACATTTCGAACATTTATTCACATAATATTTTATTCCTAATATTACTCTATTCAATTTATTTCCAAAATTCACAGCGAGTATAAATACTTACTTTTGTATAGCAGGAAATATTACAATGATGAATAAATACATTATCCAAAATTTTGATTATGAACTCAATTTATATTCAAACGAGAGTCTATATGAAAAAATAAATATAAAAATATAGTTTTTTTTTTTTTTTAAGAAATATTATTTCAATCGACCTTCATCTGTCCTCGAAATAAAAAGCAATCACCTCCAAACACCTTTCACAAATTCTAATAATGGAAAACATTTCTTATTGGCCATCTCCTTGGAAATGTGAAGGAGCTTTTAAAATGAAAATGTTATCTTCCCCTCTCTTATTGTTTTCTCTCCTTCCATTTCAAATAAATAGAATGTAACATATGCCCAGCCTCTCATCTTTATGTATTGTGGAATACATTCGGCGGTGGAATTGGAATAGATTCCTATATCATATTACAATGGAAAGGATGAAAATATTATACGATATATAATGGGTATTATGAAAGGAAAGAATAAAATAAAGATTTGATAAACCTCTGTGTATAGTCTATATAAAACATTTAAGGAAATACATTTAAATAATTTAATATATTCTCCTATATTGAGTGTGTAAATAGATTTATTCATATGGAAATTATATTATGCTAGAATCGTTTTGAATATGAAAAAATTATTTTTATAAATAAACATATATATCCATATAATAATTTTTCAATATCTCTGAATATATTGTATATTTATATAATATATGAATGCATTAGCGTGTCATCTATTATGAGAAATATGAACTTTTTAGATGCATATGGTTCTTTAAAAAAAATCAAATTTCCACTGATCTTATTGCAATGATAAAATAATGGGAGGGCCTTGCACATCATGGGTGAACTCTTCCAGTGGATTGGTAGATTAAACTGGCGAAACCGCTGGGAGGGTTCACCATTGATGAGCCAGGCCGTCCTATTATTTTATCAATGCAGTAAGGACAGTGGAAAATTGATTTATTCTAAAAAGAATCATACGCGTCAACAAGAGTTCATATTTCTCATATGTAATCACCCTCTTAACATTCTTTACTGAGTTGAAATACCTAAATGTATTTGTTTAATATATTTTTAATGGGAGTGGTGCCCTTTTGTTTAAGAAATAATGATAGAGCTCCTCCCATAGAATTCCACGAAATCGAAGATGCTACTACACTGATGAAGACTATAGTCCGAAATCATGGTTGAAAATTTGACATTTATTCGAATTTTCCGAAACTAGTGTTGTGGCTTTGTAAAATAAACTAGACATTTATTTGGTGCATTTAATATAAGTACGTTTTAAAACATTTATTAAAAGGGAAGAAAGAGGTAGGTGCAATACACGTGAATAGGTTAGCCAGTTGTGACCCCTCACCGCATTGAAGTGAATTCAGTAAGGGAGAATCGTTAAATGCAATTATACACTCAATGTTTTGTTGTTGTGTCTAATGAAGAGCCTCAATGCATTCAATCAAGGCAGTTTTAGAATGATGTGTACACGTGGATACCATCCTCCGCACAATGTCTTGCGGCTTCAGCGCCGACACTTCACCAGCTAAACCATTTTTTGACAGACTCAGCCTTTGTCATGAATCGTTCCATAGGATGCTATGAAATCGAAGCCGCCTCTGTAGTGATGAAGACCATAATTCGAAACCATGGTCTACAGGTTGTTTTTTTTGGTTAATTTGATAAAGATTGCATTGTGGGATATATATTCACTTATCTGAATCTGATCACTATAGCCTATATAAAGAAGAACATCAAAAAACATTTTAGTAAAAAATCTTTTGCTGGTTGAAAGTTTGTTGAAAAGTCCCATAAAACGTTCTCAAGTTTGTTTTTTTTTCTTTTCGACCTTTCGGTGAATCGCTGTCGTCTTCCTCGGGAGAATACTTCCACTGAAGAAGGTAGCAGTGAGGTCGAGGAATGAAGAACGATTGATGTATCTATAACACTGATAGACGAAACTTAAGAAAGTTGTACCTTATAGCATATATATATCGGGATTCAGAAATTAACTCTGAGAGATATATGATGCACAGTGATATATATCACTGTGCATCATATATCTCTCAGAGTTATTTTCTGAATCCCGATATATATATGCTATAAGGTACAACTTCCTTAAGTTTTGTCTATCAGTGTAATATTGCAGATAAATACATTTTTTCGATATTTTCCTATAATAGATGCTTCGTTTTGAACATATAAATTTGTATAAATGATATTTTGATCTAATATATGCCTTTTTGTTAAAATATTTATTTATGGATTTCTCTATTTTCAAAACGATATAAAGATGTATAAAAATAAAGGTCGCCTTTCCCGTCAAACCTAGATGCCTAGTCCCCGCAAATAAGCAGCCTTGGGTCGGTGACAAAGCCACAACACCAACTTTGGAAAAGTGAGAAGCGCCCATCTGGATACCATGGTTTCGGGCTAATGGCTCTTGTCAGATGGCGTCTAGTTTTGGCGTATATTTTTATAGGCGGTTTATATTTTATAGATCATTATGCTCTCGGCAAAATTCTCTATCTACAAAAATATGTATAGTTGTTGTAGAGACTAGGCACTTAGCTTGTAATCACACTTGTATACCCATTCTTTCTTAAACCCTGGTTATCTTTTTACTAATTGTAGTACTTGAGTGTAGTACAAGAGTCAATATAATCACAAGAGATAAAGAGAGGGTTGCATTATGTATTACAAATCAATGTATTACATTTGTGTAGATACACTCTCTAATCATCTACTATTACAACAAAGGAAGAGATGAGACATACATCATCTCTAACCTTGGTAAACCCTACAATAAAACAACAATGACCCATGGAATTTGAAATTAAAACACAGTGATAGAAACTACACTATAAAATAAGATAAAACAACCTCTTTGTATATCAGAACCGACAGTATATTAAACAATAATAAACTAGATATTTTATTCACGCATATATTTAGTATATGTACTAACTAAATTATCATCATAGTAATTCATAAATGCGGTTGTTGTTGTTGCTTATTCCTCAAGTTGTTTAAACGATCTCCATTAGGTTCCCTTGTCTCAACTTTTCTATTATAGTCCTGGGGTTTTCTCAGAGGTCTTTTTTGGAGGATTTGATACAATTCAATAGATGTTCAGGACATGCTGGTTGGGAATCGCATTTGAGGCATTTCGGGAATGTTTTGATTTTCCATTAAATTTGAGCATTCTAAGATGTCCTGTCCGTAATCTTGAAATCGCCGTTTGTTCTTCCCTAGTAAAGGTGTGTAAAGAAGATTCGTTAGGAATATTCATAAATGCTAATATTTTATTACTAAATTTGCAAACTTTTGGAGGATTTTATTCCTCACAAGCAAATTTATAAACAAGTATACACTTATGAACAAAACTTACAGAAGTTGTACCTTTTAGCATGTATATTGGGATTCAGACAATAACTCTGAAATATATTTGTTACACAGTGAACGTTATTGGAGACACACGAGATGACCAAGTGTGAACCAAATTGCTTCTGTCTTTACAAAAAAAAACCAGACAATTGGCAATATCAAAGACTTTCCGTTTAAATTTTGTCCCCATAAGTGTATCATATTTTTTACAAAGCAGAAAATAAATAAGTAAAAATATAAATATGTGCAGATAGAGCCCAATTATGAATATAAAGACAGAATATTGAAAACATTCATCCTGCAATATCTCATGTGATATACGTGTTTATCAATTTGATTGATAAAGGGGATCACTAGAAAGCTTGTGAAGATACATCGCATTAAAACAACCGTGGATCTACTGAAGCAAGTCACTGTGAAGAGATGCTAAACTGCCATAAATCTATCTAGAGATGTCAGAAATATCTCTGTTAGAATATACCGACGTCCAAACTCTCCCGCTGGGACCACCGAGTCTCTCGCCGCCTATTTATTAGGCCTAACTTGATTTACCGGGATTCCCTCTAGAATATAACTCCAAATTCTCAACTACTTGGTCAAAAATAAACATTTTATTATTTTTTCAGAGAATAAATAATAAGATTTATATATTAGATAGAGTATATAAAATTGTATATTCATTGTTTACTTTAATATTATATTCTCTCTCATCTATTACATTTTATTTATATATTTTCTTTTTTTTTTAAATCAGAAATGAATATTTTTAACAAACAGGAATTTTGAAGAGAGATTATTTTGAATAAATTTAAATGGCTATATATTTTTAAAATTATAATCACGCTTATTTATGTTTCCTCTCTGATATTATTTATTGATATCCCTTTTTTTTTTTTTTGCTTATCCCTAGTACACGTGGTACAGGCCTTAATAATCATTGTGGGTAGAAGTTGGCGACTGCTTTTACTGTAAGTGCACCACATGTCTATATATGTGAAAAAGCAGTTCGACTTTGCACTTACAAATATGCCATAGTCCCGTTTGGTTACTTACACTCGCTGGTGGGGTTGGACTTTTGCAAGAATCGGGGGCCATTGGAGCAGGATATCCCTTTCTAAATAGGAAAATAATATATATTTTAAATATATATATCATATAATAAGAGCCATAAGCAGAATCTGTATCGTATAGAGAAGTTTTGAATAATAACCTCTGACACGATGGGGGTTGTCTGTTTTTTGTTTTGGAGACAGAGGCAATTTTTTTCACACTTGCTTATCTCGCGTGTCTTCAATAAAGGTCACTGTGTATCAAATATCTTTCAGAGTTATTGTCTGAATCCCGATATACATACTAAAAGATAATACAATTCCCTTTAGTCCATGAGCATATAAGAAAAAATGAGAGAATTCTGTTTAAAAAAACATTTGAAAAAGATTAGTTTATGTTCTATATGTTAGTGACTATATGGACAAATATTCTCCAATTTGATCATTTTTACATCAGTTTTCTCATCAGTGTTTGATACAGAAGTGGTTTTCCAGTACCTTCTTCCATCTATGCCGTTGGTTAAATAAATTTGTCTCTTATACCATTTGGGCCGATTTTTTCCCCCAAGGACAAGAGAGTGTCCTTCTTCATTGCAAGAATTATTCGAAAGTTTATCCCGGCTTTCATTAGGTATTTTTGTGTTAACCATCCCATTAGAATGTTGCCCTGCTTCTACCGAAGTTATACTCACACTGGGAGGTACAAAAAATGGAGTTTTCCAATTATTGTGAGATTACGACCAAATGGCCTTTCTCAAAACCTCCAGTGCTTTTATAGAGCACTTCAGCTATTGAAATTGTTTTAAAATGAAAGGATTGCTATAGAGAATATGTCAACCAATGTCATCACAAAGACATAGTAATATGTAGCTTTGTTATTTATCTAAATAGACAAAAACAATGTTGAATCGCAACCGCGTTAAAGTTTGCGTGTTTTTTATTTGTTTAACAAACTACGATTTGATATTCCTTGTGATTCTATTAGTCGTAGATCTGGTGTTCTACAGTTCGGAAGAGAGAAAATAAAACGAAAAGAAAGATGACTAGAAGATTCTAATGGTTGTCCGAACTCACCTCTAAGACTGTGTATAGCTGATTTGTTGATTGATGCTCTTATTGTTCTAATTTGTTATCTTTTTATTTTCCGAGGCGAGTCAATATAGGACGATATGTCTTTATTAAAAGATGCTTGTTGTTTATATTGAAACAAAGTATTTATTTCTATTTACATATTATTAATGTCTATAAAATTCTATACTATATTTACCGCGAACGTTTTTCTTTAAATATAAAAATTCTACTACCCTCTCTCTATAATACAGGGTGATCCAAAAGTCCCGCACAACTTTAAAAATTAATAACTCCGCGAATATTTGCGCTAGAGCAATGCGGTAAACACCATTGGGTTCAGGATGCAATGGGATTTTTTATGGCAAATAATGAAAAATTCGAAATTGATTTTAGTTACAACTTTATTCGCTAGATGGCGCTCTACCAGAATCGGCGATTCAGCGGCCAAATTGTTTGATAAATTGGAAAATATAACTGAACGACACGTATTTTTCCTTTTTGAATACCAGGAAAGAACCCTAATAATATCAAATAATAAATTAATAAAACACCATTTCGCCAAAAGTTAGAAGAAATGGTTAACGATTTTTAAATACAATCTGAGATATGTAAAATAGGTATATGCAAATTAAAACATGTAGCGAAAAAAAAAGATATTTTAGATACGGTTTGTTTTCGAAGATAATAAATTTCTAATTTTTTTAATTCAACTTTCTCTCAGTATCGATTATATTTATTTCAATTCATTTGAAAAATAGGTATCTATCCCTGATAATTTATTTTACTCTGGAATGCCGTTGCTGTTGTTGTCGTGTCCATTAAAGAGTCTCAGATGTCTCCATGCATCTCCATCACAGCAACAGCAATATCCACTATCTTGGGTGTGTAAAGCTGCTGCTCTGGGTCTGTGTCAATTTTCTGCAAGGTTGCGGCCATTTCTGGGTATGAGAATATGTGGGTAGGTGTTAGTTCCACTAAGGACAGTTGTTGCATGTCCTATAGGTTCTTGTGCCATCTGGATGTATTGTCATTCCTTTATAGAGTGTTTTGTTCTATGTCTTGTTATAGGTTTTGTCATTTTTCTCTCAGAGTTTATTTAGCATTTTGATCTTTTCTTATTTTTTGTTTAATTATCTTGTATTTTGACAAAGCATCAGCGTCAAATAATGACATTTGTTCTTTCCTTTGGCCCAACTTTCTGGCTTCCTTAGCCAATTCAAATGCCATTTCATTACCCCCGATCCCAACATGGGCAGGAATCCTTTGTAGAATGCAGTTCTTCTCCAATGGTTCCAGTTGGGTAAGTAACGAGTGTATTTTCTGTGTGATTTTAGTATTGCCCTTCTGAATTGCTTCTAGAGCGGATATTGAGTCGCTGTATATTAAAATTCCTTCTGCTTGATGCAGGTATGGTTGGTTAAGGCATACATCAAGGGCTTTCCAGATAGCTGTCAGTTCACAAGTGAAGTTTGACGAAATCTGTCCTGCTCCTTCTTTGATTTTGATGTGTGTTCCATCTTGCAGTATTATGTTAATTACGGCCCCTCCATTACTCAGGCTAAGGTCAGAAGATCCATCTGTATATACTGTTAAAGGGAGTGACCTAGCATTTTTAATCAAGGATTTGTACTATGAGGACATAGCTGTTAACACATCAGACCTCGAAGCCCAATGTATCAAAATCTACCACAATCAAAACAAAGCCATCAACATATACAATATGTATCACTCTACAAACAATAAACTTATTGACGATGAAAAAATGGCTCTATTTCTTACAGGCAACACTATTATTGTAGGTGACCTTAATGCCAAAAATCAACTATGGGGATGTTCCACGCCAAACCCAAGAGGCAAAATACTATCAAACATATTTAACGACAATGCCTTCATGTGCTTAAATGATGGGAATCCTACCCATCATTCCTACAGCTATAATACTGCACAAGCACTTGATATAAGTTTTTACTATCCTGACATTTTCCACAAATGCAAATGGCAAATATTAAAAAGTATTGGAAGTGATCATTTGCCTAATTTGATTGAAATTAGCACCAAGACCAAAACCAGCTCAATTAAAAAAAATTCTGGAACTTCAAAAAGGCTAATTGGATATCTTTCAAAAACACCATTATTAAAGCAGCCAAAGTTTCAATACCAAGAGGTAATATTAAGAATTGGATTCCAAATTATACACACCAGGCAAAAAATATTCAAACACTTATAACTAAAAGAAATGAACTACGGAAAAGTGCACCCAAAACCAAACAAATTGTAGAACTGAACTGAACATTGTGAATGCAAAAATAAAAATATTATACGTAAATGTCAAAAGGGAAAAATGAAAACAAACTTGTGAAAACATGAAACCAAGAAACCCAAATACAAAACTTTGGCATTTGGCAAAACAAATTGAAAGATCCCAGCCACAAACTGAAAACACAAATATGATTAAGAATACAGTTGGTCACCAGCGACTAATGACAAAAATGCTGCCAATCTTTTAGGTAATTCATATCAAATAAGTAGTAAAATCAAATTTGAAATAAAAGTTAAGAAAGTTGAAAAAAAAGGCCCGAAAGATTATTCATGACTGTAAAAATGTCACCAGCACATAATATTTTTCCATGAAAAAATTCAATATGAAAGAGCTAGCTTATGCATTAGAAAACACTGACCTAAACAAGACTTTTGGGCCAGATGGAATCCATAGCCAAATGATATCAAACTTGGGCAAAATTGGCAAAATCAAATTTGAAATAAAAGATAAGAAAGTTGAAAAAAAGGCCCGAAAGATTATTCATGACTGTAAAAATGTCACCAGCACTCATAATATTTTTCCATGAAAAAATTCAATATGAAAGAGCTAGCTTATGCATTAGAAAACACTGACCTAAACAAGACTCTTGGGCCAGATGGAATCCATAGCCAAATGATATCAAACTTGGGCAAAATTGGCAAAGAAAGACTTCTTAATATTTTCAATAACTCCTGGAAAACTGGATAATTGCCTCAAGACTAAAAACTGCAACAATAATTTCCATTAAAAAACTTGACAAATCTGCTGATGACCCAAAACACTACTGATCTATATCCCTCACAAGTATTTGCTGCAAATTAATGGAAAAAATTACACTCAGACGACTCACCTACCACCTCAATACAAATAATCTCTTACCATAAGAACAATATGGATTTAAGAAAGGACATGGGACAATAGACCAACTCTAATTTTTCACACAAAAGGTAAAAGATGCACAAAACAGTAAACCAGCTAACCACACCATAGCTGCTTTTTTAGACCTTACACAAGCTTTTGATAAAGAGAGTATGGAAAAACAAGTTAATTACAAAATTATACAAACATTTCAAAATTGATGGAAAAGCTATCACTTGGATAAATGATTTCCTTAAAAATAGATACATCAGGGTCAAATATAATGGCACTCTATCTAAAACCTTCAAATTGTTAAAGGATTACCACAAGGATCAGTCCTTAGCCCAAATCTCTTCACCCTATTTATTGCAGGCATAGAAGAAAAAAATTCACATAAAACCAATATTGGACTTTTCGCTGATGACATTATTCTATGGAGCAGCAGTACTAACTGGAAAAAAGCTGAAAGAGATTCGAACAAGACTCTTCTCCATCTAGAAAAATTTGCTAATGAACATAAATTAGAATTTAACCCCCGATTGGCTCGACACAGGAGAGGTAGAGGTTCCTAAAAATAGTACCCTCCTTCCTATTGGTCATCCTATTGACCAACGCTACCCTCCGTCTTCCATCCGGATAGCCGGCTTGTGTTCCCATTTGATCCCTTTCCTTTTAGTTCTTATCTCCCTAGATTTAAAGCTGAGGGCTTTAGTTTTGGAGACATTGAACTTAAGGCCAGAGTCATGGGCCCAGTTCGAGGGGATTTGGAATGAAGTTTCAACACACTTCTCAGCCTTCGCTCTCGAAGCAGCCTCAATGATGAGGAACTGGTCGTCGGCATAGAGAACCAGCCTGGCTCCCTCAGGTAGCTCCTCTTGGAAAACGGTGTTTACCAGGAGATTACACAGAATAGGTCCGCAGCAAGAGCCCTGGGGGCAACCCCTAGCACAGTTTCTTTCCAACATCAGCCCACCAAAACTGAGGCTAATCCGTCTATCCCTCAGGAAGTCACGAACCAAGCTGCACAAATTATCTGGACAACCCATGTCCATCAAATTTCTCATCAGCTTGTTCCAGTTCATGGAGTTGAACGCGCCATCAATGTCTAGGGCCACGAGAAGAACCCAAGCACCCTTATTTAAGCCCATATCAACCCCCTCTAACACCTCGTTTAGAGCTGTGGTTGTGGACTTTCCTTCCCTAAAACTATGTTGGAAAGAGGAAAGGAGCTCATCACCTCTAGCCAGTGCTTCAGTCGCTGAGCTAGTAGGCTATCCAGAACCTTACCTAGACACGCTAGTAAAGAAAGCGGACGATAATCATTAGGAGAATTACCCTTTCTACCAGACTTTTCTAGAAGCACTACTCGGGCAACCTTCCATGCCTCAGGAAAAGTACCAGTGTCCAGGCACCTATTGAATAACCTGGCAAGAAGCGATAGGTGCATCCTCACCAGGGCTTTCACGACCGTGTTATCGATCCCGTCGGGACCAGGAGATTTCTTGTTCCCGAACTTGAAAGCCACCAGTTTCACCTTATTCTCAGAAAAGAGCGGATCCACCAAACCACAAGTGGTCAGAGAGATCTCGTCCTCTGGTTCTCGTTTCCGAAGTTCCGATCCAAGATGAGGTCCAGGGTCTCCTTCAGGTCCTGAGTCTTGAACCCATCTTCCCCTTCAAGTAGCCTCAAGTTAGCGGAGCACCTTATCTTCCCAGAGACAGCCCTGTAAGGGAGACCGTATGGTTTAATCTCCAGTACGGTTCTGCACTGCTCCATCCAGTGTTTCCTCTTCGCCCTTTTGGTGTGTCTCTTGTACCCTGCTAGGACCTTCTGGAAAGCTATTCTTCTCCTAACTCTCTCTTCGCCCGTACTATTCTGGAATAGCTTCCTCATGGCCCTGACTCTTTTCCTCTCGATCTTCAGCTCCTCGGTCCACCAAGGCTGTTTAAACTTTTTAAATGCGGTAACCTTTCCAGATCCAGGCCCCAAGGTTTTGCACGTTGGTTATATCCTGGTGGAGCTCATTGACCATGCTATTAATAGAAATTCTGCCAACTGCTCCAGCCAATCTATCCCCAAGTGTGCAAGCAAACTGGCGTCTGAATCTTTCATGGTTAAGCCCCCTGATGCTGTACCGAAGAACTCTCTCCACTGATGGCGGTTCCACTTCACAACTGGTCTCAAACCTGATGAGTATGTGGTCGCTTACGTCTGTGGGGTCCGTTTCCCACCTCAAACGCCGCATCCTGCTCGTTCTTGCCAGGGAGAAGTCTATGATGTTTTCACCGTTTTCCGTGGCAAACGTCGATTCACCATAGACGTTCGAAATCTCCAGACTCTGACCAATAACAAGATCGACCACGCCTTTCCTTTAGAATTTTCCTCCCTGTCCCCAAACAGCTGGGTGCGCGCGTTAAATTCTCCGCCAATCAGGATCTCATGCCCTTCCTTCCCAACCAAAAAATCATTTAGGAAGTCCAGCTTACCGAGGTCGTTGTCCTGAGGTGGTATGTACGTAGAGAGGCAGACCAGTTTCAGATCCGCCGCCTCGATCTGTACAGCCACCGCCTCCTCCCAGGACCCACAACCCAAACAAGAATCTCCCCGGACCAGTAAGGCGGCTTTGTTGCTCTCGCTAGAGAAAATAACTGTAACGAGTATCTAGACCCATCCTCCCGTCATCCTCCAGGTACATCTCCTGCACCAGGATAACACGAGGGCGATCACTTTTAATGATCCGGTCTAGCTCCTCGGAGCTCCTCCTCGAAAGAGCGCAATTTAGCTGCACGAACCTCCACACCTCCTTGTTTTGCCCCTTTACCATCGCCTCCCGTTCACGTACCAGGCCTTCACCGAGCACTGCGTACTCCGGGGGCGATGATTATTCCTGTCCTACCTCTTGTTGTCCTCTAAACAGAGTCAACAACCCGGTTCCATATAGCATCCCTGTTCTTGGGAGTGCACGCCCTCGCACCTCCCACACCTCTTAGGATGTTCGCAGGTCCTTGCGAAATGACCGGGCCTAAGGCACCTGAAGCAAGTTGACACTGCCTAATTCACCCTGATAGGTACCATCCTGGCACCTATCTTCAACCTCTTCTTGACCAGGAGGGATTTCATGGTGGCCTCCTTTAGGCCCGAAATGACCCAATTCGTTGCGTAGGGCCTCCTTGTACTCTTTGTATAAAATCTCATGTATCCTTCCAAGAAGTCCCCACACCTCGAATTTTGGAGCACCACCATTTCTTTAGCGTCTCCTCTTTGATGTTAGAGTTGACACCCAAGAGAATCAGCTCCCTCCTGTCCCTCTTGAGGCTCTTAGCCTCAGTGCAGGCTCCCTCTCTATAGCCTCCACGGCCAGTTTCTTTTCATCGGGGTTCTTCAATATGAGAGCCACAGCTCCCCCACCCCGAATCATTTTGAGGTCATAGCAGTGCCTAGGAATGCTACCAGCGATGCTTTTCAGCACCGCGAGCATTAACCCGGACCCCGCATCCTCACTCCACTCAACTACCAGGGTCAGGTCCTCCTTCCATCTAGGGGGCCCTTGACCTTTGGGGGTTCTGGCTTGGTAGTCTTGGCCGCCTTGGGGGATCTTTAACCTCTTTAGCCCTGATCTTCTTCGGGGGAGTAAGTTCTTTCACTTCTTCTGTAGGCGTCGCTCTCGGTGGGTCCTCTTTTGATCCGGCTGTCACCTCAGTCCTACCCTCTTCCTCTTTTGCTGAAGGCTTCTTAACCCTTTTCTTCTTTCTCTTCTTTTCCACCATCTCGCTGTTCCTAGTGTGAACAGGTTGTTTTGGGGGAGATGGCGGAACAGCTTTCTCGTCTCTAGTTGGTATTTGGACCGAGGCTCCCTCTACCTTGCCCTTGTGGGCTCCTCCGTCTTCTCGTTTCGAGGCGTCTCTCGTTTAGGGAGAACTGGGGAAGCGTCATTGGGAGTACATACCTCGACCTCAGCTAGTTTCAGCGACTCTAAAAGAGCCGCTGCCACTCCCCTCTCTATGCCATACTGCAGGGTGGTCGACTGAGGATCTTTTCCTCCAGGTTACGCTTCTCCACCCGCAGGAGCTCGAGCTCTCCAAGGGCCGACCTATGTTTCTTGAGAAGCTTATCGAAGCATTGCTCGAGGATGTTCGGGTGAACTTTTCCAATCTTCCTCCCTCGACGTATGGTGTCTAGGGAGTCCTGGAACGCCTCGGCAAGCTCCTTAAGCTTCGTGCACCACTTCTGGGGTGTCAATGCCTTATTTAGAAACTCATTCATTTCATTCAGGTCATTGAGGTACCTTGCCTTGGTGACATCCATCGCAGCCCCCGACTCCTGGACTATTGAGCCGATTCTCGTTTCAGACGAAGGGTCAAACAACAGGAAAGAATCCACAGAGATCTCCATGTTGATGATCCTGTTGAGGCGGATATCAGGGGGAAGGGGGGGGGGGTGGACGATCCTTCCTATCCTTTCGCTCTGGGTATCCAGAGCTAGCTGTGCAGAAGGCACCTGAGCTCAAATTCTCAGGCGGCCGCGTCGCTTTTCGAGGACTCAAGTGGGCACCCTGCCTATCCTCTCGAGTCGTGTCGACTCTCGCTGTGTGGAGGCTGCCTGCTTCCATAGGGGACTTCCCTGGGCCATTAGTGGGCGCAGCAAGGGAATTATTAGAAATATCCAACGAGGTATTATTGGGCATACGCTCGGAGCCCGAAGGAATTTGAGCGTCCTCGGGCTTACCCTTGTCTTCAAGAGGGATGCATGAGAAGTTACTAGACCCAATACGTCGAGCTGGCCTATCAGCTCTGTCTAGGTCGTTCACTCCACGGCAAGAGGGATCTGCCTCCCACCCGTTCTCAGGCGCTACCGGAGCCTCATTGGTAATGTCAATCTTTATATTTTGTATTGGCATTATTGGGGGGGGGGTGACCTGTATTATAATGACACCAGAACGCCACCATGTTACGCAAGGCTGAACTGGGCATATCCGTCTTTCCAGACTTGTCAGACGAGCTGTCAGCGTTGGCCACGTTCTTGTTAGAAACTTGCTCAGGACGCACCACGGGAAGGTGCTGCTCAGCATATGTAGGTAGCCGTCAAGCCTCCCTACTTTGCGTAATCTACAACTGGACGTCACTCCTGTCACAGACCCCTATTAGCATCGCTAACTCTTCCACTGAGTTCCACAATGGTCTGTCGTGATCAGTTAGCCCCTACCACCCTCTTTCAGGCAGCCAGGTACAGACCGCTACTACCCGCGAGTCGGGTGCCAAGGGCTGCAGATGCAAGGCACATAGTCCTACCCACTCTCCATGCTCAGAACTAGGGCCCCGGGCCCAGCACAGTTGGTACATCCCTGGAGCAGTAATGGCTACCCAGACCTCGAAGGTCCACAAGCCGGCTCACAGTTTGTACATCCTAGAAGGAGTGGCCACCCAGACCTTACGGTCCATAAACAGCCACAGTTGGTACATTCTAGGATCAGATTACTACCCAGGCCTGGGAGGCCCATAAGTATTTAACCCTCCTTCTTATAACGAAACCTTTACAGCCCTCTGGTTTCACAGTTGGTACAGTGGAGTGGACCCAGGAGGAGCTCTGAACATCAGAAATAGACAGCATCAAACGACACTTACAAGATTTAGAATAGTCATCTCAAGCCATTGAAGATAGAAAATAACAACAAAATCTACCCCACTTGCCCAAAATGTAACTTGGCACCTGCAGCTCCAGAAGACATTGTGGCTTGCATTAGATGCACTAAAAAGGACCTTTGGGAGAGGCCGCTGCTTATCATAAAACAGCTCGAGGAGCATGAACTCATGGAATTCGTGTAGACTTCACACAAGGGGATAAGAAACAACAACAACAACGAATAATTTATCTGATCGTTTAAACCAATTGTGCCAAGTCCTTTCTTTTTAAGTATGTTTTTGTTCTCTTTTTTTTTGTGCAGGGTTCATTCAAGATTGATGATTATATTTGTTGGCACTGGGGTAGGAAATATCGGTTCTTCTTGAATTTGAAAGTCATTGTGTTTCATATTTATGCCCTTTCTAATATTGTTGTCATACTGAAGTGTTGAAGATCTTTTGAGTCTTTCTTTTTGTGTCCAGTTTAAATAGGTTCTATGGGATATGTGTTCGGTTTCTTTAGTTTTTATGCTATTGGTGAATAGCGTTATTTTCTCTCAATATGTTGTACCCGTTGAAAGGCTTGGAGCCCGAAGGCTAGTAGCCTATGCATTTTAATAAAAAAAAATTTCTCTTCGTTTTATAGCTTTTTAGAATCTATTATTGATTGGCAGAAGTAGAAAGGTTGTGATCAGGTGTACAGTGTCTGGATCAATAGTCAGTTTGGTAGAAGTTTATTTTATTATTGTTAGTGAGCCAGACTATGAGCCTAGAGTGGATGATTCGTTCTGTTATTTTACAAAGTATGCTGATGAGAGCAATTGGCCGATAGTTCTTGGATTCCTTGGCATCTTTATTTGGTTTCAGTATTGGCACTATAATTGATATCTTCCAATTCTTTGGTAGTTTACCAGTTTGCCATGAAATGTTCAGTATTCGTAGGAGTTGATTTTTTGCTTTGTCTCCAAAGTGTTTAATCATTTGACCAAAGATTAGATCATCTCCTGGTGACCTCTTGGATCTAACTTTTCTATTGATGAGTTTAGTTCATTCAGTGTGAAGTCTCTCGAGAAAATATCTTGTTGATGGTAATTTCTTGCTTGTTTAACTAACTTGTTTATATTATTTTTAAGAGTCCTTTCTTCATTCGTGTAGTTGAGTCTGTAAGTGCTTTAAAGATATTCAGCAATTATGTCAGCCATCTGTTTGCTCGTTCTCGCTGTTCTATTCATATCGGTTAGAGTATTGGAGGATTGGCGTTGGTTTTGATTGTTTTCTAACACTCTAATCATATTCCAGTGTTGGCTGTCCTTTCTTGGATCCATTTTTTTCGCCGAATTCTGCCATTTTTTTTTGTTTGCATATCCAAATTTCTTGTTATATTTTGTGAATAATATCAATGAGTTCATTTCTGTTTTCTTCTGTTCTCTTTGTTTTAAGAAGTTCATTGATATTGTTTCTCTCTCTGCAATCATTGCCTCAATGTTGTGGCCCTTCCAGTAAGGTATCCACAGGTCTTACGTCTCCTTCTAGGTATCGATGCTTTTGCAGCTTTGGATATGTTCGAAGAGAATTTTTCCAAGTTTTTGTCAAGCGTTCTGAAATTCAATTCTTCGTTGCACAGTTCTTCAAGCTTTTCTGTGAATTTTTTCAAGTCGGCTTTCCTAAAGTTCCATGTTCTTTTATTCTGTTGGACATTCTCAATTTTGAAGTTTAGGGTTGTTAAAATTGTTCTGTGGTCACTGATTTAACCTCTCAGGTTTTTCCATTGTGTTGTGGGTGCGCGATGTTGAAATTTATCGCTGTGATGTCTATTGCGGATTCTGTGCCTGTGGACTTGGATATATAGGTGTTCTCTCCGTTATTTAATGGTGTAAGGTCGAGGTCGGTTAGCATGTCCTCAACCTGCTGACCTTTGTTATCCTGGACAGGTGGTCCCCAAGTTGAACATTTGGCGTTAAAATCGCCGAGTATGTTTGTGATATCCGAAGACGCTTCACTTAATGTCTCTATTGTGTGTACCCATACAAAATTCAAAGATTTCACGAGCTGAAAGTTGGCGATTTTGAGATGCGTCAAGAATTCGCTGCATGGGTTTTCCGGCAAATTGATATTGATGAAAACTGGCTGTCGAATGTTCTGTGGACAGATGATGCTCACCTTTATATAAAGGGGGAATTTAACATTCAAAACAGCCGCATTTGGGTAACAGAAAACCCTAGGAATTTTACAGAAATGCCACTTTATCAGCCCAGAGTTACAGTTTTGTGTGGGTTCACATCTTCTTTTATTATTGGGCCATTTTACTTTGAAAAAATCAAAGGAAGAACTTTTAAGCGCGTTTTTGTAACTGGGGAACGTTAATTTCAACTTTTAGGAGAAAAGGGTTTTGCATATCGCAGGGCAGACAAGTACTAAACGAAATAACATTCATGAAAGATGGAGGACCTCCTCATATCTCCCGAGGTGCCAAACAATTGCTGAAGGATACGTTCGGTGAAAATCGTGTGATAAGTCGCCACTTTATATACCAGTCGCCTCCAAGATCACCAGACTTGACACCTTGCGATTTTTGGTTATGGGGGTAAATTAAGTCGCGTGTTTATCGATGCCGGCCTACCACATTGGCCATGTTGAAGGCTTCTATCAGATGGCACGTTTTATAAATTTCAACTATTTAATTGTGACCATTCTGTCATCTATCGTCTGCAGGCGGTGTTTGAGAATGAAGGGCGCCACATTGAGCAAGGATTGTGACCTAATACAAGAGAGAAGGCAGTTACCTCATGTGTTATATTTTGCAGCTCTTTGTTTTGGGTTATGGGAATAATAAATGCTGTCCTCACATCTTGACTCTTTTTTTTTCTGTGAACAGTAATTTTTTTGTTAATCATTTGCCCACATCTTATATTATGTCGTGCAGGCCAAAGTGTTATAACTTCTCGAATAACACTGGTATACACAATTTTAACCCTTATGTTTAGTTTATCGCTTTTCGCCCATTAGAAAAAATAGCATAAGGAATATTCTCTGTATCCCCCCCAACTTTAGAAATTTTGCGCAAAAAATAATACAAAATGATTTTGCTACCACGTTTTTCAACGCAAAAGGTCGATTTAAAAATGATTTTTTTTTTTAGGGGATACATTTTCAAAATTATGTACAGTATAATAAACAATGATAACATTTGACAAACCCATAGGATATTTGGAATAAGGTACGACAAATATATTTTGTCACTCCCCTCTATATTTCATCTTTGTATCATGACAAATATCCAGTTAAATAGTCAAGTGTCACAATTAGTCAAGAAACTATACATTCCTTATAGCACGAAATCCTATTATAGTGCCATCATAATTTTTGGTACTATATTAACATTTCAAAAATCGTGTATTGATATCAGTAGTTATTTTCAAACATTCATTCTATTTCACAAAACTCCATCTAAAATATAAATATTTTTTGCTACATGTTTTAATTTGCATATACCTATTTTACATATCTCATATTGTATTTAAAAATCGTTAACCATTTCTTCTAACTTTTGGCGTAATGGTGTTTTATTAATTTATCATTTGATAATATTTGGGTTCTTTCCTGGTATTCAAAAAGGAAAAATACGTGTCGTTCAGTTATATTTTTCAATTTATCAAACAATTTGGCCGCTTAATAGCTGATTCTGGTAGAGCGCCATCTAGCGAATAAAGTTGTAACTAAAATCAATTTCAAAATTTTCATTATTTGCCATAAAAAATCCCATTGCATTCTGAACACAATGGTGTTTACCGCATTGCTCTAGCGCAAATATTCGCGGAGTTATTAATTTTTAAAGTTGTGCGGGACTTTTGGATCACCCTGTACTTACTGTGATGAATAAAATAATAGGAAGGCCAGGCTCATCAGTTGTTTCGCCACTTTAATCTACCAAATAGCTTCAATATTGTATTTCCCTTATTTGCTTTAGAATCAGGCACTAAAAAGGAACTCTTGGTAAAGATATATTTGAGTCAACTATAGACACACAATGAGGTATTATTAATTTTACTGATCTGTTATTTCATCAAAAGTATAAAATCGGGTGCGCATGAGGTGAAGATAGTTTCTTGTAAAGTTTTTTTTTTTATATATAAGCCATGGTTACATTCAGGCAGACCTTGCAACGGTATCGAAAGAAGACCCAATTTGCCCCCACTGACAAGATGAAGACCAAACCGTAGACCACCTCCTCTTCACTTGCCCAACCTTCCAATACCAAAGATTCAAGACAGCCACTCTCCTAGGTATCACCAACATATGTCCAGCATCCCTAGAAAATCACCCAAGAAAGAAATCTGCCTGGCGACACCTCATTAATTGGACTTCCACTGGCATTGTATATAAATCCAAGAAGACTTAGTTTAGAAGGACATCCCGGGTAGTTGGCGACTTCTGTACGCTCCAGGAACCTGGGTTACTTAAATAAATAATATAAGCCGAGCTTTCGGCTAAGGCAGAAATGCTCAAAAGCTCAGCTAAATTTAAAAACCTTACAAGAAACTCTTAGCCTTACGATTTTGTACCTTTGATAATATACTGCTTCAGGTTATTGTCCAACTTATGATGTGTTATTCTTTATATCTCTCTTTATACCTTTATGTAAATAAGAGAGAGAGAGAGAGATTTTGAAAGTTAAAAATATTTTATTGACATCATACAAGTCAATGTATAGATAAAATATTATACAGTTAAACCTTTCTATAGCACCCTCTCTAAATAGCGCCTTCCTCTCTACAGCGCCCGATTTTAAATAAGTAGCACGATGCGATTTACATTAAAAGTGACCTCTATATAGCACCCTATTTTGGTGAGTTCCAAGAGGGGGCGCTATAGACAGGTTTAACTGTATATATAAAGAGAGAGAGAGAGAGTTGAAAAATAAAAAAGAAAGGATAAAAATTAAAAGTAAAAAAGATTAACTATTTACAGTTATGTATATAGTCCAGGAGACTCCCCAACGACAAAGAGTCCTCATACAGACAGTAAGGGGCTTTCCCCTCATCTCAAGGCTCAGAAAGAAAATGTGAGTGTGGGGATGGGGGGTGGCTGATAGTTTTAATCAAAATAAATTGGCGTCTCTCATCCTGACGTTGATCATTCCTATTTTTTGTTTTCTACGGAAGGATATTATGGATGATGGGCAAACCGCCTTCTCAAAAAGATCAAAGAAGAAAGGGTATCCATCCACAATGGAAGGAAGCCTCATTTAAGGCATCCAATGGGGGAGTTTGTGTTGGGACGCAATTATCCAGGAGCAATTACTGGCGACAAAGGTTGCTTATCTGCGCACTTAGCTCACGATACGCTGCTAATTGGATGGCTCCCGGCCATCTTGGATACTTCTTATTTGGATGAAACATTCCACGTCTTCGCTTAGGTTCTTCCTAATTGAATTTTTCACCAAAACTAAATTCTTTAATAAAGGCTTTATTATTAATATTAGTAGAAATAATTATAGTATTTGTGTAGTTGTTATAGTAGCTGCTATTTGTTACAAGTTAGTAGTAGCTAGTTAGTAAAAGTTATAATAATAGTATCATACTAGGTTTTTTCGACCCCCAAAATATGTAAATTAGCTTGATAGCCAGCTCTGTGGTTGAAATAGTCTCACCACCTAACTAGTGTTTCATTCAGATCGAGAAAGTATTGTGGAAAGTATTCAGAACAAACGGAATATGCTATTCAGTAAATTATCAGATTAATTTGCATATTCCGGCTCTTGAAACTATCCATATAACCTAACTCTATATAATTTCATCGGGATAAGTAAAGTAGTGAAAAATCCCATGCTAAAAATAGTTTCAGACATTATGTTGTGGGAATATAAGGGAAAAATATATATTTATCACTTGCAGATCAATGTCTCTTTGCTAGAATCCTAAGATAATGGAAGAATGTGTTTGGTCTAAATTAAGCATTAATATTGTTCAGGAATGTGTTATTTTTCTATATGGATGGGGCCTTTTTAAATTATAGATATATACACACTTGTATATGATTTAAAATAATAACGGGATTCTGGAAAATATTTGACAGTATTACAACTTGGACTAGCGGAATGTTTATCTTTAAAAAAAATTAAAAGATTTTGATAGGAATTCACATTGCTAGTTAAAGTTGTAATAATATCGAGTATGTAGGGAAGAATCCCTAAAATATTATATAACGTTTCTTCATCTTTAGAAGAGTCCGAAATAATATAGTATTTTCTATCTGCTCTTGAATGATCTTGTTTTGTACGACTTTAGTGGTGATTTCCGTCTTCTGCTCAAGTGCAAGATTTTTCAGACAGAATAAAAATACAGGAAAAACATAGCTAACAACATGCGGGAACTGGAACAAATGAATCGCGAATACAGGATGGGACAGAATATGCAGAAGAGCTATGTGTAGCAAGCACGGGTTGGAGCCCAGGGTAGAGCCCAGGTAAAGGTCAAAGCACTATAATTTGCTCGTAAGCAGATGATGGAAGTCGGGGGCAGATGTAAGACGAAAGTCAGAGATCAGAGGAAGAGGGTAGCTGAGGAGGATTAGTACTTCATGGTCCTGTGTTGGACAGCAGGTCAGGAGGACGGACATACCTATTGGTTGGATGGAGTCCCTTTTGGCTTAACAGTTCGCGTACTTCAGAGTGCGATGGTCGGCAAGAGTGGAGCAGTTGAGGCCGTCGTGTTCTCTGGAGGCTCAGTTAAAGCAGGTGGTGGAGGAGTTGGTGCATCTGGATATGTTGTGACCAAAATGCAGCACCTGAAGCTGACGCAGCGTGAGGCCTCAAGTTGAGGATGATGTGGTCAACACAGAGCCGCCCACGAGAGCCCAAGACGCGGAAGGTGTCCTGGTCCAGCTCCAAGAAGGTGGTGAAGGTGTCATTCCGGGATGAAGAGATATGGGCGAAGCGGACAGTTCTCGGGCCAGGGCGGGCAATGAGGCGAAGCTGGAACTGTCATCAGGCACCCTGAAGATGCGGATTCGAAGCAAGGTGAGTAGGGAAAGCGCACTTTGAGATTGGGTGTTAGTTTAAAGGCGAAAGAGGAGCAGAGATCGGGGAGTACATTAGGGTCGTCACAAATAGAGAGTTTCTGGTAGTGATCAAGAGTTCGCGGCCCTTGGTGTAAACAAAAAGAGGAATCTTGGTAGCGCCTTTGGAACGCGTAGCAAGTGTGGTTGAAGACGCGGGAGGCAGCTGGGCTTTTTGGGCATGGTTGGTAAGAAGCGGCGTTGAGCAGGCTATTCAAGAGCCCGGAGTTGGCGGGTAGCCCAGAAGGATAGCGGAAAACGGCGGCCGTCAAAGAGATGACGGGGTTGGCGCGAAGCAGTAGCAACTGAAATTGACCAAACGAAAGCTGATTGGGTGAACCGAAATGAACAATTAGCTGCGATAACTACTGGATAAAACGAAGGATTTCCCAGAGAGCAGAGGTAGATATGCCTATTGGCCAAAGGCAGCGGCAAGAATGAAAGATACGACTTTAGATGTTTTGAAGCAACCATAGAAACAATAGATATAGAGGCTGTCTTAGAATTATGTAACGGCCATAAAGACAATATGTGAAGTGGCTGTCCAAGACGTTATGTAGCGACCATAAAGACAATATGTGAAGTGGCTGTCCAAGACGTTATGTAGCGACCATAAAGACAATAGGTAAAGTCTCTATCTAAGACGTTATGTAGAGCTACCATATATAGGTTTAGCCGGCCTCCAAGACTCATCCACTCTATTCTGCCTTCAATTTCTTTCCCAGTCGTATTCCCCCACATAGATTATTATACAGATCACTTTCAAACTAGAGATAGAGTTGGCGCTGACGTTTCTGATTTTGAATGTGCCCCTAATGTTTCAAACAAGGTATTTGGAATGATTGACGCACTTTAAAGCTCTCCAGGATTTGCCAGAGATCCTCAACCTGAGATTTTTCTGGACAATATTTTGAGCATGATATCGGATTCGAACTAAATAAAACTAGGAACTTTCTCATTAAAAACGCTCTGTTACTTATTTCGCCACTGAACCAGAATAATATATAATAATTTTAAGATACACTGAGTCAACTATAATAGCGTAATAGTTGGCATTGTAATAGTGAAAGCTATCTAAATGACTACACAAGTACCTGCAGCTAGTTCCCGCCGTCGCCACGAGGGGGAGCTCCAGTTAGCTTATAAATGCCTCCTGTGTTTTGCCTTGTTTATTTTACTCTATAATCCATGTTGTCTTCTATTCCTATTATATATATTGTTGCACCAGGTTGCGGCTTGGCAGACTCTTCAGCCTTGATTCTCTCCTGTGCTGGGTCTTGCATCTTACCAGAGCGTGTTTCAACCATCCTACAAATTTATAAAAGGGAATAATGAGATAAGTCTACTTTATGTAGCCACCAGAATAATCTATTTATTTTCTCACATCAAAGAGAGCAGTGAAGTCACAGTGTACCTAAATACAAATGATGATAATCTAAAAATAATCTGTTTTAAATAAATATCATAGAATATAAAAATAAATAAATATATAATTTAAATTTCAAATATATTAAAAATAATATAATAAATACGCCATTAATCATGATGTAACACTTCCCCCTCTCCAGAGGTCGTCACGTCCTCGTGAGTTACCTCATCAATTCTCTCAAAATAGGGTTTGAGTCTTGAGACATGGACAATCAATGGGTCTTGGCCAGGATTATCTTTCGGCTCAATTAAGTAATTTACGTTAGACAGCTTCTTTAATATTCGATATGGGCCAAAATATTTTCTCAATAGTTTTTCGCATTTTCCGATTTTCCTGACTGGTGTCCAAACTGCCACTAAATGTCCTGGTTCATAGATTTTCTCATTGTGTTTTTTGTCATAGTTTCTTTTCATTCTTTCCTGAGTCTTCTCTGTGTTGTTAATGACTACCTGCCTCGTCCTTGCTATTTTATCTAAGTAGTTTTCTATATATTCGTCGTAATCGTCCATGTTACTGTCCGTTGGGATATTCTCGTCGTCTAAGAGGGACATGGGTTCCCTTCCAAACAACAGGAAAAATGGAGAGTAGCCTGTGGTTTCTTGAATCGTGGTATTATACGCGTGGGTGATAAAAGGGAGGATTTCATCCCAGTTCTTTTGGTCTGTGTTCACATACATGCTGATCATATTGATTAAAGTTCTATTTAGCCGTTCCGTTAGTCCGTTAGTCTGGGGGTGGTAGCTCGTTGTGAAGCAGTGTTTCACTTTGCACATTTTCATTACCTCCTTCATCAAATTGCTAGTGAATTGTGAACCTCTATCGCTAATAAGAAATCTTGGGGCCCCGTGACGTAAAATAATATGTTCGATTAAAAATGTAGAGACTTCTTTCACGGTTGCTTCTGATACTGCCTTTGTTTCAGCATACTTGGTATAATAATCAGTCAACACAATTATCCACTTCCTTCTTCTTTTTGTTGATGGCAAGGGGCCAACAAAGTCAATTCCGATTCTTTCAAAAGGGTAGTTAGCTGGGGGAATAGGTTGTAGAAGTCCAGAAGGCAAGTGATTTGAACCTTTCCGACTTTGGCAAAGATGGCACGTCTTTACAAATTCTGAAACATCTTTCAACATGGAAGGCCAATAGTATTTATTCTTCAATCGGTAAGTGGTTCTGGCGACGCCCAGATGGCCATTCAGCATATGGTTGTGGTATTCACTCATGACTTCCTTCCTTCTCTTCTTTGGCACTACCAGCAACCATGCCCTACCTTCAGGATTTGGATTTTTCTTGTAGAGACACCCATTTTCTTCTTTGAAGTTCTGTGTAATTGAACGCTTGTTTCCACTGAGGTTCTCCTTAATATTCTCAATAAAATCATCCTTTTCGTCTATTATTTGATTCAGAAATAGTCTTTCATAATCTTCGTCCCATTCGTTTTCAGGTAAGGGTCCTCTAGATAGACCATCAGCGTCCAGATGTTTTTTACCCGATTTATGTATGATTTCGAAATTATATTCCTGAATCTTCAGTGCTCATCGTGCTAATCGGCCGGTCGGATCTTTCAGATTCTTAAGCCAGCATAGTGCGTGATGATCAGTTACGATTTTGAAATGCCTTCCATATAGGTAGGGTCGTAACTTGGACATTGACCACACAACAGCTAGACATTCTTTTTCGGTAGTCGAATAATTTTGCTCAGGTTTGCTCAGTGTTCGACTTAAATATGAGATAACTTTTTCTTTATCGCCGAACTTTTGGACTAATGTTGCACCCAGGCCGATGTTAGATGCGTCAGTATGAATGTAAGTAATTGCATTCGGGTCAAAGTGCCCTAAGATTGGAGGATTTATCAATGCTACTTTAAGGGTTTGAAATGCTTTTTCTTGATTTTCTGTCCAGGTAGAAGGTACATTCTTTTTTATAAGACTGGTTAATGGATCGGCAATTTTTGAAAAACCTTTGATAAATTTTCTATAATATGAGCACATTCCTAAAAATGATTGAACTTCTTTTATCTTTTTGGGCCGAGGAAAATCTCTAATAGCCTTGATATTATGCTCCGCTGGTTTTATACCATGTTGATTAGTTATATGGCCAAGAATCTCCAGTTCTTCGAAAGAAAATTGGCATTTTTTGTTGTTCAATTTTAAATTAGCCTCGCGAAAACATTTTAAAACAGCTTCTATTCTTTTGAGATGTGTTGAAAAATCCGAGCTATAAATGATTACGTCATCTAGATAACATAAGCAAATTTGCCATCTAAGATTACCAAGCATATTTTCCATGTTCCTCTCAAATGTAGCAGGGGCATTGCATAGACCAAAGGGCATTACGTTGAACTCATATAGGCCATGTGCTGTAGTGAAGGCTGTCTTTTCTTTATCTTTCTCCTCAACCTCTACTTGCCAATATCCTGATTTAAGGTCAATTGCTGAAAAGTATTTGGATCCTTGAAGTGTATCCAATACTTCATCAATTCTGGGAATTGGGTAAACATCCTTCACTGTTACATCATTCAATTTTCTGTAGTCAACGCAAAATCTGTACTTACCATCTCGCTTCTTGACCAAGATTACAGGGAAGGACCATGGACTCGAGGATGGTCTAATTATGCCGTCTCTGAGCATTTCATCAATTTGTTCTTTTATGATTTCTCGCTCTTTCGCGCTCACCCTATACGGCTTGTGTTTGATCGGTTTCGCGCCTTCTGTATCGATCCGATGTTTCGCTAAGTTGGATCTTCCTAATCCTGACGAAAACAAATCTTCGTACCTTTCCAAAACTTGTTTCAATTGCTCCTTTTCCGTATATGCTAAATTTTCGTTTATCTGAAATTGGGGTTCTTCATGCTCTTTTTGTTCACTTTCTTCCATAAGATTCACTTCGGCTGGCTGGCTTCCAAAGCACAATGTTTGGTTTTTTAATATTTTTAATGGTCGAGGGTAAGGGTTTGTTATCCAGATATATGTTTCCTTATTCACAACATTTATTAAGCTTCTCGCTAGTCGAAGTCCATTTGTTTGAAACATTTTATGGTTCTCCTCGATGATGTATTCGCCATCCTCTGCTTCTACAAATGCATTAATCAATTTAATAGAAAGTTCTGGTATAATGGCATCCTTTGCACTTTTTATTTTCTTCTGTTGATATTTGATTACGTCACGATTTTCTGTCAAGTCATATTTGATTATTTCACGCTGACAATCAATTTTTGCGTTCATTTTCTTAAGTAAATCACGTCCAAGTATAAATATTCGCAAATGTGTTCTCATTATCACAAATTGATGTGTAATTGTTTTGTCATCAAATTTTATATTTAAAATAATATTTCCTACGATATCTAATTCTTTGCCATCGGGTCCGGAGCACATTTTATCAGGATTTATTATTTCAAGACCTGTGTTAAGAGCTGTACTTAGGTCGACCACTGAAAGATCGGCGCCTGTATCAATCAAAGCTTCGCAGATACCGATTCTATCCACGTTAATGTTCATTTTATATTTGGGGTCTAACTTTTTAATTTCATTTATGGTCGACTTGCTTTGATTGACGGACTCAGGCGCGATGTTTAGTTTAAATCTTCTAATGCAGCATATCTATTCCTTGTAGGGATACTCGAGTACGGGCTATTACTTACGTCAGAGTAGAGCAGAGGTCTCGACTTCTGAGTTCCATTATCCATTCGGATTTCTTCTTCGACCTTGTCTTGTGTAACTATGGGGTCCTCTTCCACAATTCTTACAAACCTGACTCTGCAATACCGCGCTACGTGTCCTGGCTTGTTACACTTGAAACATATTGGTCTCCCGTCTTCTGTCCTATTCCTATTTGAATTTGGATTCTTATTGTATATTTTACTTGGGTAGACCGGTTTTGGCTCAGGATTGGGAGTGTAAGATCGTCTAGGGGCAGATACCTGGGGCAGAGGCTTGTTCTGGTAATACCTCGGAGTGGGGGCCTGGGGCTTGGAGGTGTTCTGGTAGTACCTCGGAGCGAAGGCCTGGGGCTTGGAGGTGTTCTGATATGGTCTTCTGAACGACGTAGCATTCTTCCATTGCTCTTGATGATGGGGACGAGGAGAGCGTGGTCCATTATAAAGAGCTTTTGATTTTTCTGCACGTTCTTGGTAATTCTTTTCGAACAAATCCAGCTTTTTACAAATTTCTAGAAGTTCATTGGTATTTTTAGGAGGGTTTAGGTGAAGGGCAAAAGAGTATTCTTTCTTTAACCCTCCAATAACCCAGTTTATTTTAGTCTCTTCTTCCATTTGAGGGTCGACCTTGTTGCACAGTACAAGGATATCCTCTGCGAACCTGATTGCAGGTTCATTCCACTGTTGTATCCTGTTTAATCTCATCCTCATTTCTTCTTTGTTGGCGTCTGAGGCAAAATCCTCAATTAGGCGGCTCTTGAAATTTTCCCAGCTGGTGAAACTTACTTTGTGTAGGTTCAGCCAGGTTTTGGCGCTACCAATCATATTCATGGCAGCATAACGGGAGATAATGTAGTCTGCCCAATGGTACAGGAAGCCAATTTCTTCAAGAGATTCAATCCATGGGCGAGGGTCGTCTGTTCCATCATACTTGGGGATGTCGATGTTGGGATTCAGGACAACTGGGTCGGAACTAGCATCTCTACCAATTGTTGCACCAGGTTGCGGCTTGGCAGACTCTTCAGCCTTGATTCTCTCCTGTGCTGGGTCTTGCATCTTACCAGAGCGTGTTTCAACCATCCTACAAATTTATAAAAGGGAATAATGAGATAAGTCTACTTTATGTAGCCACCAGAATAATCTATTTATTTTCTCACATCAAAGAGAGCAGTGAAGTCACAGTGTACCTAAATACAAATGATGATAATCTAAAAATAATCTGTTTTAAATAAATATCATAGAATATAAAAATAAATAAATATATAATTTAAATTTCAAATATATTAAAAATAATATAATAAATACGCCATTAATCATGATGTAACAATATAACAAATTCAATTATCGTTAAATCAATCATTGATTAATTATTGATCATATTCGAACGTTGGCATTGAGGTTGCTGACACGATGCTACGCAGAGATAATCTAAGACAATAAGTATAGAAGCCATAATTCGACAGTAGATATAGAAGTCATAATAAGACAGTGCGTATAGATCCCATAATGTGACAGTAGGCATAGAAGCCATAATATGACAATAGGCATAGAAACCATAAAATTTGACAGTAGATATAGAAGCCATAATTCGACAATAAGTATGGAAGCCATAATATGACAGTAGATATAGAAGAAGCCATAATGTGACAGTAGGCATAGAAGCCATAACATTGAAGTAGCCATAGAAGCCATAATTTGACAGTAGGTATAGCGGTCATCTAAGACAATATGTAATTCTGGCAATGATGAATAATGGATGGAACATTTCTAAAAATATCGCCACTCTATTTCTTGGTGAGATGACGTCCAAACTACAATCTGGCAACGCCGTTAATGCGATTTCTGATGGACAGCGTGACCAGATCATTACTTGCCTATAAATATTAAATATTTCTGTGATAAATAATTTTTCCTTCTGTGGAGAAAATATAACTTTCTAGTCTCTAACGATATATATATATATAGGAATTGTATTTTAAACTAAGACGTTTATGGGTTTCGTAATTTCTTGGCCTCTCATATGAGAAACATATAAGATAAATATAATACTTTGCTCCATTATTTATTAATGTGATGTTCTATTACTATTGATAATAATATATCTGCTTCTATTGGATTTATTGGTTTAATAAAAATTAAACAAATTAATCATTTATCTTTTTATTTGATGGGGTGAACGTCCAACTCTCTCTCCCTTTTTTTTTTTTTTGCCATCGGATTCATGAAACTGTGGCATATAAGTACTCTGAGTTTCTTGAAAATTACGAAACTTTATTGTTTTAAAGTCCGTAAAGAGTGAAAGTATATAGTGATGGTATATATAAATCATATATTTGAAATTATCTATCATGTATAGGGTATGCACACGTGGACAAAGCTTAAGGAAATTGTACATTTTAGCATGTACCGGTATATCGGAATTCAGACAATGACTCTGAAATATATACACCGTGACCTTTATTGAAGACATACGAGATAACCAAGTGTTAACAAAATTGCCTCTGTCTCCTTAAAAAAAAAAAAAAAAAAAAAAAAAAAACAGACGAAATGCGACATCAAAGAGTTTTCACTTTCATAAGTTTTTTTTATCCATGAATGTATATCAACGAGAAACTTCTAGAGATCTGTAATTTATTTATAACTCTGTGAGGTGTGGAAGAAAATATTTAGAGTCCTCTACATTTCTTTTTCTATGATTATAATATTGTAGAATATCATTCTATGGAAGTTCTAAGAAAAAATTCTGTTTACTATATATATACCCGTTCTCTGAAAATCTATAAAACATTTCATTCAGTTTTCACACTATTGATTTTAGAACGGTATTTTACTATATTTGACATTATCAAATAACAAAGGAAAATATCCGAGTTGAAGACAATAAATATCTATGTTAATTGACAACATCTACAAACTAAAATGGCTTAGAAATACTTCACCATCTTACTTCAATTGGCTTGACCCTACTACCCCACCAACGTAGCAAAGAAAAGAGAAAGATCAACAGTCCAATAATAAAAACACCTCAAACAGATCTTACATTTCTCATTACCCACAGTTATCTACTGCAATATGCAAGGCAGAGAGAGTTGAGAAGGAACATCATCATTTATGTCATCCGGATCTCCAGAGTTAAAGAGATTTTTCTATATATTTTCTCTATATCTTTATTTTATATACAATATCTTACAATAAATGATAGTAATGATATACGAGTATAATAAACAATCCTGTTGTTTCTCTGTCGTATAAGCCATCGCAAGTCCCAAACGGTTTGACCAAGATCTTTTAAGAATAGCTCCCGCTCGCCGGTTGACAGCAGCAACAAGGAAAATTTGTCCATGCAGGACGGCAATATTGCCAGACCCTGATGTCCCCATTTCGTGCTAGAGCTCATCACGGCTGACGTCATAATGTCGCGTCGTTAAAGCGAGGAAGTTGGGTGATTGATGTTGCCTGCTTGGCTTGTCCACGTCATTTTCTGCCCAATTTTTTTTACCGTCAATGTAGCAACTTTATAACATCACCTAGCAGAATGAATACTTAGTTATAAGCTGTTGGCGGTTAAATGGGCCGTAGCTAAATATCTCTCCTTTTAAATGGATAACGTCTTTATTAATGGCCAATTTTAAGAGAATATTGCTTCGATTTTTCATAACTTTGATTTTACCGTAAAGGCTTAATGTGTCGAAATTCATAGATTTCATTATTGTTTTTAATCATATATTTTCTCGATAAAAATATAAGGTAAAGATAAAATGATAAGTCTCTAAGGGGGAAACTCTTTTATTTTATTTAGTAATCATTCGCAACACCAGTTCTAAATAAATAACTAAATAAATGCTTTACTCAGTCTTTCAATTTACCATTACTTATCATCACACAGGAATTAAGATCTGCCCTAAGCAATAATGTTTTTGAATATTGTAATCACCCTAGAACACGTATACCTTTATTTTATTAGGTATTAGTTCTTAACGAAAAATATGTATTGTGATATTTCAATGAGCCGCTAGCCTTTATAAAGAAAAGTTGGTTTGACGAGCGGGAAGCTTGTGTTTATCAAGAAGAGTTGTCTTGACGATAGGGCAGCTTGTACTTATCAATAAGAGTTGTCTTGACGAGCGTTCAGCTTGTGTTTATCAAAGATGATGGTATTGACAAGAAGGCAGCTTGTATTTCTCAAGAAGAACTGTCTTGACGATAGGGCAGCTTGTACTTATCAATAAGAGTTGTCTTGACGAGCGTTCAGCTTGTGTTTATCAAAGATGATGGTATTGACAAGAAGGCAGCTTGTATTTCTCAAGAAGAACTGTCTTGACGAGTGGGCAGCTTGTCTTTATTAAGAAGATCTGTTTTTACGATAGGGCAGTTGTGCTTATCAATAAGAGTTGTCTTGATAAGCGTTCATCTTGTGTTTATCAAAGATGATGGTATTGACAAGAAGGCAGCTTGTCTTTATCAAGAAGAACTATCTTGACGAGTGGACAGCTTGTCTTTATTAAGAAGATCTGTCTTTACGGTTCGGCAGCTTTTGCTTATCAAGAATGTGTCTTATCAAGCGTTCAGCTTGTCTAAATATCGCATTCTCAAACCAAAATACACCTAATATAATAATAGAGATACTTCTGCCAGTAAATCTTTCTATATTTATATATATAGTATACTGGCCGAGGTATCTTTATTTTCAAGAACTATGAATGCCGGCCAGGCAGCCTCTATCTTTACGATAATAATAGAGATTACTGCTAGTTTTTTTAAATATGAAGTGAATTCATTATAATTGCCTAAATTGTATGACGATTCAATGCTGTGAAGTATGGTGATCTATAGCTATATAAACTGTCTCCTGAACATTTATATATATGTAATATTGTGTTGAGATCCTGTCGACTATCTGTAATATTGTGTTGAGATCCTGTCGACTCTCTGTAATAATGCGTTGGGGTTTGGTAAGCCTGTTGTAGAACCTCGTCGACTCTCGCTATAAGTTGTGGCAACCGAGGGTCAAACCTGTAGTAACCGCGAGGGACAGTCAGGGGTGGAGAGTTTTCCAGTGCCTCTCTGCACCTTGTAGGACCTTTAACAGTTCTCACAAAGTACAGGCAGTCGTGGTCGAGGCAGAGTGGAAAAGCTGGGGATGTCCACACACACAAAACGAAGCGACACAGTTGAAAGAAAGTTCCTTGAATAGATAAAAAGTTGAGCCAAAAGCAAAGATGGAGATAGGAGTAGCGTTTCTTACTGACTACATGGTGAAATGAGGTGGAACTTGGAGACAGCCGGCGACGCGCTGATGGGGAACTGTGCTAACTGTCGCTAAGGCCGGTCTTATTTATACTACCTCTCCGACAAAGAGAATTGCATCACGGCACGTGTCGCTGCTACTCGAGACACGGCACGTGTCGCTGTTATTCGAGTCTGGCGCCTACCTGTCGGCTAACAATCTATCTTTAGAAGTTACTTTGTGATCTCTCAATCTTGCTTTTAACTTGGCTTTTAATCTATTATATAGTTTTATTTATTTATCCTCAGTACATTACATTTGGTGATGCAAGGAGACATGTCAATTATGCATATAATTAGTTATAAATCTGCAATTAGTTCTATATACAACATGACAATCGTATTACATAATATAGGGTTATTGGTTTAAATTATCATAGATGGGCCCCGGGAGTGAAAGGGTTTATCCGGGTTTAAGCGGGTAAAGCCTCTCTAACACAGGTAAGTAATTAGAATTTATTTTAATTAATTAAAACTGTGAGGGTAAAGGGCTATAACAAGATGTTTATTTGGCTATATTTGAAAATTATAAAAATAAAACTTATGTTTAATTTAAAAGTTATGATATTCATTATAAAAGATAACTGTAGATAAAACCTTTGTTTGCTAAAAATAATGATGATAAAAAATGATGTTCTAAAAGATTGTTGGCGGGCGTTGGAAAGGGTTAGGGGTTGAAGAATATGCAATTGTAAGTGTTGCACAGACAATCAAATACTGAGATCCAGGTGCAAAGCGAGGATATAGACTTGTGCGTCTTCCTAGGCAATGTTTCACCTGTGATCCTGTATAAGGTTACAGTGCTTTGTCACAATTGTAGGGTTATTGGGTTAAAAAGTTGTTGAAGAAAAGAATTAATATGATTGAAAGGGTTGGTAGAGCCATGCAATAAGTAGAATTGTTGTAGCGACAGTAGGTGGTCTGACTTGACTTGAAATCAAAGGTTGATTGTGGTCCGCTAGAGCTGAAAAAAAATTGAAAGTTGAAAAAAAAGTGAACGCTTTGTGCATGCGTTGGTGATGTGCTCTGCGGATGATTGGAATAAACTTTTGAAACGTGTTCAGACCAAAAGTCGAGACTTGTACTTCTGGGGAACGGTGTTTTCAAAGAGTTTGTTGAATTAAGAAATCAAAAGAAAAATTGTCAAGCAGTGCTGTCGTTTTCTACTATCGTTTGAAGCAATGGCTGAAATAGGTAGTAAAAAAATATATAGGGAAGTGATTAGTAAGTAGGATTATTGAAAAACGATTGTTGTATGCCCGGTGGTTGCTGATAAATAAACATAGTCATATAATAAAGTTACTTAAACAAAAATAAAATATGGTGAATAAAAAGATAGAAATATGATTGCTGATAACAACAGTATAAGGGGATAAGATCAAACATGTAATATATAAAAGACATAATAATGAATTAGTAAAATATAAAAGATATAATAATGAATTAAAAAAAATGATTATTGAAAGAATTAAATGTTTTGTCATACTAAAATAATATCATGAAGAATAACATTGTTAAAATAAAGTTGTTAAAATAATGTTGGAATAAAAATTTGATTATAATTGAAAAGTAAAAAAAAAATAAAAATAAAAATAATTATTCAAGATTTTATACAAAAAAATATAATTAAAGATTATTAATGATTAGATAAATGTTAAGTAGTGAAAAATGGAACAAAAATTGTCTCTTTGGAAGAAAAGTTACAACTGTGGTGTGTAACTAGGTCATTTCCCTTTTGGTACACATTGGTGTTTCTATGTCTCTGAAACTGGGAATACGTGATCTGACATGTTCATGGTGATATGTAGAGAATGTTTTCTCTTTTGCGTGTTGGGGTATAGAAAAACAAAGACATATAGCATACAAATATAAAATAAATGATAACTTGATTGATTCTTTAAAAAATGGATTGCATTGACGAAGATGATTGTAATATATAACAATAAAGGGTTAACATTATATAAAAGATGGCGTTCTAGTTTAGAAAAAATATTCCACACTGGTCGTGAAAACAATGTAAAAGTTGTAAAACACACAATGATAGTTGAAGATATAAAGTTTTATGATATTTCAATATTAAAGTTCAAATTAATAAGTGAATTGGGTAATTATTGGTAAGTCAATTAGTTTTAGGTGCTGCAATCTGTCCGTCCTGCGAGTTGGACCACTTGTTTGAGGTACAGGCGTACTGGAATTGGAGGTGTCATGTTAACCTGACGCCGCTGCTGTTTATTGATGTTGGCGGACGTTGTGAGTCACCCTGCTGGCTGGAAAAAAATCTCTCTGCCTCCACTCTGGCAGTTTGTTTCCTGACCTAATTGAAAATACTGGGATTTAAATGTAAAAAAGGCTGTGAGCTTGTAGGCGGTATAATTCGGAATAATTGTGTTTCAAAGATATCTGGAGTCAAATGATTGAATTCAATGAAATATACATCTTGAGGCAATCGCTGTGGGTGTTGAACGAATCGGGGCTGTGGAGGTGTTATGTACAACACATCCTCTGTGTAATATTTTAATTTATTGACATGTATGGTGTCACTGTCTCTATTGAGTGGCTGATTTGGGCGATCTATTCGAACGACATTGGGTGAAATAATTTGAATTATTTTGTAGGGTCCAGTAAAATATGGTGCTAATTTACCTGTGTCGGGATGTCTGTAATTTTTTACCAAAACAAGATCATTCTCTTCGAAATGTGGTGTTCTGTGCTGCTTATCAAATGTTTCTTTATCTTTTGACGTGACAACGTCTTAAATTAGGTTGCGGCTGGGAGTCACTTATGAAAAAGTGTAACGCCCGGTAATGTTACGATGAGTCACCGAACGAGAGTGCTGCGCGCGCAGCGCTAGAGAATTAGGCGCATTGAATCGGCGCATGCTTGTCTCTGTCTTTGTCTTTCTCGAACGTTCTTGGCGTTGGAAAAACAAGAAAGCGTCATAATACAAGTTCACACGTGTGGTTAAAGTATCGTCAGCTGTGTCTGTAGTGAAAATGTGGAGTGCTTAGATTCGTCATTTACAACAACTACAACAATAAAGGTAAATAATTGTACACTGATATTTCATTATCGTAAACTATGATTGATTGATTAATTGTTAGATTGACACAAAAGTTGAGAAACTGAGTTTATAGGTTATGTCATACTATTGATAAATGTTGATAGTGTTAAGTAAATTATTAGTTTAAAATTAATTAATTAATTAATTATTGAGTCCAGGCACAAATCTGAGGTCTGGTGCAAAGAGAACGTACCCAACGCTGTCAGATTGTATTACAGCAACCATGAAGTAGATTCATACAATCGAAACGCAATTCAAAACGCACACAACTGTATCGCCACTGATATTATGCTTGGGTATTCCAGCAATTCTGAAAAGAGCCGGGAGCAAGGGAAACTTCACAAGATGTCGGTTGCAGAAACCGACGGATTGCCATACATGTTGCCATTAGCAGTAGGATATCCGTACATGATTACATCTAACATAGACGTCGCCGATGGATTGGTAAATGGGGCTATTGGAGTTTTGCTATACATCGAACGTCAGCCAGCCAATGCAGATGACCGTTCTGCTCCAGGAGGACCATCGACCAGCACAAGTTTGCCGCCAGCTGAAGATGAAATCGCCACTCTATGGTTCCAGTTTGAAGACAAAAATACGGGTACCAAAGCAAAAATCAAATGTCGACCACATGTGCACAGCAAACCAAACACCTTATCCGTCGATTGGGTGCCAGTGCACAAGAAAGTGGTAAACATTTCGTTGACAAAAACAGTGAAGTGCAAGCGAAAACAATTTCCTTGCGTGCCTGCTTGTGCAATTACGATCCACAAGGCCCAGGGTGGGACGTTTACTACAATTGTTTACAAGTACTCCTCAAAACAACCACAGCAATTGGTATATGTAGCCATGAGCCGCGTCACAAGTATCGACGGATTGTACATCATAACAGAAAAGGACTCTCCATTGGTTTTCAAACATGGCCGAGATGGAAACGACTCACAGACTACTCGAGATATTCGCAATGAATACTTACGACTTCGTGGACACACTCTAGACACAATTACCAAACAAGCCGTAAAATTCTGTGACGACGCAAACGACGCTGGACAACTTATTGTAACGAACATCAACTGTCAAAGTTTAAGTGCCCATGCCGCGGACATTGAAACAGATACAGTGATACCACGATCAGACTATTTAGTATTGACTGAAACGTGGATGCGCGACACTTGTGAACCAACTCCAATCAAGGGTTATGAGTGCGTATCCAGGGAAAATAATCGACCTAACTCAGATACCAACGCGGCTGGTGGAGTGGCGATCTATCGTAAATTATCATCGACATCTACGGCGGAAGTGTTCCAAGTTGCGATTACAGACGTAACTCGTGTCATTAAAACCAAGGGTGACATGTGCATGACTGAAGTTACTTGCTTCGCCGCTAATACTAGCTTCAAGTTTATACTCAGTGCTGTATATATTCATCCAGGAGCTAGTATGCAGGATATTGGAATGTTACTATGGCAAGGACTCGGTCCGTACATTCACAACAGCCAGTACGTGCCACCGTTCGTGCAAATTGATTCTAGTATACCGATTCTTCTGTGTGGTGATTTTAACAAAAACGTAAAGCCTGACAACTCGTTTCTTAATTTCATGAAAAATACGTATAATCTTGATTGCGTATCAAACGTTTCTAAGTCAACTACGTTAAAAGGAACAACTATCGACTTGACTTTCGCAAGACACATTACAGCAGAAACACTTCCTTTCATTTCATATTTCTCCTATCATCGTCCTATCCTCAACAAAATCACTCAAATAGGAATTAGTTAAGTTTAAGTTTACATGTACAATGTTTTAGTAAACAAAATATATTTCTATAGTTAAAATTTGTGCAACTCTTATTTTCATTCAATTCCTTGTTCCTATTGTGCAATTTAATTATATTCATATCAATAAATATTCTACCGTTGTCACGTAAAATCTTCGCCCGTAAAACCGACTTTACAGGCAACCACAGGTTTTTTATGTTTATTTTGAGTACGAGAGCTTGCTATCTCTCGAGCTATATTTATCTCGGGATATGGGTTAAGATGAGTTCTTAGATCTGGGGGGATAACATTGAACATTAAGTAGGTAGGTGGAAAACTTGTGACAGAATGGGGTGTGTTATTGTACGTCTGAGTGACGCGTTTAACTAGTTGAGTCCAGGAAGCTTTCGGATTTTCTAGATAAGCTAGTCTGAGCTTGCCTGTAATGGTCGCATTTAAGCGTTCTATTAAACCGTTTGCTTGTGGATTATTGCTGGTAGTTAGAAGAGGTTGTATACCATGCATTATTAGAAATTTACGGAATTTTTCTGAGGTAAAAGCGGGCGCTCTGTCAGATAACAGACGTTTTGGAGATCCTTGCTGTAGTACAGTCTTGAGGGTTTGAATGTACGTTAGGGTACTGGTGGACTTTGATGGAAAGGTCCAAGCATATCGCGTTAAATGATCCACTATTACGTGTAGATAGGTCTTGGAGTGTCCATATTTCGAAAATCCAGCTATGGTATCTATAGAGATTAAGTCGAATGGTTGTTGAGGTGGTGGAATTTGTCCGAGGGCACCATAGGGTTTACCTTTGGGCCTTTTAATGATTTGGCAGGTGTGACACGACCTGACAAATTTTTCTATAGATTTAGAGATACCTTTCCAGTAGTACTGGGTAGTAATTATGCGGGTCATCTGAGAGATGCCTGGGTGGTTATACTTTTGGTGAACTTTGTTCATGAGAGAATGTTGCAGGGTTTCGGGAATTATTATTTTAGTTACACCTTTTCGGGTAATGGTATGTAAGCCGTTTGTATCAATGTTGAAGGGGGATGCTGTTGGTTGATGCTGTTTTATAATATCAGTACTGATAAATCCTACAAAGGGGTTTCTTGAGAGTAAATCTGCCTCATACTGTTGACTGCCTTTGATGTAGTGTATTTCGTAATTATAGGTAGATAGTCTCAGGCTCCATCTAAATAGTCGGCCTGACGGATTTTTTATAGTTTTAAGCCATTGTAAAGCTTGATGGTCTGTGTATATGGTGAATTTTATACCGGTGAGGTATATTCGGAATTTGTCTACACTTTCGACGATGGCGAGGCACTCAAGTTCGGAAACGGTGTAGTTTCTCTCATGTGCCCTAAGGGCGCGGCTAAAATATTGCACAGGATGTATTTGTCCGTCTGGGTGTACCTGTTTGAGTATGCCGGCAATCCCTTGGGTGGATGCGTCGCAATAAAGGCGGCATGGTAAACCGACTTGATACAAGTGTAGTACTGGTTTACTTGTTAAACTCTCTTTGAGAGTGGTGAAAGCTTGTTGACAGTCTGTGTTCCAATTCCATTTTACATCCTTTTTAAGTAGTTTATTTAAAGGTGCTCGTAAGCGGGCATAATCTGCTATAAACTTATTATAAACGTTTACTGCTCCTAAAAATGATTGTAGTGTTTTTTGATTGTTAGGTGGTTTTATGGCATTTATAGTATCAAGGTTGCGCGTCTGCGGTGCATAAGTACCTGCGGTAACAGTGTATCCTAAGAAATCTATTTTTGTTTTAAAAAATGAACATTTATTATAATTAAGTTTGATGTTTTCGTGTTGACACACTGTTAGAAATTGTTGTAGGTGTTGTAGATGATCCTCTAGGGTGTCAGAAAAAATAATGAAATCGTCGAAGTAATGGGTAACAAAGTTTAGTTTATATTTTTGCATGACCTGGTTTATGGCACGATGGTATATCTGTGGTGAATTTTTAAATCCGTAAGGAAGTCTACAAAATTCGTACTGACTATCTAACGTCACGAAAGCTAGTAGATTACGTGAGTTAGGTTCTATTTCCACTTGTCAATATGCGGATGCTATATCTACAGAAGAGTAATATTTGGCTTTTGACAATTTGTCAAGAATGGTTTCTATTAAGGGTAAAGGATGTACGTCTGGAGCGATGATTTCATTAAGTTTTCTGTAATCAATACAGAAACGTTTCGTTTGGTCACGTTTGGTAACAAGCGTTATGGGGCTGGCATAAGGTGAAACTGACGGGGCAATGATTCCATATTGGAGCATTTGTTCTATTTGGGTTTGTATTTCTTGTTGGTCGTGTAGTGGCACTCTATATGGGCGTAATGCTATTATTTTATCTGTGGTGGTATTGATTTTTACCGGTGGTATGTTCAATTTGGGCACATTGTATTTATTAGTAGAGAACACTTGTGAGAATTCATATAGAATTCGGTGGAGTTCGTGTGGACAATGTTCTAACTGAGGTGCCGCATTAGAAGGTATAGAAATCTCAATATCATGGGTAGGAGATATAGGGGGTGAACATATAATTGGAGTAGAGTCCGCCACGTGTAAACAGGACTGGTGCGAGGGGAAAGTGGTAAACATATCAGTTTCCCTCGGTTGAGTGGAACATAAATCCTGTTTGCACTTGGTGAACTTATAGACATTCGTTGGGAGAGCATCATTATTTTGATAAATTTGGAGATTATTAAAATCTATAATTAATTTAAATATTTTAAGGGTATTAATAGATAAAATACCAAAAGGTAGTGAAGCTTCTACTATAAAAAATTTTAGTTTTTGGGTGAGGTTACCGATTTTAAGTTTTAAAAAAACATATCCAAGGGTATTTACATTGTGGGCTATTGCATTTATAGTTAAACTGTACTGATGGATAATAATTTTATATGGTAATCTATTTTCTATGGTTCTTAAAATATCTAAGTTAAGTAGGTTTATAGATGCTCCCGTATCTATCAAAAAGGGCAAGTTTACATTAGGTGAAAATTCAGTCCATATTATTAATCGTTCAACGAAAATAAGTTTCAGGTTTTCCTACCGTTGAGCTGCTCGCGGGGCTTGCAGAGTCGTCTTGGCTTGCAGCTTGGACTTGGGGAACATGGTTCGGAGGTTGGACCTTGGGCTGGGTGTGGGTACCACGTTTTGGTACAGTGGTTGTGTGTGGTCGGGCGCTGTAGACTGGGCGTGTTTGGTCCCGTGGGAACCGTTGTCCACACTGGGAGTGCCAGTGCATGGCATTGCAATACTTGCATGGCGAGGGGGGAGGTGTAACTGGGTATGTTACACGTGATGGCCGCTGGCTGTTGTACCGCGGTGGTGGGTTGTGGTAGGTGGGGTGTGGAGCCTTGTCTACTTGGCGCTGGTTCACTGCACGGGTGGCACACTGAGTTATTCTTGACACTAGGTCGAACCATTCCTTAATGGTGTTTGGCTGCACAGTTGCGACTAATCGCTGGTCTACGACGGGTAGTCCGTCGGTCAGAGATTCAATTAAAATGTCGGCGGGTAGGTCGAGTTTCATACCCATAACAATTTTGTTTTGGTAGTAGTTTTCTAGGGACATTTGGGGTGTCATTTTGATTGCCAAAAAGCGTGCAAACGACGCTTCTGTCGTTGCTGGGAATAAGTCTATCAATCTCTGGCGGGCTTCAATATAATATAACCTATCTAACCGTAGGCTTCGGAAATATTGGAGGGGCTTACCTTGTAGGTAGCAGGGTAATTTGCGTAGGCGATCTGTGTAGGTCAGTTCAGTTCGGTCTGCTTGGGCATCGAAGTTGTCGAAAAAGCTTTGGGCTTCAAAAGTACCATCGTATGGACTTACGTCTATCTCCCTAGGAGATCGGGCTACCAGTAACTTACTCAGGGCATCGGCGATCTGTGTCAGTGGGTCTGCGGAGGTATCTTGGGGCGGCGACGTTTCCTCCTCTTCCAATGTCGTTTCTTGTTTGGGGATAGTTTGTTCGGCTGTATCGTTGGACGGGTTGGTTTGCTCCTCCATCTTGCTTCTTGGCTCTTTTCTATCTGGACAGTCTTTACCTTCTTCGTTGTGGTCTCCTTCGTTGTGGTAATCCTGTCGACTATCTGTAATATTGTGTTGAGATCCTGTCGACTATCTGTAATATTGTGTTGAGATCCTGTCGACTCTCTGTAATAATGCGTTGGGGTTTGGTAAGCCTGTTGTAGAACCTCGTCGACTCTCGCTATAAGTTGTGGCAACCGAGGGTCAAACCTGTAGTAACCGCGAGGGACAGTCAGGGGTGGAGAGTTTTCCAGTGCCTCTCTGCACCTTGTAGGACCTTTAACAGTTCTCACAAAGTACAGGCAGTCGTGGTCGAGGCAGAGTGGAAAAGCTGGGGATGTCCATGTCATAATTTGTATATAATTAAATGCAACCCCGACCCACTATGTATGTACCATGTATGATTTTCGAAGACTTAATAAAGAACAAGGTAACTGGAGGGAAGCAAGTAGCATTAAGATATAGGAAGTAGACCTAAGGCTGGCACGACTATTCTGGGCACCCCTGTGTCAATATTGCAGGGGCAGAGACCGGACGTCTCTAGTGACCGCAGAAGTTATTTTAGCCAAGATACACTCAATACTTCCTGACAAAACAGGACGTCTCTAATGACCAGAAGTTATAAATGTTAAAGCTAGCATTCAATACTTCCTGACAAAGCAGGATGTATTTTGATAGCCGCGGAAGTAAATAAAGTCAAATAAACACGAGACTTCCTGACCCAAGCCGGGCGTAACTAATATCAAAGGAAACCGCGGACCAATCAAAAAACAGTACCTTAAGTAGGTCAACCAATAGGAAAAGATCATGTGACATCTCTCGACCAATCAGAGAGAAACTGAGGCTTGGTGTTAAATCGAAAGACCAGAATTGTCAGTAGTGATTTAGCTTCCAAGAAGGTGACATCTGCTCTAGACCTCTCTCCCTCTGCTCATCCCACAGCTAAGTACAATCACCGCCATGTGATCAACTAATTAATAAGTCAAATCGCTCAACTCTTCTCAAGCTTTCTTCCCTCCAATCCAGTTACCTTTTATTTTCAAACCTCATCATGTGTCCTGATTATTCCTAACTGTGTGCTTCACTTACCACTCAACGACTGCGCTTCAACCAATCCTCACCATTCAAATCGAACAACAAGAAATTCCCCACAACGATATTGCCACAGAACGGTTAAGTCGACAGGATTCTACAACAGTGTAATACATCAAATATTATAGTGTAATAACAATTGCATCATCATATTACACAGAGTCGACAGGATAAAGATTATGGAACTTAATCAGGATAAAGATGGAAATTAGCCCAGGCGCCAGCAAAACAAAAGGCAATGACAAACCAAGAGAGAAGAAACTGGCAACGAACGGAAAGAAACTGACAACGAAGAAGCGGACAAGAAGAGAGGCGACCAGGCGCCTTCTAGCGGCCATCATATGGCAGATGACCGTGGCCATCCGACGTGTCAACGCCCCACAAAGTGAGACGGAATTCCGGAGCGTCATTCCCCGGGGAGGACGACGGACACAACCCCCACCAACCCCAGGCGAGTGTCACCAAGGCCGGACACCGACCACCGAGGAGTCATCCACCGCCATGCCGTACACAGTCCCCGAAACCAACCCCCGCGACCCGGGACAGCCCAAACGATCCCAAAATGATCTTCCAGTACCGGACTTTACTTCAATTTCGCGGACGGTGCGAGCAATCCCGAGTCCCAAACCAACCACTCCAAACCAAGGCGTCCCAAAGGAGACCTGTTGAACTGAGGTAGGCACCCACCCTATGCCGTCAAGGAATTGACTTTGAACTTCTATCTAACCTACCTACCCCTTTAACCATATCTAACCTTTGTACTCAATGAATGCACGCACGGGCTAGACCAAACCTGTCCGAAAGGACTTGCACTGCAATCAAATTTGTCACACAGGACAACCCTTACCTGCATTCATTGACCCCACCACCATGTTTATCACTCAACCCAATTATCAGTACTATATGCCCTCAAATACAAGCCACAACGGTTTCAACCCTCACCATGCCCAAAAAAAAAAACGTGTCAGTACAGCTCACACACTTACCACACAAAATCTATGCATGACCATACGACGCCACGCCATAAAAATGTACCTCACAACAATCCCACAAACGTATTTAGCAACAATCACAACATTCGCAACAACAATACACCGACAACATCCATCCAAAGGACGGTTTTCACGCTAGCAAACACGCACAACCCGCCCAACAAGCACGACACTCGCGCCAAAAGACGACAACCACAAATAAACGCATGCACCGTCGTTAGTAACAATCATCTCGTCTACCCAAAACACTAAAAAATGTTCACCTTAAAAGGTACCATATACTCTAACAATAGAAATTTCGATATATGACTTTAATAAATTTGTTGTTCATAGTGAGAACAGGTAAAATTTTGTACAAACAAGGATTTCGCGTGACACCTTTTCATTCACAATTTTTTTTTTTCGATTCGTGTCACAGGTCACCCACAAAACTTTTTCACTTCAGGCCACAGACGCCTTTCACCAAGCCTGTGACACGTCTCTCACTCAAAGCGTGTTCACGTCGTAAGCCTCATTTTTCACTCAATTCCACCCTAATGCCACTGAATAGCATTTTTTACTAAAGTCACAACGACCATTCGATTTAATAAATGGATACAACGTCCGGATTTTCAAAATACAAATAATGTCGAAATTACACCAACTCATCTCTCCACAATGTTATTGACAGAACATGACACAAGACATCGTCAAACAAGAAAAACCCACAAACAAAACAAAATTTCGTACACAAAACATATCACACACGCAACGCAACCAATGCCGAAAGTAAAAGATTCAATTATAAAAAAACAATTAGGCCGACAGGAAATGTAGAAGCAAGGCAGATGTCTTCCCGCGAAGAATAAGGACGTCGCCGTGACTCCAATTACGCAAACAGTGGGTGGATAAGTTTAGACTGGACCCGCTCCCCGCACGCCTCGTTTCCGATCTCCAATTTCATTCCCTCTCGTTTGCCCGACACACCCCACTTCCGTATCTCTAATTACAAGGAGAAGATCCCCTATTGAGGTCGACTGGGAACCTCGCTATGCCACCGATTTTGATTCCAGTTCGAGTCTACATATCGATTTTTACCAACCAATTCCACATCCACGAGACAACACATAGAACTAGCTCACACATTTCTTACACAACCGACTTCTAACATTTTTTCACAACACACACACAAAGACAAAAAATTACACATAAAGGTTATATAGATTTCCATGTCTCCTGTACACACAGCATAAACGCACTTGAGGGCTAGAATCACGTTTTTCACCTAAGTGTCGCTACAGACGAGACAAAAATTTTATAGGGCATAATTGAGCAAGTAAAACATTTATAGGGCAAAATGGAGCAACCAATACATGTAGATCAGGGCATGTAGATACCATAGGGTTCAAACCAATACACCTTATTTTTCATATCAATCATTTCCATTATTTTCTCTCAATTAAAATTTAAATATTTAATCAATTTATCAACTTATTCAACTTATTATCAATTTTAATCATTAACTATCATTTTATTTACCAATTAGTTTATATTATCATTTTCACTTATCAATTATCATTCTATTTACCACTTGACTTATATTGCCACAACTCTATTATCAACGAAAACCCACTGGTTTTCGATTAAACTAAAAACATTAAATCACCCTTTGTTGTTGAAACCTTTTTATTTTTCATTTTTTTTTTCAAAACGCTCAACTTTGATTTCGTTCAACTCTTATTTTTATTTTTATTTTGATTTCTCAAAAGACCTTATGAAATTTCCTCGAATTCCTTTCCAAAATTCAAGCAAAAAAGTAATTAGGCATTTTTCCTTTTTTTTTTTTTCACCATTCAACCAAGCACTCAACTTTGATTTCGCTCAAAAAACTTTTATTTTATTTTTATTTTTGATTTCTCAAAAGACCTAATAGAATTCCTTCGATTTCATTCCCAATTTCGAGCTAGAATATGGTTAGGCATTTTTCTTTTTTTTTCTCACCATTCAACCAAACACATTCAATTTTGATTTCATTCAACTACTCTTATTTTATTTTGTTTTGATTTCAAAGCGCCTTATGAAATTTCCTCGATTTCTTTTCTCAAAAGTCGAGCAAAAAAGTAACTAAGCAGTTGTCTTTGTCATCATGCAACAAAATATTTTTCTTTTTCAACCAAACACATTCAATTTTGATTTCATTCAACTATTTTTATATTATTTTTATTTGATTTCAAAAGCCTTAATAGAACTCCCTCGATATCATTTCTTATCTCGAGTAGAATTCGTTTAGGCGCATTTTCTTTTTGCCCACTATGTACCATAACATTCATTGATTTCTTACAATTAAAAATTTTTTTGATTTCTATTAATTATACTCAACCTATATCATCAACCCCATTCTATCTTACTTTTATGTCACCAGCAATGCTTGTATATAACCCCTCAATACCCACAACTAATTTTCCCACAAAATTATTTTTCATTTTACAGAATTCTCTCAGGCTAACCCCTTCTTGAATTCTTCACATGTAGGGGGCGCATCTGTCATAATTTGTATATAATTAAATGCAACCCCGACCCACTATGTATGTACCATGTATGATTTTCGAAGACTTAATAAAGAACAAGGTAACTGGAGGGAAGCAAGTAGCATTAAGATATAGGAAGTAGACCTAAGGCTGGCACGACTATTCTGGGCACCCCTGTGTCAATATTGCAGGGGCAGAGACCGGACGTCTCTAGTGACCGCAGAAGTTATTTTAGCCAAGATACACTCAATACTTCCTGACAAAACAGGACGTCTCTAATGACCAGAAGTTATAAATGTTAAAGCTAGCATTCAATACTTCCTGACAAAGCAGGATGTATTTTGATAGCCGCGGAAGTAAATAAAGTCAAATAAACACGAGACTTCCTGACCCAAGCCGGGCGTAACTAATATCAAAGGAAACCGCGGACCAATCAAAAAACAGTACCTTAAGTAGGTCAACCAATAGGAAAAGATCATGTGACATCTCTCGACCAATCAGAGAGAAACTGAGGCTTGGTGTTAAATCGAAAGACCAGAATTGTCAGTAGTGATTTAGCTTCCAAGAAGGTGACATCTGCTCTAGACCTCTCTCCCTCTGCTCATCCCACAGCTAAGTACAATCACCGCCATGTGATCAACTAATTAATAAGTCAAATCGCTCAACTCTTCTCAAGATTTCTTCCCTCCAATCCAGTTACCTTTTATTTTCAAACCTCATCATGTGTCCTGATTATTCCTAACTGTGTGCTTCACTTACCACTCAACGACTGCGCTTCAACCAATCCTCACCATTCAAATCGAACAACAAGAAATTCCCCACAACGATATTGCCACAGAACGGTTAAGTCGACAGGATTCTACAACAGTGTAATACATCAAATATTATAGTGTAATAACAATTGCATCATCATATTACATCCACACACACAAAACGAAGCGACACAGTTGAAAGAAAGTTCCTTGAGTAGATAAAAAGTTGAGCCAAAAGCAAAGATGGAGATAGGAGTAGCGTTTCTTACTGACTACATGGTGAAATGAGGTGGAACTTGGAGACAGCCGGCGACGCGCTGATGGGGAACTGTGCTAACTGTCGCTAAGGCCGGTCTTATTTATACTACCTCTCCGACAAAGAGAATTGCATCACGGCACGTGTCGCTGCTACTCGAGACACGGCACGTGTCGCTGTTATTCGAGTCTGGCGCCTACCTGTCGGCTAACAATCTATCTTTAGAAGTTACTTTGTGATCTCTCAATCTTGCTTTTAACTTGGCTTTTAATCTATTGTATAGTTTTATTTATTTATCCTCAGTACATTACATTTGGTGATGCAAGGAGACATGTCAATTATGCATATAATTAGTTATAAATCTGCAATTAGTTCTATATACAACATGACAATCGTATTACATAATATAGGGTTATTGGTTTAAATTATCATATATATATATATATAATAGAACGATTGTACCAGAAAGTTCTAATCACGCACTTGTCCTCTTTCCATTGCAGTGAAACCTCGATATAGCTAACCCTAATGGCACTCAGACTCTGGTGCACTATAGCCCCCCATATATTTTTGTCATGTTATATTATGTAATATCATAATGCATCAGCGCGCCATCTGTTATGAATATTCGAAACTATTATAGACGCGTATGATTCTTTTGAAAATTAAACAATGACTACTGCCCTTAGTGCCATGGAAAAGCGTGTGTTTATCAAAGATGATGGCATTGAAAAGAAGGCAGCTTGTCTTTCTCAAGAAGAACTGTCTTGACTAACTGGCGAAACCACAGGGAAGGTTCACCACTGATGAGCCAGGCCCTCCCTTTAATTTTTTCATTGCAGTAAGGGCAGTAGAAATTGTTTGATTTTCAAAAGAATCATACACGTCTATAATAGTTTTCAATATTCATTATGTAATATAATATATTGAGGAGAGAGAGATTATTTTAGTACGTTATAAGGGAAGGTTTGTTAATTCTCGGTAAAGTTGAGGGAGGTTTTATTGTGGAGAGAAATATACACATATTTGCCATTCTTCCTAAATGAGTATATCCTAACAGATACCAATTCAATGATACAAGTTTTGCTACACTTTAATATAAAATATTAATGATTGAAATTTCCAGTTAAACCTCGCTAAAGTGAACTACAATGGGAGTAAACTTTTATCTCACTATAGATATGGTTTAGTATAGAGAGATATTTGAGACTAAAATTAAGATTCAGAATATAATCCTTTGCTAGCAATTATTAGATATAAAATTAAACGTCTAAGGATGAGTATCTTTTATTAAACGTTTTTCGAGGTTTCGGGATAACACGCCCTTCTCAGGAAAATTGATACAAAATGAAACTTAACTATGCTATGACAAGTTATATGTATATTATAAAATTAACATAATATAAGATGCGTTTTTAACCTATTTTAGAATTTATATATTATATTTACATACTAAAGCAAATTTTGATATTCAACATAGGTAAATTAGGAGCAAATAGTCTCTATAAACTAGGGTTTTGCATAATATTATGGTGAAATATAGACTAAAATTAAGTTCTTATAGGGGTATTTCGTTATAAGCTCGGTGTTTCCTATGGAATGGAATTTAGGGTTTTCGTTATATAGGATATATCACCGGTTCGTTTGAACGAGGATTTTCTTGTATTTCGAAATTATCTTCTGTAAATATACACAAATTCACATGCGCACAAATACAACACCCCCTTTCAATAGATATATATATGTTATATATAAAAAATAATATTTTCTGCTAATTTTGATTATTTTTATAGAATTATTAGCTGTTGCTTGATTTTGGTATCCATGAGTATATTACGGTATTGTTCTGCAGTCGTGGGAATAATTAAATAAAATTAGTTATCAAAATAGCCTTAATTGAGCTTATGGAATATAGAAAACATAATTTGAGAAAGGTATGCCTGACTTAAGGCGTAAGGATTAAAAAATGAAAAACTTATTTACATAATTTACAAACGGTTTGAGCCGGCCATCGGGAAACAACAACAATGATTTTTTCGACCTCTGGCGATCGATTTAACATAATATTTGAATCTATGAAATATATTTTTTTAAATAAAATAATATTTTAATTGAACATATATATATATTTGTTATTTATTATAAACACAAAATAATATTTGAAAGAGGAAAAATAAAATCAAGTAAAATGTTTATTTTAATTTTGAATTTAACGTCTTACCTGATTTTTATTTTTCCTCTTTCAAATAATTTCTGGGTAAACTATTGCTCATACAAAATAATATAATTAATCTATCTATATACACTTGTATATATAATATGGTATATAATAAACAATATATAAACCAAAATATATCCTCCGTGAATTTATTTATTCAAACAAAGACAATAAAATGGACAAATTACTGCAAGATAAGATCGACAAATGATAAGCAAAAAGAAGCATCTAATCAGTAACTGCCTTGCACCTGGGAGTTGGCAATTTTCTGCCTCGGGGATTGGCTAGGAGGTTTTCTTCGAATGGATTTTCTTTTTGTTCCACATCGCATTAGCGTTGGATCAATATGTAAAATTGGCGGGTCATTGTTTGGACCTACAGAGCTGGAACTTAAGGCAATTCTCTACCTGCAACTCTCTTTCTAAATATATTATTTATTATTATTATGGCTTTCCAAATATATCCAAGAATTTTCTAAAACTATCCGTTTTATTCCACGTCGCGCATTAGAGTTCGATCAATATGCAAAATGGCATGGTCATTGTTTGGACCTTGCCTTGTTGGTACGTAAAGGCATTCTATCTCTGCCCACAAAACTGTAAATGACATACAGTAATCCCTCGTTATCACGAACTCGGATTATACGAACTCTCGGTTTGCGCGAACCGTTTCTTTTCCCCCGTTAAATTTCAATGCTTTCTAAAGAGATTTTGCCGGTTAAGACGAAATATTCGGTTATGACGAAATACGAATTAAATTTAGCCCCCAGCAGAACTAATCAATCGGTTAAAACGAATTCTAATATGTTTTTAAAGGCGAGTTATAAGTAAAACAATAAACTATTAAAACAACAAAAACGCCGTTGATATCAAGTATTGGCTCTCTTTGTCTTTTGTGTAAACATTCGTCCTTTGTTTGTTGTGATGACTCATTTTCTATGAAACCATCCCCTTGGGGTCGTTCCATGTACTCAATCAGTGGAAAATTTCGACTCTATTGTGCCAATGTTGCTGTTTTTCTCGACTGATAAATGTAGGGGCCATGGTGACCGCTGCCAGCCAGCAGCCAAGGAGCGCACGCTTTCACAATCCACATTATCAACCATTCTAAAAAACAAATAAAAAATAGATGCGGCTGTTGCCTCAGGGTCTTCGAGCTCTTCAAAACGACTTCGAAAAGCATCCCATCAAGACGTGGAAGATGAGCTTTTAAAATGGTTTAAAAAAAGTAGACAAAATAATATTTCTGTATCCGGCGCACTTGTCAAAGAAAAGGCTAAAGAAATAAGTGTCTCATTGGGTGTGGAAAAAACAGCTGATTCGTTTTCACTTCCAGAAACAATGCTTAATGAGCCTGAAGAATGGACCAAACTCCTTTCAGCTACAAACCCAGCTGAGACTTTGACTTTCCTGGAGTATGTTGCCCTAGATGAAGGGTTGGAAATTTGCGGTTCACCCGAATTAGAAGAAAAGAAGAAGAAGAAACAGAAGACGATGAGGTGAAAGAAGAGATAATGATGCCTACTAGAGGGGAAGTAATCGCGGCCCTCGAAACCCTCCAGAAGCTGTCCAAAACCTCTGCGGATATTGATGTTCATTTTGAAGATGACCTGGATAAAATAAGAAGGGAGTGTCTGAAACAGTGCCCAATCAAATACCACCAAAAAACTATAACAGACTTTCTGAAGCCTGCAGAGAAAACCCAGATATAGGATACTCTATGCATACTGCATATGCTGCATACACATAAACATTGTATGTACCAAGTATATTATGTAAGTTGTTTCTTTTGTTGTTCTTTTTTATTTGTGTTTTAAAATAAACTTATATTCTCATGTTATTGCCTTACATTGTGATTATATTATCCATATTGTATTTTAAAATAAAATACTCTATGTACATACATATACATAATTGTTGTTCCTTAAAATTATAAAATATTTTCATTAATATTGATTTCAAATAAATTTATTCGTTATTCCTCAGAAATGTAGTTTTCTTACTCATCAGTAGTACATAAGTACAATCCCCGGATACCACGAATTCAATTCGTCTAATACGAATTCGGTTTATACGAATTCGGTATATATTCTTTTAAGACGAAAAGGGTATTTCGTTCTCCCGTTGAGTTCGTCTTAACGAGGGATTACTGTATTGTTTATTATTAACTTTATTTATCGATATATCTAATAATTTTTATTTTTTTTGAGACAGAGGCAATTTTGTTCACACTTAGTTGTTTGTTTTCAATAAAGGTCACTGTGTATCAAATGTATTTTAGAGTTATTGTCTGAATCCCGATATACATGCTAAAAGATACAACTTTGTGGCGACCACACTTTGCTTCAGCGAGCGCGAACTGGGACAAAGCTTCACTACACATACGGGCAGTAGTGTGGCGGCCTGACTACGCATGCGCGCGGGACGTCATCCGAGACTCTGGCCACTAGCGCGGTAAACAACAAGGCCTGCTCCCAACGGCCGTTACAACAACCGTTACTTCTTTTCTCTTTATATATTTCTGGCTTTAAATAAATTAATCTATATATATATATATATGTCATAAAAAAAGATGTATTTTAGGTACGTTACCAATTCATTCATGCAGTCGTGGATTGAAGTGAAATGATAACTTTTATATCCAAAATTGTATTTTTTTAATGATTATATTTTAAGAACAAAACAGTTTGCATACATACAATTTTATAAATATAATCTAAGTATATACAAAAAACATCTTGGGTTGTACTCCTTTTGTTAAGGATTTTAAAGAATTAACTCTGTGTTAATTCTATGATTATTTAAATTATAATTATATTAATGAATTAAAAAAATCATATTTTTATTATGTCATTTCTTCCCTCCAAGGATAAAAATTAGGGAGTAATTTTCAAAGTAAAAAAAAGTATCATTATTATTTACATAGATTATCAATTAAGATGGAGAATACCAATTGAAACTATATCAATGATGCTCTTTATTCCTTCTACATATTCCTATTGGTACCTTTTTTCTTGACAGTAGCTGAAAATTATCCAATCTTATTTGAATTTATAGGTGTCTCCTTCCTATAATTCATAAGGGGATTTACCTCATGAATTGAGTAGGCCTTCTCAGGCTCTCAAGATTCAAAAGGTATTTTGCCACATGCCAAAAAATATATTTTTGAAAATCACAAATTTATTTCTCATAATGACGAGTGGTATCCAACATCTTGTTTCACATTTATTTGGTTTGATCAGAATAAAAACATAAAATAATGGGTTATTTACTTCCACATAATGAAAAATATTTACACATGAAGTTTTATTATTTACATAAAAAAAAAAAGAATGTTCGAATATGAAATGTTCCATATAAAATTTGTGAGGGAAAATATATAGAATCATATGAGTGAATTTCTCAACAAATAAAATCAAAATGTAAAATATTTACAACAATTGAAAAGAAAAGTGTCAAGTTATATCTAATATATAATTTATAACTGAAAAAATATATAGTCTTCCATAGTCCTTGAGTGTTTTTTAAAAACTCAGTTTTATATTGAAATAGAATATCTTAAGTGTGCACAAAAATTATATTCTCAAGGCTTAATTTTTAGGCGTAGTTATTTTTGGTATTGTCTTATTTATGTTAAGATTTCCCTACCATTATTTAGTAAGAAGAGGGATTCTACTTTTCACTACCTTAGGTGCCACTTGTTGGCTTGGTTTTTTCTCTAAAGTGGGTATTTTACTTTTTGTCAGTTTTAACTCAAATCCTTCTTTTGGGTAGTATGGCCTCAATTTGGATGAATGAATTACCATGGTAGTTTTTCCTAAAATAGATTGGGGTTTATCAATTTCATAATTGACTGGGGATATCTGTTTTAAGATTGTAAATGGCCCAGACATTGGAGGCATTAATTTTCGGTTATCTGGATGGTAAAAGGTTTGTAACCAAACTTTTTCGCCTACTTTAAAGGTGGAAGGTTGATAATGTTGATCATATCTAATTTTATTTATCTGATGAAATTTTAATGTATTATTATAGGCATTTGTTCTGGCAGTGTCTATAGGGGGGTAAAATTCTGATTCTTTTAAGGGGGGATCATAAGGGAGCTTACCATACAAAAGGTAAGTAGGAGTATAGCCTGTTATGGAATGGGGAGTATTATTATATTCATTTAGTACTGAATCTAACAATTTCGTCCATGGTATTGATTTTCCTTTCAAGTTATTGAATTTACATCTTAACCTGGTTATTATAGTTTGGTTAAGTCGTTCATTTAACCCATTACACTGAGGTCTTGATGATGAAGTCAATAATTGTTTAATGTTATTGTTAATCAAATATTTTCTAAATCTTGGTGAAGTAAATGATGGTGCCCTGTCACTTAAAAATTGTTTGGGTTTTTGTATTTGAAATATTTTGTTTAGGCAATTTATATATGAGTCAGTAGTTTGACTTTTTGAGGGGAAAGCCCAAATGTATCTAGTAGCATGATCTACGATGATGTGAAGGAATTTCTTTGTGGAATTATAGTAATTTAGTCCACCTACTGTGTCTATAGACACAAGATCAAAAGGATCCTTAGCTGGGGGGAGACTTTCCAACAGACCAAATTTCTTCTGGTGAGATATTTTATTGAGTTGACACACCTCACAGTGTTTTACATAATTAGAAATATCTTGAATTAGGTAGGGCCAATAATAGATAGGGGAAATTAGATTTAACATTTTAGATACTCCTATATGGCCGTAATCTTGATGAGCTCTTATTAATACTTTTTCTCTTAATGATGGTGGAACAACACTTTTGATTAATCCTTTTTTCTTTATTGTTAAAAGTCCATTAAATTTAGTATATTTCCTATCATTGATGTTATCATCAAATTGAGCTTGTTTTAGTTCTGGGTCAGAAACAAAATGAGCTATGGGGTATCTGCTGAGAAAATCAGCTTCTTTATTTTCAGTTCCTCTTATGTGTTTTATCTCAAAGTCAAACATTGAGAGCTTTAAGCTCCATCTAAATAATCGTCCTTTTGGGTTCTTTATGTTCTTCAATCTGTCTTTTAATTTCAATGTTGTCCGAGAAGGAAGGTCTAAAAGGCTTTAATGAAATAGGTGTTTGTGAGGTAAGTTTAATTCTAATTGGATCTGCCTTAATATGTCCTATATCCATTTTATGGGCAGCAAACGCTTCCTTATTTTCCTTAATTAATTTAATTAAATCAGATTTTTCATATGGTGAAAGTTTTTCATCAAATTCTACACTATTAAAATTTCTAAAATCATTTTCATTATAGGAGGAATAATAGATTTAAATAAAGGAATTACATTATGATGTGTATAATTATTATTATTAGGGTTATGGTAATTAACATTAAGAATTCTACCAAATTGAGTAATTGTAAAACTTTGAAAATCAATGTCTAATTTAAATAATCTTATATGGTGTAAAGAAAGCAATACATATGGCAAATTAATATCAGAGGAATAAAAATCAATATCTCTAGTAAAAAATCCTATAGTTGTATTAACATTAATTTTTGAATTTATATTTAGCATACCGGATGTCTGTTTAATAAGAGGTAAATTATTAAAAACAACATAGTTTGGTTGAATCTTATCTATCATATGTTGAGGAATTATAGAGAAGGTACAGCCAGTATCCATGAGAGCTACAATACTGTTATTATTCACATTTAGATTTATATACAGACCTTGGCGTCAGGAGTGTTGAGGCGGAGCTGGTCGGCATTCGCTCGAAGGGGCTGTTGTCTGCGTCAAGGTGTCCATGGATCGAGACGGCACGGACATGAAGCTTGCAGCGGGGGGGGCTTGCACGGCCCTCTCGCGAAACCAGCACCTATTCTCAGGATGGAAGCGTCCGGCATGTCCCCGGTTCAGGCAAATTCGGCAAGGACGTCTTTTAGAACTATAGTCCATAGGGCTTCTACCTGGATGTCCCCATTGCTTTTGTTGTACTTCCATTCTTGGGGCTGTTTCCCTTTTAATAGATGACTCCTCCATTTCCTTATGTGATTCCCTTCTTATTGAATGTTTCTCCACATTTGCATCTTTATTTGGCAAATTTTGCAAGCTTTTTGCGTGAATTTCTAGAAATTCCATTAAATCCTTAATTGAAGGCACAACCCTTGGGTTGTTCTGCAATTCCCACTGTTTTCTTGTGGTTTTATCAAGCTTATCTTGTATGATCTCGACGAAAAACACATCAGATAAACTATCGATTTGGTAACCTAATACCTTCACTGTTCTTACTATCTCGTTGCAACTATCTAGAAGTTTAAACATTGACTTATGGTTGTCATCGGCTAACTTTGGTAATCTTAATGCATTATCTATTTGGGTGAAAATCAGATCCTTTGGATTATCATATCTTGTTATAAGGTTTGCCAAACCTCAACATAATTATCGGCTGTAATTGGAAATGCGTTGACCAGTCTTAGGGCTTCGCCTCTCAGTTGGCCTTTCAAATATTGTAACTTTTCAATTTCCGGTATTTGTGAATTAGAACCAATTGAGAATAAAATAAATCCTTAAATGAAAGCTATGATTCTAATCTACCATCGAAAGTTGGCAATTCAAGTTTAGGCATTTTAACATGTAAATTTACTTTTTTTTTCAGATGTTTCTTGCCCATTATGCCTTAAATCCAATTCACACTTTAATCTTATACACTTATCTATGCAATTTTCCACTTCGTCATTCAAATCCTCATCCTCAAGTTTCTGCAAGAAAATATCACTCATTTTCATCAAATCATTATTTGCATACTCTAGTTTGCATTTCGTTGCATTTACATCTACCATAGACACAATGGATTCGATATTTTCTTCAATGCCTTTTATACTTTTTTTTATCCTTTTTAATTTCTTAATTAAAGTTTCGACTTCCATAATTGCTATTCTTTTATCTATATCTTTTCCCAAATATCTTAGTTGCAATATATGGCTTTGAAATCTATTGGAATTCTTCTCGTACAGGGTTAAAATACATCCTGTCGACTATTAAAAAGATGTCATAAAAAAAGATGTATTTTAGGTACGTTACCAATTCATTCATGCAGTCGTGGATTGAAGTGAAATGATAACTTTTATATCCAAAATTGTATTTTTTTTTTATGATTATATTTTAAGAACAAAACAGTTTGCATACATACAATTTTATAAATATAATCTAAGTATATACAAAAAACATCTTGGGTTGTACTCCTTTTGTTAAGGATTTTAAAGAATTAACTCTGTGTTAATTCTATGATTATTTAAATTATAATTATATTAATGAATAATAAAAATCATATTTTTATTATGTCATATATATATATATATATATAAATGAATGTATGTGTTTTTGTCTGTCCTTTATGCCTGACCAAACCACTCATTGGAACGCCATGAAACTTTGGGAAGTTATTTAGTATAGTACTGGGAAGGTTTCTAGCAAATAAAATATTTGAAATAACTTTTCGCCTAAAAATAATCAAGATAAATATTCTATTTTATCTGCTATAATTCAACAATCTGCTCTAAATATTATCATGATGATACGATGATTTTGTAATGTAGAAAATTAGGAAAGACAAAATTCAAGATGACACGGCAATTTATTTGAGACAAGAATAATGATACAATTCCAAGGCAAGATACTATTCCTTTAACTTCCAATTACCGAGGGAACCAATTAATATTGATTTTATTCAACTTATCGAGTATTTTTAAAAGGACCGGGAAAAAATGTTCACTTTATCGAGAGATTCGTTAGACAACCTTTACTCGGGTAAAACCCGGGCGAAGCCGGGTACATCCATACAAGAATAATGATACAATTCCAAGGCAAGATACTATTCCTTTAACTTCCAATTACCGAGGGAACCAATTAATATTGATTTTATTCTACTTATCGAGTATTTTTCAAGGAACCGGAAAAAAATGTTCACTTTATCGAGAGATTCGTTAGACAAACCTTTACTCGGGTAAAACCCGGGCGAAGCCGGGCACGTCCGCTAGTTTTAATTATATTTTATCGGCGGCCTTTCCACAAGCCACACCAACACATCACGCAACCACCACCATCACAAAAATTGGTGAGCCGGACGACTCGAATGAAGAATTAACGGCCAACGTCAAGGAATCATGGAAGCTCAAACATTCACGATGGAACTCACCCCATCTCAAATATCAAGATTGATTTTTCGAGCTCCACCCTTCTTGCCAAACGACATTCCATTGTGGCTCAGCCAACTGGAAGCTGCCTTTATTTTCGCAAACATCGCCAGCGACGACGATTTCAAGTATAACGCAACGATCGTTAATTTAGATAGACTAGCTCTCATCTGCGTCTACGACATTGTAGAGAACCCACCAGTTTCAGGAAAATATGCGGTGCTCAAAGAACGGCTTCTCCAGCGATTTTGCCGGTCACGCCAGGTGCGAAGAGCTCAAGTCTCAGAAACTAAGCCCATTGCTGATTAGAGACCCTCGATTATCCTGGTTAAATTATCCAAAACACCTCCATCTCAGCACTCTGTTCCCTGTGCTCCCACCTGCAATAGCCTCCAACACCTGGAGCAGACGGCTTTCCTCCGAGACATGAATGTCACAACAACTGCCCCGGTGACTACAGTCCAGAACGTTGAAGACACCAACTCAAGCTCCAGCTTGCCTTCTCCCACCAGCTCTCTGAGTAACTCTTCATCCCTGGACTCGTCATCGTTCTGCTCCAACCTTCCTTCAAACACCATCTCCCGCCCCCCTGCAACTGTTTTCTCCACCCCAGTGCACAGTGAAAATCCCTTGCCTCAGCAGCCGCCGTCTCATGAAGAGCCCTTGCCTCCATCCTGCGAGCAGAAACATCCACTCTTCCTCAAAGAAACCAATAACGCGGCTGAAAGGACTCCTCTCCACTTGCAGCCCGCCCAAACCTCGGTACCACCACCTCTACAACCTCAAAACTCTCTCCAACAGTCATCACCTCCCATTGAAGCAAGAGTCACTACCTCCCTAATACCAATAGCTCCTCCGGTACTCACGGCGACTATACCTATCGCTGAGCAACCCATCGTGTCCCTGCAAGCTAACAAGATGGTCGCCACCCATTACATCTTGCCAACATTTAAAAAGGACAGGTGCCTCCCTAAAGCCCCCAAGACCAGATCCCAACCCAGCAAGGCACCCTACCAAGAGTTCCCTTTACGACTACGTAGGATCTTTAAGGATCCTACTGGAAGGGGAGTAGTGTGGCGACCACACTTTGCTTCAGCGAGCGCGGACTGGGACAAAGCTTCACTACACATACGGGCAGTAGTGTGGCGGCCTGACTACGCATGCGCGCGGGACGTCATCCGATACTCTGGCCACTAGCGCGGTAAACAACAAGGCCTGCTCCCAACGGCCGTTACGACAACCGTTACTTCTTTTCTCTTTATATATTTCTGGCTTTAAATAAATTAATTTTAATTATAATTTTATCAGCGGCCTTTCCACAAGCCACACCAACACATCACGCAACCACCACTACAACTTCCTTAAGTTTGATCCATGAGTGTAGTTTTTGCCTATGTTCTGGAATTGATATTATTTGATTCTTCTCGTTGATGAATAGATATATATTTCTAAATCAACCTTTCTCAATTTTTTTTCCATCAAGGAGGATGACACTGAGTCGCCAAAAAGTCGGGAAATAAATAAGATAGTTTAATATATATATATGATAATTTAAACCAACAACCCTATATTATAATACTTATAACAAGATTGTCATGTTGTATATAGAAACACATCTATAAATAATTATACGCATAATTGACATGTGTCCTTGCATCACCATATGTAATGTACTGAGGATGAATAAATAAAACTATATAATAGATTAAAAGCTGAGTTAAGAGCAAGATTGAAGTAAATCACAAAGTAACTTCTAAAAATAGATTGGAAGCCGACAGGTAGGCGCCAGTGTCCGGTGTCCAGCGACACGTGCGGCACGTGTCATGATGCAATTCTCTTTGTCGGAGGAGTTATATAAAAAGCCCCGGCTTAGCAACAGACAGTTAGTCTTCCGGTCAGTGAGTTCCCCATCAGCGCGTCGCCGGTTGTCTCCAAGTTCCACCTCATTCACCATGTAGTCAGTAAGAACTCTATCTCCATCTTGCTCTTGGCTCGACTTTTTATCTATTCATGGAACTTTCCTTCTACAACTGTACATATAAAATAAAAGGATTTAAAAGCGCGAATGTTTCTTTTATACATAAAACAAACTTCTACTGTCCTTACTGCGATGAAAAAATATATTGGGAGGGCTTGGCTCATCAGTGGTGAACCCTCCCAGCGGTTTCGCCAATTTAATCCACCAGACCGCTTCTCAGAGCTCTAATACTGTATTGGATCATTCTGCTTTTATATGCTACACTGAAGGATGGAATCTTAGAAATGGTTTTTCAAGTAAACTATGGACATAAGCTTATAGGACAGTAGAATTACATTCAAATATTTGCTTCGAGCAATGCTCTTCAGCAAACTATAAAGACAAGGCCATTGGGAATAAATTAACACAAAGCAATAACGCGCCATCTATACATATAAAATAAAAGGATTTAAAAGCGCGAATGTTTCTTTTATACATAAAACGAACTTCTACTGTCCTTACTGCGATGAAAAAATATATTGGGAGGGCTTGGCTCATCAGTGGTGAACCCTCCCAGCGGTTTCGCCAATTTAATCCACCAGACCGCTTCTCAGAGCTCTAATACTGTATTGGATCATTCTGCTTTTATATGCTACACTGAAGGATGGAATCTTAGAAATGTAATTGTCCTTCCCCAAAACAAGTTAAAAATTCCAGCATAGCTACACTCCCTCGTCCTTTTCTTTTTACATGCATAATTATTAATAATTCACACATCTCTCGGAACGAACTTCAACACATTCCCACATCACTTTCTCCAATTGGCCACCATCTATTAACGCGCGATTTAACAACACGTCCAATTTCGAGCCACACGAGATCCATATCGGCGCGAACAAAAAGATTTCGCAATAAACATACCACCTCTATAACAATCTGAAAATTCTCGATGTGTTTTGTACAACCACCACCAATGACTAATAAATTTGTTATTCATTCGGAAACAAGTTAGATGCTGTACCAAAAACAAAGACTTCACGTGACACCTTTCCATTCAATTCACTCACTAGTGTCACACAGCGTATCACAACAATTTTTCTCACTTAAAAGGCCACAAAGACGCCTTCATGCCTGTGACACTTCTCACTCCAAAGCGTGTCCACGTCGAAAGTCGCACTTTTACTCACATCTAAACCTGACATCATTGAATAACATTTTTTAATAGGTCCGCAACATCGTCGAGACACAACGCTTGCGAACACCGAGAAAACTATATTTTCAAATAGGCAAGAAACCAATTACCACTGTGGAGGCTGAGAGATTTACTTCTAGCCTACTGGATGATGCACTACGCCGCCAACAAAAACAAACAACGCCAGTCGACAACAAAGGGCCGGCAACAAAGGATTACCGCGGCCATGTTAATATGACACATGTTAACATGACACCTCCAGTTTCAGTAGGCCTGTACCTTGGCACATCAGTATGCTAGACTTTCGTGTCCACCAAATAACCTGTCAATTATCAACTAATTTACTTACCAATCATTACCCAATTTACTTATTAATTTGAACTTTAATATTGAAATATTATAACACCTTATATCTTTAATTATCATTGTGTGTTTTACAACTTTTACATTGTTTTCACGCCCAGTGTGGAATATTTTTTTTCTAAACTAGAACGCCATCTTTTTTATATAACGTTAACCCTTTATTGTTTTTTTTACAATCATCTTCGTCAATGCCATCCATTTTTAAAAATCAATCAAGTTATCATTTATTTTATATTTGTATACTATATGTCTTTGTTTTTCTATACCCCAGCACACTCAGCCATCGTAAGCCATCCCCAAAGTTGAATCTATTTCTTACACATCTCACCAACGCCAAACTCAAAAACACAACACAACATACATTAAACATTTTACATGTTTATTGATATCACAAATTAAAACAACTTGGTTAAGTCTTATATAGACTTTATGACGCAAAAGAAAAATCATTCTCTACATATCACCATGAACATGTCAGTTCACGTATTCCCAGTTTCAGAAAGACATAGAAACACCGATGTTTACCAAAGGGAAATGATTTAGTTACCACCACAGTTGTAACTTTTCTTCAAAAGAGACAATTTTTGTTCCATTTTTCACTACTTAACATTTATCTAATCATTAGTAACCTTTAATTATATTATATTTGTTGTATAAAATCTTGAATAATTATTTTTATTTTTTACTTTTCAATTATATAATCAAATTTTTATTCCAACATTATTTTAACAACTTTATTTTAACAATTTTATTTTTCATGACATTATTTTAGTATGGCAAAACATTTAATTGTTCATTTTTAATTCATTATTATATCTTTTATATATTACTAATTCATTATTATATCTTTTATATATTACTAATTCATTATTATATATATTATATATTACATGTTCGATCTTATCCACTTACACTTTTTTATCCGCAATCATATTTCTATCTTTTTATTCACTATATTTTTGTTTAAATAACTTTATTATATGACAATGTTTATTTATCATCAACTATCGAGCATACAACAATCGTTTTCAACAATCCTACTCACTAACCACTTCCCTATACTTTTTCATCACTATCTATTTTAGCCATTGCTTCAAACCATCGTAGAAACGACAGTACTGCTTGACAATTTTTCTTTCGATTTCTTAATTCAACAAACTCTTTGAACACAGTTCCCCAGATTTGCAAATCTCAACTTCTGGTCTGAACACGTTTCAAAAGTTTATTTCATTTCATCCGCAGAGCACATCATCAACGCATGCACAAAGCGTTCACATTTTTCAATTTTCAATTTTTTTTCAGCTCTAGCGGACCACAATCAACCTTTGATTTCAAGTCAAGTCAGACCACCTACTGTCGCTACAACAATTCCGCTTATCGCATGGCTCTACCACCCCTTTCAATCATATTAATTCTTTTCTTCAACAACTTTTCAACCCAATAACCCTACAATTGTGACAAAGCACGGTAACCTTATACAGGATCACAGGTGAAACATTGCCAAGGAAGACGCACAAGTCTATATCCTCGCTTTGCACCTGGATCTCAGTATTTGATTGTCTGTGCAACACTTACAATTGCATATTCTTCAACCCCTAACCCTTTCCAACGCCCACCAACAATCTCTTAGAACATCATCATTATTTTTTAGCAAACAAAGGTTTTATCTACATTTCTCTTTTATAATGAATATCATAACTTTTAAATTAAACATAAGTTTTATTTTTATAATTTTCAGATATATCCAAATAAACATCTTGTTATAGCCCTTTACCCTCACAGTTTTAATTAATTGAAAGAAATTTTAATTACTTACCTGTGTTAGAGAGGCTTTACCCGCTTAAACCCGGATAAACCCTTTCACTCCCGGGGCCCATCTATGATAATTTAAACCAACAACCCTATATTATAATACTTATAACAAGATTGTCATGTTGTATATAGAAACACATCTATAAATAATTATACGCATAATTGACATGTGTCCTTGCATCACCATATGTAATGTACTGAGGATGAATAAATAAAACTATATAATAGATTAAAAGCTGAGTTAAGAGCAAGATTGAAGTAAATCACAAAGTAACTTCTAAAAATAGATTGGAAGCCGACAGGTAGGCGCCAGTGTCCGGTGTCCAGCGACACGTGCGGCACGTGTCATGATGCAATTCTCTTTGTCGGAGGAGTTATATAAAAAGCCCCGGCTTAGCAACAGACAGTTAGTCTTCCGGTCAGTGAGTTCCCCATCAGCGCGTCGCCGGTTGTCTCCAAGTTCCACCTCATTCACCATGTAGTCAGTAAGAACTCTATCTCCATCTTGCTCTTGGCTCGACTTTTTATCTATTCATGGAACTTTCCTTCTACAACTGTACATATAAAATAAAAGGATTTAAAAGCGCGAATGTTTCTTTTATACATAAAACAAACTTCTACTGTCCTTACTGCGATGAAAAAATATATTGGGAGGGCTTGGCTCATCAGTGGTGAACCCTCCCAGCGGTTTCGCCAATTTAATCCACCAGACCGCTTCTCAGAGCTCTAATACTGTATTGGATCATTCTGCTTTTATATGCTACACTGAAGGATGGAATCTTAGAAATGGTTTTTCAAGTAAACTATGGACATAAGCTTATAGGACAGTAGAATTACATTCAAATATTTGCTTCGAGCAATGCTCTTCAGCAAACTATAAAGACAAGGCCATTGGGAATAAATTAACACAAAGCAATAACGCGCCATCTATACATATAAAATAAAAGGATTTAAAAGCGCGAATGTTTCTTTTATACATAAAACGAACTTCTACTGTCCTTACTGCGATGAAAAAATATATTGGGAGGGCTTGGCTCATCAGTGGTGAACCCTCCCAGCGGTTTCGCCAATTTAATCCACCAGACCGCTTCTCAGAGCTCTAATACTGTATTGGATCATTCTGCTTTTATATGCTACACTGAAGGATGGAATCTTAGAAATGTAATTGTCCTTCCCCAAAACAAGTTAAAAATTCCAGCATAGCTACACTCCCTCGTCCTTTTCTTTTTACATGCATAATTTTTAATAATTCACACATCTCTCGGAACGAACTTCAACACATTCCCACATCACTTTCTCCAATTGGCCACCATCTATTAACGCGCGATTTAACAACACGTCCAATTTCGAGCCACACGAGATCCATATCGGCGCGAACAAAAAGATTTCGCAATAAACATACCACCTCTATAACAATCTGAAAATTCTCGATGTGTTTTGTACAACCACCACCAATGACTAATAAATTTGTTATTCATTCGGAAACAAGTTAGATGCTGTACCAAAAACAAAGACTTCACGTGACACCTTTCCATTCAATTCACTCACTAGTGTCACACAGCGTATCACAACAATTTTTCTCACTTAAAAGGCCACAAAGACGCCTTCATGCCTGTGACACTTCTCACTCCAAAGCGTGTCCACGTCGAAAGTCGCACTTTTACTCACATCTAAACCTGACATCATTGAATAACATTTTTTAATAGGTCCGCAACATCGTCGAGACACAACGCTTGCGAACACCGAGAAAACTATATTTTCAAATAGGCAAGAAACCAATTACCACTGTGGAGGCTGAGAGATTTACTTCTAGCCTACAGGATGATGCACTACGCCGCCAACAAAAACAAACAACGCCAGTCGACAACAAAGGGCCGGCAACAAAGGATTACCGCGGCCATGTTAATATGACACATGTTAACATGACACCTCCAGTTTCAGTAGGCCTGTACCTTGGCACATCAGTATGCTAGACTTTCGTGTCCACCAAATAACCTGTCAATTATCAACTAATTTACTTACCAATCATTACCCAATTTACTTATTAATTTGAACTTTAATATTGAAATATTATAACACCTTATATCTTTAATTATCATTGTGTGTTTTACAACTTTTACATTGTTTTCACGCCCAGTGTGGAATATTTTTTTTCTAAACTAGAACGCCATCTTTTTTATATAACGTTAACCCTTTATTGTTTTTTTTACAATCATCTTCGTCAATGCCATCCATTTTTAAAAATCAATCAAGTTATCATTTATTTTATATTTGTATACTATATGTCTTTGTTTTTCTATACCCCAGCACACTCAGCCATCGTAAGCCATCCCCAAAGTTGAATCTATTTCTTACACATCTCACCAACGCCAAACTCAAAAACACAACACAACATACATTAAACATTTTACATGTTTATTGATATCACAAATTAAAACAACTTGGTTAAGTCTTATATAGACTTTATGACGCAAAAGAAAAATCATTCTCTACATATCACCATGAACATGTCAGTTCACGTATTCCCAGTTTCAGAAAGACATAGAAACACCGATGTTTACCAAAGGGAAATGATTTAGTTACCACCACAGTTGCAACTTTTCTTCAAAAGAGACAATTTTTGTTCCATTTTTCACTACTTAACATTTATCTAATCATTAGTAACCTTTAATTATATTATATTTGTTGTATAAAATCTTGAATAATTATTTTTATTTTTTACTTTTCAATTATATAATCAAATTTTTATTCCAACATTATTTTAACAACTTTATTTTAACAATTTTATTTTTCATGACATTATTTTAGTATGGCAAAACATTTAATTGTTCATTTTTAATTCATTATTATATCTTTTATATATTACTAATTCATTATTATATCTTTTATATATTACTAATTCATTATTATATCTTTTATATATTACTAATTCATTATTATATATATTATATATTACATGTTCGATCTTATCCACTTACACTTTTTTTATCCGCAATCATATTTCTATCTTTTTATTCACTATATTTTTGTTTAAATAACTTTATTATATGACAATGTTTATTTATCATCAACTATCGAGCATACAACAATCGTTTTCAACAATCCTACTCACTAACCACTTCCCTATACTTTTTCATCACTATCTATTTTAGCCATTGCTTCAAACCATCGTAGAAACGACAGTACTGCTTGACAATTTTTCTTTTGATTTCTTAATTCAACAAACTCTTTGAACACAGTTCCCCAGATTTGCAAATCTCAACTTCTGGTCTGAACACGTTTCAAAAGTTTATTTTATTTCATCCGCAGAGCACATCATCAACGCATGCACAAAGCGTTCACATTTTTCAATTTTCAATTTTTTTTCAGCTCTAGCGGACCACAATCAACCTTTGATTTCAAGTCAAGTCAGACCACCTACTGTCGCTACAACAATTCCGCTTATCGCATGGCTCTACCACCCCTTTCAATCATATTAATTCTTTTCTTCAACAACTTTTCAACCCAATAACCCTACAATTGTGACAAAGCACGGTAACCTTATACAGGATCACAGGTGAAACATTGCCAAGGAAGACGCACAAGTCTATATCCTCGCTTTGCACCTGGATCTCAGTATTTGATTGTCTGTGCAACACTTACAATTGCATATTCTTCAACCCCTAACCCTTTCCAACGCCCACCAACAATCTCTTAGAACATCATCATTATTTTTTAGCAAACAAAGGTTTTATCTACATTTCTCTTTTATAATGAATATCATAACTTTTAAATTAAACATAAGTTTTATTTTTATAATTTTCAGATATATCCAAATAAACATCTTGTTATAGCCCTTTACCCTCACAGTTTTAATTAATTAAAAGAAATTTTAATTACTTACCTGTGTTAGAGAGGCTTTACCCGCTTAAACCCGGATAAACCCTTTCACTCCCGGGGCCCATCTATGATAATTTAAACCAACAACCCTATATTATAATACTTATAACAAGATTGTCATGTTGTATATAGAAACACATCTATAAATAATTATACGCATAATTGACATGTGTCCTTGCATCACCATATGTAATGTACTGAGGATGAATAAATAAAACTATATAATAGATTAAAAGCTGAGTTAAGAGCAAGATTGAAGTAAATCACAAAGTAACTTCTAAAAATAGATTGGAAGCCGACAGGTAGGCGCCAGTGTCCGGTGTCCAGCGACACGTGCGGCACGTGTCATGATGCAATTCTCTTTGTCGGAGGAGTTATATAAAAAGGCCCGGCTTAGCAACAGACAGTTAGTCTTCCGGTCAGTGAGTTCCCCATCAGCGCGTCGCCGGTTGTCTCCAAGTTCCACCTCATTCACCATGTAGTCAGTAAGAACTCTATCTCCATCTTGCTCTTGGCTCGACTTTTTATCTATTCATGGATCTTTCCTTCTACAACTGTGTCGCTTCGTTTTGTGTGTGTGGACATTCCCCAGTTTTCCACTCTGCCTCGACCACGACTGCCTGTACTCTGTGAGAACTGTTAAAGGTCCTACAAGGTGCAGAGAGGTACTGGAAAACTCTCCACGCCCTGACTGTCCCTCGCGGTTACTACAGGTTTGACCCTCGGTTGCATCACCTTATTACAGAGAGTCGACGAGGTACTACAAGAGTCAACCAGCACCTTATTACATATATCCTTTTTAAGCAAACAAAAGCGCTGTACATCAAGAGACCGCAGAAACCTTTGTTCCCTTAATTTATGTCGTTATTTGAACGACGCAGTTCTTAAAACACTCTCTAATTTAGTGAAGAAAAAGTCTTAGCTATCATTAAAATATAATTGGGGGAGGAGAGAGAGAGAGTTATGGAGAAAAAACTAGATTCTGGATAAATTATTCAAGTTGATCCGCCTCCCGCCAATGATTGGCTGACATTGTGTCTTTGGAAGTGAAAGCTGTAATTTAGGACTCATAAATACACTAACAATCTCATCTACACCTGTATATTGTATAGGATGAACTATTTTCATGATATGAAGATTTAATTATTTATTTTTCAGGTAAATCAGTCCCAAGACTGATGTACCTCCTCAATCCTCCAAGATGAGGACCAATCCATTGCCATAGTCTGGTGGTAAGACTTAGTTGTCTTGGTGCAGTTGATCCATTTATGGAGGATATCAGTAGGAATATAATGCGATGTTTATTTTTATCCTTGCTTTCTGAATCCCTATACTGTTGACCTAATAGTAGGTTCCCTTGCATTTAGAAACCGTTTCCAACTTCAAGGGCAAATGAGTGACTTCTATATTAGAATGGAGTTGGAAACCTATCCTGGGCCCTGTTTGGTTCCCTACTGTCTTTGCTGCTCTAGGGCATTGTCACGCTTGTTCGGCGGTACAACTACTAAAATTGGAACGATACAGAGAAGAATAGCATGGCACCTGCGCAAGGATGACACGCAAAATCGTGAAGCGTTCTATGGCGTTGTCCGTTACGTGGTTACCAGGTAAGAGTTGTCCCTCCTAGGAGAGTAAATCTTTTAGCAGGACATTTCCCACATTATACTCCAGTACTTTGGTCTTTAGGACACTTGACGTTTCGGTCACCCACTGTCTCCGAGATGCTAAGGACAATAAACAATTCAAAATAAGGTTGATGGAGTCTAGACAATTCTCTTGAATTCCAAAAATATTTGTCATCGCCAAGGGATATTGCTAATTTATTTTGGAAAAAGACGAAAATACCGCTATGGATAGTTCATTCTCTTTTTACGGATATATGCATATAAAAAGAGAGAAGTACAATACCTATGTAACCTATGTAAATATATAATAATATATCAAACTAATTATAGTTCCATATTTACATATTTTCCAAATAACTTTGTATATTCTAATTTCTTTCTTCCTTTTTTTTCCCGCTCACTTACTGTATATCTCTCAAGAGAATATGTATATATATATAAGACTTCTTATTGATTGATCAATAGTTTGTTTTCTTAGATAGCACGTTAATGTCTTATAGCTAAAGTAATAAAAATAAGTTATATTACGCCGAAGTAACCTAGACGATTTTATGGCAAAAATATAGTTTGAAACTTGTGGCCGGGATAAAAGTAATCTTAGAAAATTCCCTCTCTTTGACGTTGAAATGACGCACATAAAAGGATATATTCCCCATCTAGAACCTATTAGCATACTCGGGGACTTGTCAACACATCAGGTTTGACAAAATCAGAAAGCCCACCTAAAGAACAAGATGACAATAGTTGAGACTTGTCAAAGAAATCGTGACGTCAGAACTGAATGGACCCAAAAAAAAATACCGAACTTTGTCCCCTCAATAAAATTATTGATGAGTCATCGATCATTCTTTTTCTTTTTTTCCTACCGAAATTAATTTTCATTACTTTTTTCTTCTTTTTTTTTTTTTTGCTGAGCGAGTTTATCTTTAATTACATTACATTTTTGTGAATTGAGGCCATTTTCTTGCTTTATTTTCCCCCGATCTTCAAAGTTTCTTGTCTATATAAATAAAAAGATTTTCTTTTTCAGGTTCCTAAACAAAGAGGGGAATAACATTTTATAAATTAATCATTTATATACAAAAATATTTCCTTTAGAAATCGTTTTTAAACACAAAGCCTTTCATAGGAGATTGCTAAGACATGGTTTAACCTTGAGATGGTTTAACAATGTGTTAGTTCAGGGCAAGTCATTTTTAATTTTACGAAGGCGGTCGTTCAAGGAAAGGGGGCTGCTCAGGAAGATGATTGTCTATTAAATAAGTCATTCAAAGATATTGTAAATTATAGAATCAATATCTTTTTTTAGATGAAAATCTATATGAGTACAAATGTTTTTATTGAATATATACTTGAATTTTTTTTATTAAAAAGAGCATATATTGGATCAATACTCGAAAATATGACTGATATATATAAGGAGAATAATTTTGGATTTAATTTAAATTCTTTATACAATTTTAAAAATAAGCTCGATATTTCAAGAGGTCGAACGTTTCTCTTTTTCAAATACACTCATGAACAAAAGTAAGTGACAAAATAATGTTTATCACAGTGTTATTGCCTTATACAGGCCTTCTCCTATTGTTTGCGGAAGAGCATTGCTCGATGTGAACATTTATATATGTAAATGTACTGCCTTAAAAGCTCATGTCCATAGTTTGATTAGATATCATTCTTATGATTACATCCTTCATTATCACATATATAAGCTCTTAGAGCTCTAAGAAGGGCGAAACCGCTGGGAGGGTTCACACTGATGAGCCAAGCCCTCTCAACATTTTTTCATCATAATAAGGACACTATAAGTTCTTTTTTTTTTTATGTGGAAAAGGAACATTAATGCTCTGATGATTTAATTTCTTGAATAGATATGGCGCGTTATTTCCTTATACCTTAAAGTATGAATCAATTATATCATTAAAAGAGAGATTGAAGGGGCAATTCCAGAAGTGTCTAGAGGGCTGAGAGCCCATTGTTGGATGTAATGGGAAAAGAAGTCCAGAAAAGGAGTACAATGGGAGAGGAAGACAGCCAAGTTTAGATAATTAATTAGTTAGATGGCAGGATCTTGGAATATGAAACTTTCTTCTAAAATTTCATCCTTGGCGTCCATAAAAGGATATTTTCGTATTCGCCAATTTCCCAAGCATGGTGCCCGTTTAGTTGACCTTTCTTCTGCTGCTAGATTTATCTAACATTTGTTCTCATCAATCAGACCATAGAAAGATGGTAACTTTTCTGGGAAAATGAAGATCTATTGAAATAAAAGTCGCTTCTCCTGTTAAAATAGATTCCAAAACTAGGCGCCATATATTGACTGTCTCCGCAAACTAGTGAAGTCGAGTCGGTGACAAAGCCACAACACCAACTATTGGCACTCGTCAGTCCGGGGTGGGCTTTATAACATGAAATCCACAAGGGATTAAATGAAATCTTTACAATTGTCCAGAGTAAAGTAAGTGGTTAGGCCATATCTATGACCAATATTTACATTGAAACTTTCCCGAGAGGGTATTGATCTATACAAATAAAGGTCACCTCTCCCCTCAAAATAGACGCTAAAACAAGGCACCATTTATTGACCGTCTCCGCACACTAGAAGACTCGGGTCAGTGACCCGAACACGAAACGCGTATGTATTTGACTTTTTCTTGACTTATCAAGATTCTCTCGTAGCATGTTGTGAATTCCAAGCCGCCCCTGTACTGATAAAGTCCAAAGCCCGAAGCCATGGTATATAGGTTGGCTTTTTAATTTAAATTTCTTAAACTGGTTCTGTGGCTTATCACCACTATCCTGGATTGATAAAGTGCATGCAATACATTGCCATAATACATTTTTAAAGGAAGAGGTATCTCTTTTGGTACTCTAACTTTATCGACATTTTAATGGGAAGGTCTGTAAAATTAGTTTGTACATATATATGTTATAATTTGAAGAGAGCATGATATTCATATGCAAAAAAAAAAGTTTTTAGCAAATTCGACCGATTAGATAACTCCTCTCTTTCGTAGGATATTACGAAATCGAAGCTATTTCTGTACTGATGAAGGTCATAGCTCGAAACCGTGGTTTGCACTATTTTTCACAGAGATGATGAAAATAATGCATTGTGTGCGTGTGTGTTTGATTGTATTTTCTTTATATAATGGGAGAGAAACGTTTTTTTTTTTTTCTATAATGAATATAAACCATCCTCCCATTAAATTATACAAAATATTAATTGTGAAAAAATAGTACAAATGTAATATTGTACTGGGATAAGGTGCATAAATTAAGAAAAAGGCATCTCCTTATCGTGCAACTGAAAGTTGCTGATCGCTTGCGCCATCTATCGGAATAAATATCAACTATTCTCGTTGATTTTTAATTATTCCAGAATTGGTCAAATACCCATTCTTGATTAATCAAGAAAAGCTAACCACGGACGCGTTTCGGGCTGTTGGCCCTCATCAGCGTGGTGCAAGCTGTATTTGGCCAATTCTGGAATAATTAAAAATCAACGAGAATAGTTGATATTTATTCCGATAGATGGCGCAAGCCATCAGCAACTTTCAGTTGCACGATAAGGAGATGCCTTTTTCTTAAAATATTAATTATTCGTTGTAATGTTTGTCTGAATGTGTGTTAATTCTAACAGAATCTTAAATTAGATAATCCCAACTCGGATACAAAGACAGAGAACTACTTCCGTTGATTGCAACACAGTAACTATAAGAAAATGGGTGAAAATGTTATTTAATAATTGTAACTTATTCAATTAACTGTCTAAACCATCATCTAATGCTTCTAATTATTTATTTTCTGTATAATTAAGTCAATTTAGATCTCTATTCAAATTGCTGGATTTTCCCTCCAATTAGAGGAATCCTTACACCTTTGTTCTCAGATAGGAGAAATGGTTTAACGAAATTTGCCCAGTGTTGCCGGCTATTATTATTTAAATCACAGAATATTTAATAATTAGAATTAGATTCGTTCTCTTTTCTCTCTTCTTTTGTTTTTCTTTTGAATAATTCTGTTTGAAATTCATTAAGGATTTATTGTAAGTAAATTTTTGATACTGTTTTGTGCCAGTTTAAACTGTAATTATGGTAGGTTTAGAAATGCGAATATTTAATATTACATAATTAATACTCTCTGTCTACAAAATTGTGATGTAATTTTATATATTTATAGAATTAAGAAAAAGCCTATCCTGATCATGTAACAAAAAGTTGCTTGAACTATCCATCAGAATAAATTTCAACTAATCGTCGATTTTTTTTATAATTCTAGAATTGGCCAAATACCATTTCTAGATTACTCAAAAAAAACCTAACCACGTACGCCTTTCCGGCTATTGGCCATCATCAGCGTGGTGCAAGTTGTACCTCAGCATCCACAAAAGCTGGTCTTTGGGGCATCCTGAAAAATCCTGAAACAGATATTCAGGCCGGTGAGAATTGTATCTTACATTCAGGCCTTTACTATATATACGTGTTAATTATGATAAATGTGGGTATATTGGATGTCTTAGCCCCCTGATTGGTTCTCTACTGTCACATGACCTTAATCAGCCAATCAGCATTAAAGTTAATAAAGTAAGTTCATGTTATCTTAGATCAGTGGTTCCATACTAGAGATGTTAAATAGATCACCTAGCTTGATGAATGAAAGGAAGAAAAAATATTTTTGCAACAAGTTTCTTTATTCTGAATGTGGCAAGCTTTCAGGCGTTAGCCTATCATCAGGCCGATTTCGCAAATATATATAAAATAATACAAAATCTAAACTATATATAGGCGTAGAACTATGACGTAGGCGTAGACTATGCAAAGAAAATCCACAATATTTTAGATGATGTAAGTGTCTTCAGACAGATCGACCTAACCACTAATTCGAAAACAGTAGCCCTGTTTAAGCGGAAACTGGCATCCTTAAAGAAAGAAAAACTGATAACCGACGCCCAATTCAAAGAATTCACATCTTCCACCAACCGAATCCCTTACATCTATGGGTTACCGAAGCTACATAAGGAGGATATCCCTCTGAGACCAATAATAGCGTTCCATCTTTCGCCAGCTATGCCACTATCAAGGTTCTTAACTTCATTCCTGTCTCCAGTGATACGCCCTTACAATTCCTTTTCCATCAGTAACATACCTGATTTCATCATTAAATTACGGAATTCCAAACCAAATCCGGGTTGTATCATGGGCTCCTTTGATGTTGTATCCTTGTTCCTTAGCTTACCGCACAATCTAATTGTGGAAAACCTGAAAGAAATACTGGCCCAAAATTCTACTGATTCCATTGAAAACAATAGGGTCGTCACTTTATTCCAGCTCTGCCTTTCATTGAATAATTTCAAGTTTGAAGATTTAACCTACCAACAGATTTGTGGTTCCCCTATGGGGAGCCCACTTTCATTGATAGCGGCTGAAATTGTCATGTTGAAAATAGACAAGTGGATCACTACCTTCAAACACCTTGGCATAAAAAGATGGCACCGCTATATTGATGACATCTTTTGCGAGTTTGAAGAGGACAAAGGTAACCTGATTTTAAACACTCTGAACAGTTACAACCCCCAAATAAAATTCACTATGGAGACAGAAACAGAGGCCGCCTTGCCTTATTTGGACATACTCATCCTCAGAACCGAACACAAATTCCATTCTACCGTTTATTATAAGAAAGGAATAGAGCCGTCATATCTCAATTTCAACTCATTTGGCCCGATAAGTCACAAGATTTCCATAGTTAAAACATTGACAAAAAGAATTATCACGCATTGCTCCCTTCCAGGCTTCAGAAAGATTGAAAAGAGCAACATCATCCGAAACCTCCAGAGATATGGATTCCCAGCCTCATTTGTGATGAAACACACTTATAAAGGGTTCCTTCCCCGAAACCGGAAGGTATATCGATCTAATTGTTATTTGCAGTATTCCCCTACTAATCAAAGGCTAGCAGATGTTTTGAGGAAATTTGGGATTAGGCCTGTTTTTGTAGGCTCTCGATCCATCGGCCAATTAGTCAGACATCCAATCACGAAATCTCATGTTAAGACAGAACCGAGTGACCAACAAAATGCGGTTTATTCATTATCTTGCCAACAATGTACCGCTTCTTACGTGGGGGAAACCGGCTGAACTGTCGGTACCAGAGTTAAAGAGCACATCAGGAACGTAAGGAACCAAGATAGCAGATATTTTATTTATCAACATGAGGATTCTACTGGCCACCATTTCAACCTACAGGACGTCAAGTGTTACTTCCGGAATATATTCTCCAAACACAATAGACTTATACTGGAATCCTTGGTTTCGAACGATAAAAAGAGCATTAACAGAAGGATCGATATACCACAGCAGTACCTTCATATATCCCATAGCTAAATTAGTTGTATAAATTCATAGTCGGTTTGTTTATTTTGTCTTATTGTAATTTCCGAATCTTATTTTAGTCCTTTTTATGTAATCTTAGCGTATCTCAAATTTCATAGTTTTAAATTTGTTTTTTAAAAAAATTATAATTTAAAGTTTTCGGCACATTTGCATGTATCGGTGTATACGATATTTTTTATTACAATTTGTTTATTTCCGGTATGATCAGTTCTACGCCTATATATAGTTTAGATTTTGTATTATTTTATATATATTTGCGAAATCGGCCTGATGATAGGCTAACGCCTGAAAGCTTGCCACATTCAGAATAAAGAAACTTGTTGCAAAAAGATTTTTTCTTCCTTTCATTCATCAAATTACTGATTGCAATTATTTAGGTTTTTTATAGATCACCTAGCGTTTGAATTTCAAAATTTTCTTCTAATTTGTTACATATCAGAAATAATTATGTTCTTTCTTTTTTTTTCAATTTACTTGTTTGTTTTTTTTTAATAGCGATTTTCAAGTTTTGTTTATAAATTATTGCACTGATGCCTTCTATCAGAATATAAATATTCATTAATTTTTGTTCCAGAATATTAAACATCTAATCTGGTCTCTCTCTCCATTCTTTGTTTTAATGTTTTAATTTTTGTTTTTACCTTTTGTTGAATTTTTGTTATGATTGTTGACTATGACTATGAGTGTCAATATGAGTGTCAATAGTTATGACTCTGAGTGTCAATATGAGTGTCAATAGTTATGACTATGAGTGCCAATATGAGTGTCAATAGTTATGACTATGAGTGCCAATATGAGTGTCAATAGTTATGACTATGAGTGTCAATATGAGTGTCAATAGTTATGACTATGAGTGTCAATATGAGTGTCAATATTTATGACTATGAGTGTCAATATGAGTGTCAATAGTTATGACTATGAGTGTCAATATGAGTGTCAATAGTTATGACTATGAGTGTCAATATGAGTGTCAATAGTTATGACTATGAGTGTCAATATGAGTGTCAATAGTTATGACTATGAGTGTCAATATGAGTGTCAATAGTTATGAAAATGAGTGTCAATGAAACTAATTGTGTCTCCATTCTTTGTTTTTATCATAATTTATAAATTTGGGTCAATTCGTTTATGTAGAATTAAAACCTCCAATGCAGATTTATTAATGTTTTTTTTTGCTTATCCCTAGTACACATAGTACAGGCCATGATAATCATGGTGGGTAGAAGTTGGCGACTGTTTTTACTGTAAGTGTACCACATGTCTACACATGTGAAAAGTAGTTTGACTTTGCAATTACAAATGTTCCAGAGCCCCGTTTGTTTACTTGCACTCGCTGGTGGGGTTGGACGTTTGCAAGAATCGGGGGCCATTGGAGCATTTTTTTTTTATTATTAAAAAAAAGTGTCCAATGCGGGAATCGAACCCGGGTTGTAGCGGTCGAAAATCAATGGTTTAGACCATCCTTCCTCCCACCCCCTATATTAATGATAAAACTATTTAGTTGAAAGAGTGTGGTTTATCAAACCTTCCTGGCCTAAGCCGGTGATCAATTATCTCATTTTTATGAAGATACTAAAGCTAAAATAACCGGAATGATTAAGAAAACATTATAGCAGGTTGTATTTATATCGTGACACGCGCTTTATACTTTTCCCAGTATCTTCAAATATGGCAAGAGATGAACAATATAGGATTAGTTTCCTTGACAAAGATGGGTCACCGAAACGTTGGAAATAATGAAAGGTTGAAAGTGAAGAGATTATTATAATGATGTGTTTTCTATATATAATGATTACAATTATTGTTGTTGTGTCCAATGAAGAGCCTCAGATATCTCCATACATCTCTATCACAGCAGCAGCAATGTTCTCTATCTTGGGGGTGTAAAGTTTCTGTTCAGGGTCTATGTCAATTATTTTGTTGTCGTGTCCAATGAAGAGCCTCAGATGTCTCCATACATATCTATCACAGCAGTAGCAATGTCCTTAATCTTGGGTATGTAAAGCTGCTGTGTTCTGGGTCCATGTTAATTTTCTTGTTGTCTTGTCCAATGAAGAGCCTCGTGCATCTCTATCACAGCAATCGCAATGCCATCTATCTTGGGTGTTCAAACTTATTATTAGTAATAGGGTAGTATTTAATAAAGCTTAGAATTGATCGTAAAACGACCATAATTTCCTATAGTTTAATTACCTATGTCGCTAAAACACAATAAATCTGCTTATATGATACGTGGAATTGATAAGGAGAAAAGAATTCATTCAAATTATATTTTAAGAGCAAAAGAGAGAGAGAGTTTCTACACTAACACAAATTAAATCAAAAAGAGCAAAGTGCATTTCTTTAAAATACATATATTAGAAACCCACCACACACCAAGATAGAAAGAAAGTAATTTTCAAAGAAAATGTTAGAGATTATTTTTAAAAGACCATTTGGAAACTTACAAAAAAAATAGAATTCTAATTTATTCCCCTTTCTATATAATAACCCAGCCTCTTAATTAAAATTTTCAAAATTCGTCGGAAACAAGCTCACCGTGTTTAAAAGGAAAGAAAAAAAAAACATAATTTTTTACCAAAACTACATTAAATTATGCACTCACTAGGTTTAGTGTATAATTGTGGTTTGAGAAATTATTCCAGAAGAATTGCTTTCAGAATATCATCATCATATTTTAAATGGACCACATTTGTTGGCTGCAAACTATTCTGGAATGGGGGGAGGGAATCAAGCCGAAAGTTCCGTCCCCAGGGGGTGGGTCATAAAGATAGGCAGACGATAAGGGCAACTTGGGTTTGTGGAGTAGTAAAACCGGAGGCCTGTTAACACACTTCCTATAAATATAACCCTAATTTCATTTTCCCGCCAATTTAACCGGACCAAACGATCCTAGGTAATACTCACACACAAATTGATTTTCAATTTATATTTATAGAATCGTATAAAACAATATTAAATTTTCTAATTATTTTTAAAACTAGGAATATATTTTTTAATTTTTGTTATAAAAAAGTACACATACGAAGCTACTCAGTTTAATCAATATTTGCATCGACCTTTTTTTTTTTACATTTCGATTAATTCTGAAATGTTTGCTATAAATACACACACACAAAGCTTTATTAAGACCACCGGGCCTATACAGATTCGCCACAGGAAGAAAGGAATCATAGATGGACCTGCTGTACTATAAACAATATTATTTATTTTGCAGCCAAGTTTAGGCGCACACCTAACGATCCTAATGTTTGAATATATATTTTTTCATATTCTCTATCTACCTTTTTATTTATTAGATAATAAACCAACTGGTATATTTTCGAATTAATAAGACACACACTGCTCATTTCTGACAATGAATATATAAATATTTAATTAATCTGCCAATTGACACGCACCCAAACGACCCTCCCTATATTTACATATAATATACTCATTCAAATAGGATATTTTCAACTTTTAGAACTATCAGAGGCAATTTTTATTATATGACTGTTTAAGCTATCTTCCATTTTTTTCTGTGTGTGAATTTTATTTATTTGTAAACTAAAATATAACAATTAGATACATGTTTATATGAAAAATAGGTATTCAGCCAGTTAAAGTTTTTTTTATTTTCTCAATGTTTCTACAAAAATCTTCTGTCTTCGTCTGGAGAAGTAAATAAAAATGAACTTTACCTGACGAAGACAAAAGATTTTTGTCGAAACATTGAAAAAATAAAAAACTTTAAAAGGCCGAAGTGTCTATTTTTCATATAAATATGAATGCCGTCCAGGCAGCCTCTATCTTTATGATAGATAAATGTTATAATCGCTTTCCCGCCAAATTTAAACATACCAAACGATCCATATGTATATAATTCTCTACGTGTGATTGATTATCAATTTTTATATATAATTAAAAATTCGTTTAATTATATTCGAATTTTATCTAGCAAACTAAGATTATATAGCTACTCCCTTCTTATATATAATTCAATGACATCAAATTGCTGTTTCCATTGATCCAATTACGTCTTTCAATCGAAATAATCACGGAAGAATTCAAGTTTGATCAAATATTTATTTCTTTTTCTCTATTTGAAACTTCTTAAGCCTAGGTAAATCATGTAATTTAAAGATAGTAGATACCTATTCCGAAAACTATTAAGATGTTACCATAAATATTTGTGACAATTGTATTAAAATTAGTGTTAAACAGAATTAACTGAGCTGTTTGATGGAAATTACTTCTTCAATTGGAATAGAAAACTCAAGTCACGATGATTCGGAGAACAGATAGGATGTCATATAGTTGTTGTGTGTCTACTTAGAGCAAAACATTTTGTCTTTTTAAGATTTAAAAAAATATGTCCACCAAGCTGAATTTTGCAATTATTTCATATTTAAAATAAGCCCAGCCACTTTTAGGTCATTTCGACATATTCTACGAGTATCCCCTTATACTTGTATTTCAATAAATTGAAGCCGCCCTGGACTATGGCCTCTACACATAACTACGCAATTGTATTTGGAGTCAATGGATGGAACCATAGGTTTTACATTTATTTTTAATGAAGTGGTGTTTTTAATTTTATTTTAATAATATCAAAGCTTGGGTATATATGTTATATAAAAATACTATTTTATTTTAAATTATAATTTCATAGATTCAAATACGCTGCTAAATCGACCGCCAGAGGTCACTCTTCCCCTATAAAAACTCGTTGTTTTATCCCAATGGCCGGCTCAAAACTTTTGTACATTATGTAAATAAGCTTTTAATTTTTTATTCTTACGCCTTAAGCCAGTCAGTACTTCTACCAAATTATGTTTATATATATATCCTTTAGTTCAATTAAATTACTGATCAAAACTATTTTTCATTATCATACTTTAAAGATTTCAACCACGATTGCATTAACATAGTATGATCCCAAGATATTCCAAAATCAAGCAGAAAATCTCACTCTTTTTTTTTTATAACATATATATAGATAGCGTACTATACAGCAGTGGGATTAGTTGTAATGTGAGTTAGATACGAAAGGAAGGAACTATTTGGACGATAAGAAGAAACACAACGACAAGCCTGGCAAAATGCAATGTAGAAGTGTATCCTGATTCCATGCTGCCTCTCCTTTATTCTCCAGTTAGATAAATTGTCTATTTATTTTATTCAAAGGAACACACACAACACAATTAGAATATTTAAGAGATTTATGCTCCACAGAAGTACTACACAAATCTCATCTAGATGTATAAATACAATTTGAAGTCAAACTTAAGCATAAATAGTAAACAAAATAATATAACTCTCAAACAATAATATTGCTATTTACATTAAATATATATAATAATTGTTTCATTTGTGATACGTTTTAGATCTTTATATTTATAATGAATCTCTGTTGTTCAATTACAGTGTTAGATAAATACTATTTCAGATTATTCAAGTTTTAATTAATGTACTTATTATAATACTTATATACATAATAACTTGATTTACGTTCATATATATGTAGGTATAAGGATCTTATAAAATTCCTAGTGAAATATTCTGTCAGCCCTTTGGTTCTGGTATAATTCCCTGAGCATCATATCGTTTAGAATGTTGAACGTGTCCATCTAAGCACAGTTGTCATAATTAAAGGTGTGTAATACGATCTTATTGTTGGACTTCCAGGACTTATAACAGTTGATAGAACATGTCTGACCATCATCAGCTTGGTCAATGGTATAGGATGGTAGAATCCAATCGTTAGTGACGAGTTAGAGCTTCCTCTCTTTGGAAAATAGGTTGGAACATTCAACTAGGCCTGGCAAATGAACATACACTCAAATGTACAAAAAATTGGACAAATGGACAAAACTTAAAGAAGTTCCATATTTTTATATCGCCGGTCGTCTATTTTTTTTAAGGAGACAAAGGCAATTTTGTTCACACTTGGTTATCTCGTGTGTCTTCAATAAAGATCACTGTAATATCTTTCAAAGTTATTGCCTGAATCCCGATATACATGTTTAAAGGTACAACTTCCTTAAGTTTTGTCCATAAGTGAATTTGGGCTACTTCGCGAGCTTCATAAGTACGTTTGTAGGATCTTGTAAAAAAAACCTATTTCACCTAATGAATGCTATTATTCTGTTCCAATGTCTTCAAATAAACTTTTCAAATATTTCAAGTCTGCTCCAAGTGAGAAGTTTTAATGAAATTGACTATTTTCAAGAGTCAAATAGCTTTTTGTTGTCATATATAGTATATCAATAGGACCTTTATCTGGCAAGGTGCAAGCTAGAATGATCGTTTGAGATATAAAGGCATGTCCTTTTAGTTATTTTACTGCTTGACATTATTCTCTTTTTCACTTTTTCTTTCTCTTTCCGCATGTAGTACATATTCTTAATATTGTCAGTTTTTTTTTTCTCATGCTTTTCAACAAAACAAGTCAAATATTTACAACCTTTTCTCTGATTTATTGGCCTATATATAGCCTATTTTCAAGTTACTTGTTGATACTTTCTGTATTTTTTCTTTTCTTGGATTTCGGAACAAGTTTGTGTAGGACAAGAAATGTCTCAATAAAAGGATTTTGTTGTTGTTTATATTAAGGCTTTAATTACAATGTATATCACAATGAATCACTCAATAAAAATACCTGTGGGCATAGTGTAAAAGGTGAAGACATTTCCAAATTAAAAGAGTCGACTCAGTAAGTATTGTCAGTCCACACTGTCTGATGTAGTATTTCTTCCATCTCGATATTAAACTTGGTCTCCCGAGTTCCTAAGACTCAGGGTCCATTGCCTTCGGACAACTTTGTAAACCTCAGGAATCGATCGTTATCGGGATAAATTCACTTACGCCGTCTCCACGACGGTCCTGAAGGCCCCTGAAGTCCAGGGCCCTCAAGTTCTAGGCTTCCAGGAACTCCTGCCTCCACCTTCAACTGCCAATTCTACTGGATTTCATCCCCAGCCAAAACTCCTGCCTCTCACTGCACCCTGGCGCTGTTCCCCTGCCAATACAACTTTTCCTCCCCCCTGCGAGACATCTTCTGCTGCCAGATCTTAGGATCCCTTGCTACCTGACATCGCGTTCTGCTGCCATGATGTGGGGCTAGAAGACCATGCCTGAATTGGCCCGGAATTTAAGCAAGCAAACCGTCTCCACGTCACTCCGCTCTCTGCCGGACTTCCCCTTGTCTACAGGTTGTGGCTCCAACATCTGTGTACACTTTACTGCCTCAACGTCGACTCTGTTTCTGACCACCACCAGATTACTATGTATTTCTATATGTCATGATAGACACGTTATGAACTCAATTCAATTCATTAAAGAAAATACAAATATATTGTATTTCATGATACGCGTACATCAGCGCGCCATCTGTTATGATAATTCGAAACTATTATAGACGCGTATGATTCTTTTTATAAATTAAACAAATTCTACTGCCCTTACTGCAATGAAAAATTAATAGGAGGGCCTGGCTGTAATTTTTCATTGCAGTAAGGGTAGTAGATAATTGTTTAATTTTTAAAAATAACATACGCGTCTATAATAGTTTCGAATTTTCATATTTGTATTTATTTATTCATTTACATATTTGTATTGTATATATTTCATATATTTATATTGTATTTGCATACTTGCATATTTGCATCACAAGATAGGTAAACAAAGTGTTGAACCACCTTTAAACGTTTTCGTGAAATTTAACAATAATTTTCAACATGTTTTCAACTCTCCTCTCTTTTTTATTTAAAATATTTCGCATTCATGTGCATTCACGCTTCATCGTTACAATGCAGATGCAAATAAATAAATATCGTTGGTTATTCTTAATTTGTGTGTGTAATGGAATTGAATCCAAATTTTGTGTGAAAATCCTTTTTTGCTTTCATATACTCTTCTAATTCTAACATTTGATAATTTATTTCTGAGCTCGCGGCATTCTAATTAATAAGAAGTTATATTATATTCTCAACATTTCTATTTTTGTGTCTCAAATACTGCTTAAATAAACACCTTGAAAGGTAAATAAATGTATTACTATATTTCACATTTTAATATAAAAATAAACATACCTTCATTAAATTTTAATACAGAGTTAGTTTTAAAACGTGATCTATTCATTCTTTCCTTAAATAAATTACATTTAAACATCCAAGCTTAATATACAATATATTTTCATAAAGTTAAAATAAATGTAAAATATTATTATTAAAAATGTGGTAGGCGAGGGTTCAATTGTATTTATTAAATATTCAGACAGAAGAAGTTTTAAATTAAAGAATTAAATATTGAAAACTGGTCTGCAATATTTAAATACGGCACCCCTGGGTGAAAAACGTCTGCCAAATCCCGCCAAATTTATTTTCCTGCCATGTCATCTGCGCATGCGTCCAAACGTCGTCTGCATTTGAAATTTTAGGCCTTAATTATTAATGGATTTATTTAAGTTTTATATAAGCAATTTATTTTCTTGTTTTTTTAAAACTTCTATCTATATCTCTCTGAAGAAATTTTTAAAATAAAAATTAATAGAATTTTTGTATTCAATTTTCTTTGAAAAATAAATTTATTAAAATTCAAATTTAGAGCTTTTTTTCAGAATTGTGTTCATAGATATTTTATTATATATGATTGATATACATTTATATATATTATTTCTTTTAATTAATAATATCCATCTCTCGTGATTTTTTTTGTTTAACATTAAAATTTAGGGAATTGTGTTGACCATAAAATGTATAAAAAATATATATAATAAAAAGGAGGGGGGGGCGTAAAAAAATGAATTCGTTGCCTTCAACTAAAATTTACATCACAAATGACAGTGAATTCGCAAATTCGCTTTTAAAAATATTTTCCTCTAAATAAACCAATACTGTATTAATATTCCATATCATATTTTTACGTTCGATAAGGGGCTCCTTTTAAACTGTGTTAAAACAATGTATTTCACGATAGTCTCATTGCAAACCGCAGTCTCGGATCTGCGTATAAGCCGTCACAATACCAGCCTTGGTGAATTCGAGGAAAAAGCCATCCTCTTTACCATTGTTCGGAGTATGGCCCTCTTTGTTTGAATTCATTTTTAAGGGTAGAGATGCCCTTTATGTTCATGAATATCATTCTCCCGTAATATCACATTGTATTCTGGCTTAGAAGTAGTTATATAACTTTTCACCAAACTCCGCCTTTGCCAGTCCCAAGTCTGGATGAAAAAGGAGGTGGGGGAGCAGTAACAAGCTCACTAAAAAATCTGGGCTCAGCTGGCCCGGCTGATAGTACCCTGTAAGGATTCCTAATCCAGGGATACAGGATGAGCCGCGTTTGTAATCCATGTTAGGAGCGGCTGCACATGGCGTCTGTTCCTCATGGCAGAGGTGGCCATTTCTTTTGGAGCTAAGTCGGCCTGCCACTGAGTAGTGCTCCCAGTCTTAATAACAAAGGCAGACGCATTCTACTTCACCTCATCCATTGATGTGCTCTACTCATACAAACACCATCAAAAGTCTCAATATTTACAAGCTTGATACCCTAATATGATTGAGTGGGGATAAGAAAGAAGAAGACCTTTTCACCAGCTAAATCATGGCTTTGGTAGATTGTGCCGATTTCATAGCCCCTCTCGTAGATGTTAAGAAATCGAAGCTGCACCTGTACCATAGGCCACAGTCCAAGACTATGGTATATATTGTTGCGCCATGTTGCAGCTTTGCAGAGATATCAACCTTGTTTCCCTCCTTATTGGTGTCATAAATGTTTCCCGAGCGGGTTTCCACAGTAAAGGTAAATGAAAAGTAATTAATAAAATATTTACCTATAGATGTTGGTGTGTTTATTTATCTGTTGTCCTTGTAGTTAGCAATCTTGAATCTCTCTTCGCGTCTATCTATCCTCTCTCTCCGAAATAAATAATCAATATATAAACAATAACAATTGAAATTTGTAACATATAAATTTACTGGCAATGTGTTTCTTTCAAATAATAGCATAAAATATTATCTCTACAGACTTTATTGCAATGATACTGCTTGGCTCATCAAGCCTCTCATTCAATAACTTATATCATTGCAGTAAGGTCTGTAGAGATAATATTTAATGGTATTATTGAAAAGAAACACATTGCCAGTAAATTTATATGTTACAAATTTCAACGATAGATGGCAATTAAATTTATAAAAACAATGTTACAAAAGGAATAATACCATAGTACATAATAGATCAATATTAATTTTATAAACGAATATGAAATATCATATATTATTTTGAATAAAAGGAGGGGCATATCAAACATGATGTAACAATATATATATTGACTTTTGTGTTTGAACTTGTCGAATATATTTTCGAAAGGGGTAGTTTTTATTTTCCACTAGCCTAATGACCCGGGCAACGCCCGTGTTTTACCCGATTGAATGTTTTGATTCAAATACTATTTGTTACAATTATAAATTGGCGCCTTAAATAAATGCATATGTTAGTTAATAACTATAGCCTATGTGCTTTATCTGTCTATGTACTGTTGGCTTCCGTAGGCGTCTCTTACTGGGAAAGAGAAAGAGAGGATTCCATTTGGTTATTAACTAATATATGCATTTATTTAAGGAGCGACCCGCTCCAACACAATAGTTACAAAAACGAAAAAGCGAGTGAGGGGGCATGATGGGGGGGGGGGGGGGGGGGGGGGAGGGTCAAAGGTGGCGTGATCGTAGCCAACCAATAGGAGGGTGCCATTCCAAAAAAAAAAAAAGCAAACGGTGACAGAGCCGAAAACTGATTAAGAGATGAAGAATGACGCTCGTAACTGTATATTGCAATACTCCATTTTGCAAAGCCTTTCTCTTCTTCAGAATAACTCTCATTTGATGAATATTTAGAAAAACTGTATACCTAATCAAACATCGTACTCCTTTTCTAGTCAGTAAATATACTCATATGGACAGAACTTAAGACAATTGACAAATTGAAACAAATTTCATTTACTTCTTGTCAATAATTTACATTAAAAATGGAAATAATGAATGAACTAATATACAGATGATCATGCGGGGGATGTGCCCCGACGGGTGAGCCTTCTTTCCCAGGCGATGAGCGGGTCCTCCGGTCAGCCCAACCTGTACGAAGTACCGGTAGATGATGGATTTGGCCGACGTCAGGATGGCCAGGTCGTCATCTTCGTGGCCAGACCCGAAGATCCAGTCCCTTAAGGAACTTAAGGAAGTTGAAAGTCTTTGATGTTGAGTTGACTTTTTTTTCAAGGGGACAGAGGCAATTTTGTTCCCACTTGGTTTTATCTCAGGTGTTCTCAATAATGGACACTGCGTATCAAAATCTTTCAGAGTTATTGTCTGAATCCCGATATACATACTAAAAGGTACAGCTTCCTTAAGTTTTGTCTCCATGAGTGTATACCAAGTACAAGTAAGGCTGTATAAAATTGTCTTTCTCTCCAAAATAATACTAAAATACGTGGTATCGCTGGGGACCCGCTGGGAATCTTCCATCAAGCTCTACAGCGGTGGCTGAGGCGCCATATACATATTCATTGTACATAGCATATATTTTATTGTATTTTATTATTATTATTATTATCATCATTATCATTATCATTGTAAATTTTTCATCTTTAGCTTAATAGTGCGGACTGTGCACTTTTGCCTATATTTTGACGGGATGTCAATAAAACTATGTTATTTGTCATTTGTCTCCACAAAATAATAAAAATATTTCAATGAATAAATGATGTATTTAAAAGAAGCGGCAGCTACACACCAATCGCATGGCCTCACCATTAGAGGATATGAAACCAACAACCAAATAACGATTTGTGTTCCATAAAAATGGACCAAATGACCATTTAACCCGTCGACAGCGATGATTAAGTAGCTTTTGGCTAATTGCGAATTGAATGATAATTTCCCCCAAAAGATCATTTATAAGCTGGTTAAATAATCATTTGTAATGACCCAGTATTGTACAAACCGAATATTTTATATACATTTTGATATTTAAAACTCTTTATTCCAATAAGATCAATATACAAAAATTGAAAAAGGTGTAAATATACTTGGATGTAATATAGTGCAATTATTTTATATTGAAACACGAGTATATATCAAAATGTACAGGATTAAAAACATCAAAATAGCATTTTAAAAGTTTCTTATTGTTACACACATATTAAAATGTAAACTTTTAGCCCTCATATTATATAGCTTATATAAGGAAAGTTAAATAAAAACTTGTATACTTGTTCTACATATGTGTTTCCGCACAATATTTGGCTCATTTAGATGAAACAATAACGCCATATAGGTCTGGAAGGAGTAATTTTCATAGTTCCAAGCCCAGAAAAAATGTAAATTAGACTGATTTTCAATATCCGTTTGTTCAGCATAACCGAGCGAAGCCGAGTCATTTGCATATTACATATAGTATGATGATGATTATGAGATGAGTTGAGAGATGTTAATATTATCAGACGTAGGAGTGGAGTGAAGGACACTGCGAGGAGCAGGAGTTTTTATGGGAGAACTACATAATCAGGAGGTAGAAGGATCCAGAGAATGCCAGGTCGTATGTAGGAGCTGCTTACTTCAGCTTGTAGTTCTGAGTGACATGGAGGCTGTGTCTGGTTGAACCGTCCGATTCAACTGTTTCACAGACATTGCTGTCTAAAGAATCCTGTCAGAAAATGGCGCCATCGGTGTCAGCTACCCAACTCTAAGTAGAATATGTCTAACCTGGCTGTCTCTCTCTGTCTCCACAATCGTTTAGAATTTTATCTATTTGATATACAACCAAATACACAACTGTAAGAGAATGGCAAGTTAGAATCTAAATCATATTTCTGTAAAAAATAGGCACTTCGGCCAGTTAAAGTTTTATTTCGTTTATTTCGTTTCAACAAAATTATTGTGTCTTTGTCAGGAGAATATAAATAAATAAAGCATTTGTCAAGGTGTTAAAAATTGTTCTGAGGTTGCAAGGGCGTTATCACGCGATTTTTCGAATTTCATCTAAAGCACGAGTCAAAAACAAATATTAAACTCGTCAAAGCTTTTGACTCGTGCTTTAGATGTTGTACTAAATTCGAAAAATCGCGTGAGAACGCCCTTGCAACCTCAGAACACTTTTTAACGCCTTGCCAAATGCTTTATTTTTATTTATTTCTCCTGACGAAGACAAAATAATTTTGTTGAAACGTTGAGAAAATAAAAATCTCACTGGCCGAAGTGTCTATCTTTTACAGAAATATGAATGTCTGTCAGACAAACTCTATCTTCAAGATAATATAAATGACATATAAATCAAAAATTATAACCCAGAGATTAATTTTTATATAGAATATAGATTATATTATAAATATATAGATATACAGTATATTAGTATTATATTGTCGTAAAAGTAACTTCATTAACAAAAAACAATGGCTTTTTTGCAAAATGTTAAAGAGGTATTTGCAATTAGCCCGATCATTAAACAATAAATTAAAATGGGTTTTATTCATTATATAATTATTATCTAAAATTGTATTCGATTTTTTTTTAAATTTTTGACAGATTTTATTTACTTTTTATATCTGCATTGGAACAAATATTCTAAATTGTTTTTTTTTTTTTCGTTTTGTTTTATTTATAAGTTAACGATTTCCCCCTTACAAAACAAGTAAAGTAGAGTTATCTCATTATTTCATATCAGCTGAATCAGAAGTAAATCAACCATAGGTGTGCTAAAAAAATTATGTGTTATTACTTTTTGCATAATTTCCTTCTTCTATTGATACAAACTCCTTTATACATCTTCCTTTATTGATTGTGCCCAGCAGGCAATATTTAAAATTATCTCTTTTTTATCTCTCAGAATATAAGTGTTGATGAATTCTTGTGGAAACAATTATTTACATATCTCGTGTGTATTCAATAAAGGTCACTGGTTTTTGTTGTTGTTGTTTTTTTTGCTTATCCCTAGTACACGTGGTACAGGCCATGATAATCATGGTGGGTAGAAGAAGGCGACTGCTTTTACTGTAAGCGCACCACATGTCTACACATGTGAAAAGCAGTTCGACTTTTCACTTACAAATGTGCCAGAGCCCCGTTTGGTTACTTGCACTCGCTGGTGGGGTTGTACTTTTGCAAGAATCGGGGCCATTGGAGCATTTTTTTTTTACAGAAAAAAGTGTCCAATGCGGGAATCGAACCCGGGTCATAGTGGTCGAAAACCAAACGGTTTAACCAGCCTTCCACCGACCCCCCGTACTGTCACTGTAATATCTTTCAAAGTTATTGTCTGAATCCCAATATACAGGTTAAAAAGTATAACTTCCTTGAGTTTTGTCGAAGAGTGTATTTCAATACTCTTCGCGCTTATACCATTAACTAGATTAAATTAACGTCTCCAGAATGAAGGAGTTTTTTTCTGGAAATTAGGCTGGATTTAGGTAGGGATATACTTGCTATGTTTTCACTCTGACCACTTTATTAACAATTGACCCTAAAGCGATAGACATAAAACTATGCATTTTATTGATCTAAGAAAGACCTTTGATGCTATCTTACATTCTCTCTTATGGCGCAAACAAGCCGTTCACGGATTAAATAGCCACTTCATCAATCTTGTTCAGAATTACTATGGCGAGATGACAACATCAACTAGGTGGAATAACCACCACCTTACAGAATCTATCAACATTCAAGTGTTACAACCTCTCTCACCCCGTGCTTATCTAATTATTTTCTTTTAGTTATCTTAATGCTTGTGGTGACTCTGTGACTTATCATGGATTTATTTGCCGAACTTCGGAAATGTGTGCATGTCGAATCCTGTCGACTCTATGTCGAATCCTGTCGACTCTCTGTCGGATTGTGTCGTATCCTGTTGAATCCTGGTGAATTGTGTGGTTGGGTGGATTTGATTGGATTGGTGATTGATGGCGCAGTCTTGGTCGAATGGTGGTTTTCCACAGGGGAAGAACGAGCACACCTGGATGGGGTAGAAATAAGACCTTGCGAAAGGGAGAATGATGAGACTGGACTGGAGGTATTTGGCCTTTCACATGATGGAGCGGATACTACCTTGGTTGGAGCCTATGTTGAGCACACCTTGCTTCTAGCACGGTCACCTACCTTCTTTTTAACTTCTGGTCCGAGATCATCGTCATTAACTCTCTCGACTTCTCATTGGTGGAGATCCTTCCACGTGCTCTCTGATGATTCGCTATCAGTTGGTCATGCTTAAAGGTGATTGGTTGTTTATTTGTCATGCTTAACTGTGATTGGCTTAGTATCTCTATTGTCGGCATGATTGCAATCCTCCAGGAAGAAGAAGGCCTTTGAACTTAAGTTTTATGGGTCCAGGGCAGTGACCATTACTTCCTGGATGATGCAATCCTGTTAATTGTTCTTTCCCTTTTCGCGAAGCTTAACTTTTATTAAATCTTTTGACGATACATTGCATAGATTGTGGTGGGGTTACATATTCCTATATACAGATTATCACATGCATCTCCCCCCAGCAGATGGTATTATACTTCTCTGCAGAATCTAAGATGAATATGCAGAATAAAATTTTATATTCTCGACTAATTATTTTAGAATAAATGTCTGGCATTGAACCAGAACAAAGTAATGGTGTTCTGAAATGGAGATCTACTGGCTTGAACACACACCACCCTCATATGTGGGTCACCCACCAACCTCAACTAACTCAATTAGTCATACTGATCAATTTTTGTAAAGCAAATCGCTAGCTGTTATCATTTCTTAGCTAGGCAAATACCGACTAGATCAATATGAAACATAGTCAAACCTGGACCCTTGGATTCGATATTACTGGCTACATTGCTATATACGTCGAGTGTTTCAACCTTTCTCACCTCGTACTTAGTTATTCTTATCTTTTATTGATCTTAAAACTTGTAATGATTCTGTGACTTATCATGGATTTATTTGCCGAACTTCCGAAATGTGTACATCTTCCCCAGAAGATGGTATGGGAAGAATCTAAGATAATTCTGCAGAATAAAATTTGATATTCTCGACAAATTATTTTAGAATAAATGTCTGCCATTGAACCAGAACAAAGTAATGGTGTTCCAAATGGATTCGTTATTACTGTCTACATTGCTATATATACATCACCAATATAGGCCGGTAACCACCTGGAGTCAGTCCAGGATATTTTACTTCAACGTCTTTAAACCTATTTACCTGGATTTTACTGGGAATAGAATGTGGACGAGTGTCTCTCGAGGTTGCTGTGGAAAAAAAAAAGTGAAATATAAAGAGAAGGCATCCTGATCGTGCAAATAAAAGTTTCTAATGACAACTGTCGCAATTATATATAAAAAAATCAAACAATAGTTTATATTTATTCCGACAGATGGCGAAAGGCATTAGCAACTTTTATCATATCAGGAGATACCTATCTATTAATTTATCAATTTGATCTCAGTACGATTTCACTTTTGTATTTATTTTTTCTTTTGAAATATATTGGCTTCGTATTTAAAAAAATAAATACTTGTCTAAAATATGAGTGTTAAGCGGAAATGAAATTCAATATAGGATATCCTACAGTATTTTCCGTTATTCCCGGCTTCAGGAAGAAAGACAAAAATTAACAGCTTCTCGTGTGTCTTTCAACATGAGTCAAAGATAAATAGTTTTATTCTATTTCATTGGTCGATGAGATCTTTGTCTGCTTGTACTCTCAGTTTAATATTTCAACAGAAAATCTGAAAATATCCTTAATAAATGAAAAAGAGGATTAATAGAATATATGTGTGGCCATTGGACATGCATCAGACCTGGATGCTGTTGTTGAGTGCTGCGCTGCCTGGAGTATAAGAGCTTCATCTATGCTTCCTTTTTCCTGTGGTGAATCTGTATAAGACCGGTGGTCTTAATAAAGCTTTGTGTGTGTGATTAATAGAATATTTACGCAGAGTTTGTTATGTACTTCCACCATGACTGATTACCTGTTTATTTATTGATACTTTCCTACATTGTTTGATTTTTTTTTTACTTCAGGACGAGTCGATGCAAGATAAAATGTCTTAATGAAAGGCTTTTGTTGTTGTTGTACTAGCTTTCATTGGATGTTGTAAATATGCTCAGAACCTTGAAGACAGAGAGAGAGAGAGAGAGAGATATCTTCATAAAACATATAGTCAACATTTTCTAAAAATAGTGAGAGATATCTTCTATGTGAGCAGTAATTTCAATCTTCAATTTCTCCTATGTATTTAAGCTGTTTTAGTAAACACGGAACTCCAGAAAATATTCCGGAGGAGTTAGGTCAGGAGACCTTGAAGGCCAGATATTCACATACTTGTGGGCTCTGATTAATCATTATTAACAATATAATTGTTTTAGTAAATATTAACTGCATACCAACTTTTGGTACACTTTGTTTTCCCATATATTCTCTAAATACTTATAACCGAAAATTTACTCAAAATTGCTCGCTAGCTAAGCTAAATAATAAAAGTGGTCAAAAAGAGGGAGATAATGAAACTACGAGTATGTCCTATATTGCATAATGGTTTTGCTATTTGTTTGAAAATTTTCAATCTATAATACTCTAGCAAACAATGTATTATTTGAGAAAATAGCACAAATGTGATATTGTACTAGGATAAGGTGCATAAATTATGAAAAAGAAAAAGGCATCTCCTTATCATGCAACTGAAAGTTGCTGAATGAGAATAGTTGATATTTATTCTGGTGGATGGCGCAAGCCATCAGCAACTTTCAGTTGCACGATAAGGAGATGCCTTTTTCTTTTTCATAATTTATTATTTGATAGTGTAGTAGTAGTAAAGAGTAACAACTAGGCAACCAACCCAGGTTCCTGAAGTGTATCCGTAGATTTACAACTACCCGGGCTTTTCTTACTTTTTAAATATTATAGTAGTAAAAGGAGGGTGGGAATAGATTAAACCAGTACTATTGGCCCTCGTCAACGTGGGTGAAAAGCTTTACCTTAACCACCCTAGTAGTCCATTTTAGCTTTCTTTTCTTTATCTTCTTTGTGATATAAATGCTACTTTTAAATGCCCGTGTAAGAATATGCGGAAAAATGTGAATAAGAGAACTCGTGGAAGCGACACAAAAGAGTTAGGTCTAAGATGTTAAGTATCAAGCTAGTTGAGGAAGTTCAGGATTGGTGTTCAAGCTTAACAGAGAAGGATCCGTCGAGGTCCTGCAGGACTTGCAAACCTCGCAGGAATCTTCATCAAGGAACTTCAGTAAATCAGCAACAGCATGGAGACCTTCCAGGACTTTCTTGTATACGAGACATTCTAGATGCATCCGGGCATTACGCTCAGGTACTGAAAACACGTCTTTGTCCATTGGATCCACGTTTTCTTGCGTCTGCTTTTCTTTAATCTGACCAATTTCTTCGGTGTTTACTTCTAGGTTTGTGGAAATGCCATTCTTTGTCAACAAGAACATCAAAATAATTTCTATACTGACCCAATTGAGCATCTTTTGGGCAATATTTTGCTTGAATCATCAACAATGATGAGATAGATATCCATCTTAATAGATTTTATAACTAATAAGGGGAAAACAAGAGACGATAGCACGCTTTTTTTTTTCTTATACAAATAAAACGCATCCTACTCTCCTTACTGCAATGGAAAATTGACAGTAGTCGTATTTATAGAAGAAAAAGTTTTAGAAATGATATCATTTATTGTACACAATATTTTTATATGAAAATAAGAAAGAATGATGTTTTGCTCTCCATCCCACCCGAGGTGTAGATAGCGGCCCTCATGATGGTCTTAAAATGTTCTGGAGTAGTAAAGCATAAGCCTTCCAAGTCTTTGGATAAAGATGAGGAACGTAGAGTCGACGACCAGAGAAAGAAGCGCTAGCACAGCAAGAATCATTTAAACATCATCTCGTGTAAACATGTCAACTAATAGTTAAAAATTTACAAATCGAGGTCTATCTGTTTCCAGGAGTGGCCTGCGATATACAAGACTCATGGTACCGGGAATATAGTTTAAACCGTCAATTCATTCATTGGCACATTGGCCCATGAAAGCTTACCATCCTCATTTTCCCTTCTAATTATGTACAGTATTTCAGCGTTCCATTGACTTTTCCTATTGATTTTAAATTGCAACATATTGCATTCTTTGCAGGAAAAAAATGTAAAAGACCTAAACAATGGATTGAATAAATATTTTATTCTTAGCCGACGAAGCCTTAGATTTGTTTATAAAGCTAGGGCTCGGCGAGCAACTGTACACTGATGTTAGGTCAATCTTCATAGACTTGTACCCGGATAGCAACGAGGCGTTCTTCACAAAATATCCAATTCGATATTGATATCCAATTACAAGGCCTAGGTTGCCTCGAAGAATACTATTGAAACCAGTGTACAATGGGCCTTTCTGCTTTTATATTACACGTATGTTGCTATGGTGTATAAAACCAAACGCTAAAGTAAAAGACTAAAACATTAAAACTTTTATAGTCAAATATTAGATGTTCTACAATATTTGAGGGAAAAAAATCCATCCATGAAACATTGTCATACATAACCCCACAATCTCTACGTTAACTGTTTTTATTGATTGGATGGACGCGAGTACTGCATTTGGTGTAAATATTTCTTATTGAACTGCCAATATGGGGGATTGTTGAACCAAGTTCTAACACCATATTTGCCTGAGTGTACAGGCTATGGCAACACTTTCAGGGAAGTAGGGCAAAGTACAAGGCAAGTGGCAAGTAGCTAGTGTTATTAGAATGTAGTAAAAATATCTAAATATGAATTATTAGGAGTATATAGATGAAATCAGTTGATCTATTATATTTTTTATTTATATTGTTTTGAATATTTTGAGGGAACAATGTGGGTAGTTGGTGTCTTCACTATGTTGATCCTATGGCATTGCAGTATACCGACGATTCTGTAAAAGTCTGTCTATATCAAAAAAGAATTATAATACTGTTCTTTTTAATACCTTACAGCGATGGCTATTGAGCTACCTAGCCAGAAGTCTGCACGCCAGTCTAACACACAGCTACCATCTATATAAATTGATTCAAAGTAACAACAAATTGATTTAAAAAAAGGAATTTCATTTCAAAAAGTTGTAGTCGACGCCAAATCAATATTGAAGAAAAGAAGATTAAATAAATATGCTCTTTTTTCAAACAAGAACTTTCTTAACTTTACTTGACAGAAGAGGAAAAGAATTTCGACTTTTGTAAAACAATTTAATTAACGATTCGAATTTAAAACATTTACTTTTTTTAAAAACAAAAGTTTCTTCTACCATTCTAACGTTGCTATGACAACACCTTTCTGATTGGAAGACTTCAAGAATGGATTTTTTATCAATTTCATACTGACTCTTGGAGAAGAGACTCAACTAGTAAGTTATCAACTGGTATTGAACACAATGCCTAATTTTGGTGTTTCTCTTTAAAGATTTTACGTTAAAAAGCCGCGTGCCTTTCATCATATTTGGATGGATTCTTCAGACATTCCTCCACTGACATGAATCGGTATCACTATAAACTGCCATATGCTAAAAGCCTAACCACGAAGAGATATATATTCTTGATTTATCAAGAAAATAGGTTAGATACATATAATAGAACAAGCCTTAATCAATGTTTAGTTGATTTTTGTTTCACTAAATGGCGCTCTGACATCTTGAAATGCTCGTTTGAGCGGTCACGATATGCCTTTTTTGTTTTACTATCAACATTTGACCCTTTTTTACCTATTTTTTCTTATTTTTCACACATATATATCTGTGGTATCACCTGTTGCAGTCGAGATCGGCGGAGTTTGGAAAGACACGCAGAAGGATGAGAGGTTTAAGTTTAAATTGCATTACTGTAAGCACAGAGAGAGAGAGAGAGAGCGAGAGGGAGCAAAGATCAAGTCCTGGCTAGTGGTTATTTAGAGCGACACGGACGGTTCAAGGAGAAGTCGGTTATCTACAACTGTCCTTATTGTTAAGAATCGACATTTTCAAACACTCACCCGTTGTACGTAAACGGCCATTGCTCTGAAAGTAACGATGCGCTCATCAGCTGATTTACAGTAAACATATCCTGCTTCTGTCTCTAGACTGAATTCTCCTCCACCTTTTCCTTCATTCCTTTACTTTAACGTCACTTTATTGAACGCTTAAATATACAGGAGTAAAGCTTAGAATGGAAAACACAAAGTATACAGTAAAACTTCACCAAAACGAACCTAGGATAATAACGAACCTTCCCCTTATAACGCGAACCTGAACTAATATCCCCAGTTCTATTTTTCAGTTCACCAATTATTATATGCAAAATCGTTTTTTATTCAAAAATATCATTATCACCATACAGAGGGCGCTATGCAGATTGTTGTTAAGAATATTTCAAATACACATTCCATATTGGGAATTATTGATAATTGCAACTGTTTTCTTACTTTCTTAGTGAATTCTAATAAGATTGTCATAAAAAAAACTTTGTTTCCTGATTTTTTTCTTTCGTTATATTTTGCATAATATCATATAATGGTATGTATAAATTTTCATATTAATATATATTTCATTTTTTTTATTTTTCTCTCTATCACTAAGTTACTCAGTCCTGGATCTTCGCGGTGGGTCTCGAGGACCACGCCATCACCATCTCCTCAGCGGCGATGCACGCGATCTACGTTTTTTTCGTAGACTGCGAAATGTGTGGTGTCGCTGGAGACCCGTTGGCGATCTTCCATCAAACTCTTCAGCGGTAGCAGAGGGGCGCTATGTACATATTCATTGCATATAGGATATATTTTATTGTATTTTTTATTTTCCTTCTTTTTTCTATATTATTTTTTTCATATCTACTTGAATAGTGCGGACTGTGCACTTTTGTCTATATTTTGACGGGATGTCAATAAAACTATGTTATTTGTCATTTGTCTCTCTCACTAAGTATCTATATAGATAATACCGTAACAGAGTTTTCCATTGTAAAGTCCTGAGCTATCTCCTCCGAAGATTCTGAACTACACATAACAATCTATATACCAAAATTTTCGTTATTTTTTTCTTCGTATGATAGGCCTGTTTTTATTTTCCTAATGTTAACAGTTATTTTTATTTTTTAATTTAATCTATTTTACAATCGTAGATTTTTTGCATTTATCATCATCAATTCATTTGTTTTGAAATGCGTAAAATGTGTTTTGAAATAATATATATTTCTGATTCATTAGATTATGTAAGTACTTTGTTATAGTTTTTCATTTAAATATATAAATTTTTCGAATTGTAGATTGAATTATTACTTTTATTCTATAATAATTATCTTTTATAAGTGTTTGTTATAGTTTTTCATTTGAATTTAGCACAATTTTTGTATCTGGTTATCTTTTTTGGCATCTTTTCATCTCTCTTTGGCATCTTTTTTTTCTCATTAATAAGACCTAATCCAAATAATTTAATAGTGTGTGACGTTTCAGCAACAGCATCAGACAGAAGAATAAATGAACTAAAGAATAAAATCTCATTTTTTCTTTTGTCTGATGATGGTGGCATTTGGATTAGGTCTTATTTTTTTTTATTAATTTGTTATAGTTTTTCATTTGAATTTAGCTCCATTTTTGTGTCTTATTTCTTCTTTATATTAAAACTTAGAATTAAGCTTTGCTTTTTTATATACATGTTTATTACACATTTAGCAATACTTTTTCTTTATATTTGCTCTTATTTACTCATTTTTTTACTCTTTCACAATCAGATTTTGAAAATGGCTAAATGGCTTCACTTCTTATAAAAAAAATATTAGAACTTAGAATTAAGCTTTGCTTTTTTATATACATGTTTGTTACACATTTAGCAATATATATACCAAAATATTTTTTTGAATACTTACCTCTTTTAGTGAATTTTTGTCAGGGGGGCTGCAAAAGTGCCGTACTTATGCAGTATTTTGATGCTTTTCCTGTGAAAAGGATAATGAAATTTAAAATTAAGCTTTGCTTTTTTATATACATGTTATTTACACATTTAGCAATATATACACAGAAATATTTTTGGAATATTTAACTTTTTTGGTGAATTTTTGTCAGGGAAGCTATGGACTGCCGTAATCATGCATTATGTTGATGTTCTTCTCATAAAAAAAATATTTGGGTTTGGAATTGGGCTTTGCTTTTTGTATACATGTTTTTTACATATTTAGCAATTTACACACAGAAAAATTTTGGAATATTTAACTTTCTTGGTGAATTTTTGTCAGGGAAGCTATGGACTGCCGTAATCATGCGGCTGCAAAAGTGCCGTACTTATGCAGTATTTTGATGCTTTTCCTGTGAAAAGGATAATGAAATTTAAAATTAAGCTTTGCTTTTTTATATACATGTTATTTACACATTTAGCAATATATACACAGAAATATTTTTGGAATATTTAACTTTTTTGGTGAATTTTTGTCAGGGAAGCTATGGACTGCCGTAATCATGCATTATGTTGATGTTCTTCTCATAAAAAAAATATTTGGGTTTGGAATTGGGCTTTGCTTTTTTGTATACATGTTTTTTACATATTTAGCAATTTACACACAGAAAAATTTTGGAATATTTAACTTTCTTGGTGAATTTTTGTCAGGGAAGCTATGGACTGCCGTAATCATGCGGCTGCAAAAGTGCCGTACTTATGCAGTATTTTGATGCTTTTCCTGTGAAAAGGATAATGAAATTTAAAATTAAGCTTTGCTTTTTTATATACATGTTATTTACACATTTAGCAATATATACACAGAAATATTTTTGGAATATTTAACTTTTTTGGTGAATTTTTGTCAGGGAAGCTATGGACTGCCGTAATCATGCATTATGTTGATGTTCTTCTCATAAAAAAAATATTTGGGTTTGGAATTGGGCTTTGCTTTTTTGTATACATGTTTTTTACATATTTAGCAATTTACACACAGAAAAATTTTGGAATATTTAACTTTCTTGGTGAATTTTTGTCAGGGAAGCTATGGACTGCCGTAATCATGCGGCTGCAAAAGTGCCGTACTTATGCAGTATTTTGATGCTTTTCCTGTGAAAAGGATAATGAAATTTAAAATTAAGCTTTGCTTTTTTATATACATGTTATTTACACATTTAGCAATATATACACAGAAATATTTTTGGAATATTTAACTTTTTTGGTGAATTTTTGTCAGGGAAGCTATGGACTGCCGTAATCATGCATTATGTTGATGTTCTTCTCATAAAAAAATATTTGGGTTTGGAATTGGGCTTTGCTTTTTTGTATACATGTTTTTTACATATTTAGCAATTTACACACAGAAATATTTTGGAATATTTAACTTTCTTGGTGAATTTTTGTCAGGGAAGCTATGGACTGCCGTAATCATGCGGCTGCAAAAGTGCCGTACTTATGCAGTATTTTGATGCTTTTCCTGTGAAAAGGATAATGAAATTTAAAATTAAGCTTTGCTTTTTTATATACATGTTATTTACACATTTAGCAATATATACACAGAAATATTTTTGGAATATTTAACTTTTTTGGTGAATTTTTGTCAGGGAAGCTATGGACTGCCGTAATCATGCATTATGTTGATGTTCTTCTCATAAAAAAAATATTTGGGTTTGGAATTGGGCTTTGCTTTTTTGTATACATGTTTTTTACATATTTAGCAATTTACACACAGAAAAATTTTGGAATATTTAACTTTCTTGGTGAATTTTTGTCAGGGAAGCTATGGACTGCCGTAATCATGCGGCTGCAAAAGTGCCGTACTTATGCAGTATTTTGATGCTTTTCCTGTGAAAAGGATAATGAAATTTAAAATTAAGCTTTGCTTTTTTATATACATGTTATTTACACATTTAGCAATATATACACAGAAATATTTTTGGAATATTTAACTTTTTTGGTGAATTTTTGTCAGGGAAGCTATGGACTGCCGTAATCATGCATTATGTTGATGTTCTTCTCATAAAAAAAATATTTGGGTTTGGAATTGGGCTTTGCTTTTTTGTATACATGTTTTTTACATATTTAGCAATTTACACACAGAAAAATTTTGGAATATTTAACTTTCTTGGTGAATTTTTGTCAGGGAAGCTATGGACTGCCGTAATCATGCGGCTGCAAAAGTGCCGTACTTATGCAGTATTTTGATGCTTTTCCTGTAAAAAGGATAATGAAATTTAAAATTAAGCTTTGCTTTTTTATATACATGTTATTTGCACATTTAGCAATATATACACAGAAATATTTTTGGAATATTTAACTTTTTTGGTGAATTTTTGTCAGGGAAGCTATGGACTGCCGTAATCATGCAATATGTTGATGTTCTTCTCATAAAAAAAATATTTGGGTTTAGAATTGGGCTTTGCTTTTTTATATACATGTAATATTATAAAGAATATTGTCTAATAAATAATTATGTACCATGTTGGATATAATGTATTCTGTATGGATTCAAATAAAGATGGCAGTCAAAGGACGTGGAGATGGAAGAAGTAGAAGAGAAAAGAACGACAGATCCAAGTCGTGTATCTAGGTCACTTAGAACAAAGAGGCCCTCATATTCCAGAGTTGAATGTCCTGAGAGATTGGGATGTTAGGCAAAGCTCCTTCCCGACCAAATTCACCATCATGGCCGACAGAGACAGGGACCAATCAAAGGTCAAGCAGGGTCCCACATGACCCAAGCCGGGGGGTGGGGCAACCGCAGTTCGGTCGGTGTAACGTGTGTGTCAAGACGTGTGTGTGCATCTTCTAAAAGTAGTGCCTCGAGGTCCAAGATGTGAGTCATCTCAATCCAATTTAATCGCGAAAATCCTTCCATCTCCTCTCCCGAGCCGCCAATGATTAATATTCCGAGGTGTTTTGTGATTCATTAATCGATATAGTGTGCCGATTTTTCATCCACCGCCATCGATAACGACTGCCCAAACATACAAAACCCCATCCACTCCCGAGGATTCTCAGGACAAAGCACTTTATCACAGTGAAGTCGACAAGCATTTTTTTTATATTATAGAGAGTCGACAAGATTCTCAGGATCCTTTTCCCATATATCACATACATACTAGCCGAGTGACCCGGGCAACGCCCCGGGTTTACCCGAAGGACCCGCAGGTGAGAAACTATAGAAGAAAAATTTTAACAAATCAGAAAATGAAATTGCAAACAACAGAACTACACTACTTTAAGGACATGAGAGCACATGCACTGTATCACCATACGTGTACCATTTTCAAAGACCCTGCTTAGGATTAAAACTTCTCAGAAGCATAACAATAGTACCAACCTAGAGGTTAACTGGTGTGGATGCATTCCTCTGGGAGTGAGACTATTGAGAAATTCAGTAGGGAGTTATTTTGCTTCTCCGCATTCTAACACTCCAACTGTTAACACTGTGGAAACACTGACTCATGTTTGGTAAGCAATTTCAGGGAAGAAACTATAGACATTGGATTAAATAAATTATTAATTAAATTGCATTGAATAAAAATTATTAGATTTAAATAAATATTATTAGAGTGAGAAAAAAAATGAAAGAAATTAACAAATTAGAAAATAAAATTTCGAAAAATACAACTATATTGCAGATAAGATAAGAGGACCTTATTAAAAAATACATAAACAAACTGTAATTCGACACTCGATAATTCGACACTTTCGATAATTCGACACTTTCGATAATTCGACCATTTTAAAAATCAAATTTACAAGGTTGATTGTTGTTTAAATACAACTTTGCTTTTGCATGCATAAACACAGGCTCTTGTAGCAAGAACCCAAATATTATTTATAATCATAGCAAAAGCCAACTTTAGTGAAAACTGATGCCTCTTCAGAATGAATGGAAGACTGAAATCTGAAGGAGCAGAAGATATGGGTCATTTATACTTTCACCAATGCCTTTAGGATCTTTGCGATGGAACGCGTATGGTGTTTCAGCGCATGTGCTCTCATGTCCTTGAAGCACATATACTGACAGTGCCCAAAGTTGAACACACTGTATAGTGTCTGAAATATCTTTGGCCCCTTCGGATACCAACCTTCGCTTCATTCTAGAGAGGCGTTAGTTTTCATGTCATATCTGTAATATAGTTTTGTTGTTTGCAATTTTCTTTTTTTTTTTTCCTTTCAAATATGTATCCACTCTGAAATATAGTTTGTAAATTTTTATTCCAATTTATTTTCTTATATATATATATGTATTTTTTTTTTCATTTCCAAAATATTTATTTATACTTTCACCAATGCCTTTAGGATCTTTGCGATGGAACACGTATGGTGTTTCAGCGCATGTGCTCTCATGTCCTTGAAGCACATATACTGACAGTGCCCAAAGTTGAACACACTGTATAGTGTCTGAAATATCTTTGGCCCCTTCGGATACCAACCTTCGCTTCATTCTAGAGAGGCGTTAGTTTTCACTAAGGTTGGCTTTTGCTATGACTATAAATAAGGCTCAAGGCCAAACCTTGGCTACAAGAGCCTGTGTTTACGCACGGACAACTTTATATGTGGCTTTTTCAAGTGTGCGAACATTGGATAGCATACATGTAAAGATGACCCATATCTTCTGCTCCTTCAGATTTCAGTCTTCCATTCATTCTGAAGAGGCATCAGTTTTCACTAAAGTTGGCTTTTGCTATGACTATAAATAATATTTGGGTTCTTGCTACAAGAGCCTGTGTTTATGCATGCAAAATCAAAGTTGTATTTAAACAACAATCAACCTTGTAAATTTGATTTTTAAAATGGTCGAATTATCGAAAGTGTCGAATTATCGAAAGTGTCGAATTATCGATAGTGTCGAATTACAGTTTGTTTATTTATTTTTTAATAAGGTCCTCTTATCTTATCTGCAATATAGTTGTATTTTTCGAAATTTTATTTTCTAATTTGTTAATTTTTTCTTTTTTTTTCACTCTAATAATATTTATTTAAATCTAATAATTTTTATTTAATGCAATTTAATTAATAATTTATTTAATCCAATGTCTATAGTTTCTTCCCTGAAATTGCTTACCAAACATGAGTCAGTGTTTCCACAGTGTTAACAGTTGGAGTGTTAGAATGCGGAGAAGCAAAATAACTCCCTACTGAATTTCTCAATAGTCTTACTCCCAGAGGAATGCATCCACACCAGTTAACCTCTAGGTTGGTACTATTGTTATGCTTCTGAGAAGTTTTAATCCTAAGCAGGGTCTTTGAAAATGGTACACGTATGGTGATACAGTGCATGTGCTCTCATGTCCTTAAAGAAGTGTAGTTCTGTTGTTTGCAATTTCATTTTCTGATTTGTTAAAATTTTTCTTCTATAGTTTCTCACCTGCGGGTCCTTCGGGTAAACCCGGGGCGTTGCCCGGGTCACTCGGCTAGTTTACGTATATTATTTTAATAATTAATTATCAAAATTCGAAATTAGACGTGTATGATTCTTTTTAAAAATAAACAATTTCTACTGCCTACCATTAATTTTTCCATTGCAGTAAGGGCAGGAGAAATTGTTAATTTTCAAAATGAATCATACGCGTCTAATTTCGAATTTTGATAACAGATTGCGCACTGATGCATCATAAATAATTAATTATATATTTGGAATAATCTCTATTTTTACCATCAAATTCTAGAAGCTAATGGTAAAAAAATAATAGTGTCATCTTGCATTTCCTTGTATTTAAAATTTCAATTTTTTTAAAGCACAGTACCAATTACCTTAATTAAATAATGTTCTCATAATTTAACTAATTATTTATATATAATTAAGAAAATTTCCTAAAATTCTTAACAAAATTAGGTTTTCTTTTTCTTAAACAGCGTACCTTGAAATGGGATCTATAGGAAAATTGATGTTGGAAGGAAATAATAGAGAATAAAATTACTTATCCTCGCTTGGCACCACTGGAATACTCTCTGATTTACGAGTAAAATATCAAGATATTAAACCACAGAGTATTTATGTTCTGTGAAGATTATTTATTAGCGACACGAATTATCATCGTTATTTATGAGGCTATATGCTCCCAGTTTGGATGCATACGAAATTTTAAATATCGTTTGATGTGTATATATTCGTAGATTTCTCCCTGGTAAACCATGAAGACGTTTTGAAATTGAACTTTTTTTTTTTTTGAGAAATCAAAAAATGGTGTTAAAAGTCCCTATATATTAATTAATACGTAAAAATGATGTATGGCGAGTCCTTACAGGACGGACATGTCCTAATAAAGCTGTTGTTGTTGTATATATTAATTGATAATTTTTTTTTAAAAAGACAAATGAGAATAATTATCAACTTGTGACAGCTATATCGTCACCTAACTCAATTATACGAGCAATAGTAGTCCAATAATTCCTAAAATAAGAGAAAATTTTGGCTGGAGGGCCAAACGTTGTTTTTTTAATGATAGTTATGATGATAGCTATCCTCGTTATCATAGGAAACATCATATAAAGATGATAAATTACCAGTTCAATCATTTAATTCTTATTTCGATTGGACTCTCCTTTCAAAAATGTGGTAAACAAAACTTTCAAACAATGTTCCAATTAAAACAAAGGAGAGAACCACGTATAGTTCCAGAACTATCCTGAGTAATTATTCTCAGTTAGGGAAACGATTAAAGCTACAAACACTTAAGATTTGCATAATCCCCGCTCAGCAGATTTTTATGGAATATTATCAACCGCAAATGTTTGCCCACTACGCCGATCTATTCGCTAATTAAGGGGGTAAGTTTACCCAGGCGGGGAGATGGCAAAAACTGAAGAATTCTAACCCCCTTGAAATTGTATACGCCTGGGTAACTTTCCTGGTTGGGACACGACAACTTAGGTGTATTTTTATAATGGTGTACCTGTCAGAATAGGAAACTCTCTTTTTGAAAATGCATTAAAACATTGCATTTTGTCTATCACCCCTACATAGAACATACAGGCAGTGATATAAAATGTGCAATAACACAGACCATTTTTACAATTTAGTAACTCTCCTGTAAGAGTACACCTCTCTACAAAGGACACTTTTCATTTGCAAAATTACCATTTTTACAATTTAGTAACTCTTTGATAAGAGGACACCTCTCTCTAAAAGACACTTTGGCTCTGCAATTAGGTGTTTTTCTTTACAGGGAGGTTCTACTGTACTATGATATCAGGCTATATACCTCTTCAGTACAGAGACGGCTTCAATTCAAAATCGGTCAAATCTTTCAAAAAGGTGTTTTAATTGGTAAAGATTCTTCCCGTAGGATGTTATGAAATTGAGCCGTCTCTGTACTGTAGGTAGACAAGGCCTGAAGCTACAGGTTGGTTTTTGTCTGAATTTGTTTAAACTGGTGATGTGACATATTCTATAACATAACATATACGTTCTGTATAGGAGTGATTAAAAATGTATTGTTTTAATGTATTATATTATATATAATCTCAGGAAGAGATTCTTCTCTTGGATACATGAATTCCATCATTATAATGTATGTAAAGAGGAGAAAAGTAAAGATAACACACACAGAGCATACAATTATGTAAAAGGGGTCGTTTACCTTACATATCAAACATACAGTACATATAGCAAAATGACATCTATAAGAATAAATACAAAGGAAAAACTATTCAATTTTTCAACTCTGAGTATTGGACAAAAACCCTTTCTCTTTAAATAAGAAAATAAAACAATATTCAAAACGCGAATTTTTCTATTTAAAAAAAAAATAAAAATAATAATAAAAACTTACTTCTTTCCTTACTAAGACGAAAATAAATATTGGTAAGGGCCTGGCTTATTAATGTGGAACTCTTCCATACTGCAATCTTTATAATCAAATTTCAAAAGATTACAAATCAACCCAAATTAAAAGTTGATTGAATTTACGGTACACAACTATGTGTAATGGTTTTTAAAAAGTAGAAGAATCGTTTTTGGCAACTAAATTAGATTCCGTGCGATAAGGCATATTTTTAATAAAAATTTCATCAAATTATATCAAAAGAAAGTTGAGTCTTGTGTAGAAATTGTCTACAAAACATATTGTACTGGAGATTTCCAAGAAGGATTTGTATGGATTAAGATTTGATGAGTTGATCCCCTGTCGAGAGGAATTACTTGACGACATAGGCTGAATCAGATTAATAAATCAACACGTGGACATCCAGGAGTTAACTGAATTAAAGTCATTTCCTATTTACCTGTGAAGATTAGAAATAATAATCAATAGAGATGTATTCGAAACTATTATAGTCGCGTATGATTCTTTTGAAAATTAAACAATTTCTACTGTCCTTACTGCAATGGAAAAATTAAAGGGAGGGCCTGGCTTATCAGTGGTGAACCCTCCCTTTAATTTTTCTATTGCAGTAAGGACAGTAGAAATTGTTTAATTTTCAAAAGAATCATACGCGACTATAATAGTTTCAAATATTCATAACAGATGGCGCGCTGATGCATCATAATATAGAAGTAAAGTTAGTAATTTCCAGCTTATCAAGATTCTAAAGAAAATAGAATTAAAGTCCTGATTTCTTGGTAGAATAAGGTAGAGTTTTTTTTTTGACACCTATGTTCTATATCCAATCTATCAGTATGTTACATCTTTAAAACTCCATTCCTTTTGGAGATGTTCGTTTGATAGTTGTATAGTTCGCGATATCGGATTAGGATAGAGTCAAACGCTAGGCCAATAAGGGAAAGCTTTCACAATTCGATTCATATTTTATTATAAATTCCATGATATATGTTATACATCAAAAAGACGTTGTTATAAGGTGAAAATATCAGGCCTCAAGGGATAAATTTCTTTTAAAATTTTCATTCACAATTCTCTCTAGCTTACGGGTACGAGAGCTCTTCTACAGGAGAAACCACAATACAATTATCGCCAGAAGAACAAGAGTTAAAATATTTTAACTCTCGTTCTTCTGGCGATAATTGTAATGTGTTTTCTACTGTAGAAGAGCTTTCGTATCCGAAAGCTAGAGAGAGAGAGAGAAATTGTGAATGAAAAAAGAAACTTATTCCGTCCGTGGTTAGCTTTTCTTGATTAATCAAGAATGTGTATTTGGCCTATTTAGGAAATAATTAAAAATCAACGATAATAGTTGGTATTTATTCCGATAGATGGCGCAATCCATCAGCAACTTTCAGTTGCACGATAAGGAGATGCCTTTTTTTATAATTTATTCCTGGAAGCCTGATATTTTCACCTTAATATAGATACAAAGGATTATTTCATCGACATTGTTTTTTAAATTTAGTGAAACAATCCTTTTTTTTTTTTTAACGAAAAGGTGAAACAGAATGTTATTATGAATGGATTAATTCTTTTAGGAGTTCAATAAGAATATTTAGGTGTAGGAAAGTGAAGCCATATGAAAGCGTGAATAGAACGTAGCAGATATTGTTTGGTATTGTTTAATGTTTTGTTACCAAGAGATTACTCATTCCTTCACTCAAATATATAGCTGCGGGACTCTTTAATCAATCATTTGAAAACTTATAAATAAATTTCAATCCAACACACACACACACACATCAGTGCTTTATTATTATTATAAACTTCAATGATGAAAATCGCTATTACTGATAAAATACACTCATGGACAAACCTTAAGGAAGGTGTACCTTTTGACAAGTATATCAGGATTCAGAAAATAACTCTGAAGATATTACAGTGACTTTTATTGAAGACAAACGAGATAACAAAGTATGAACAAAATTGCCTCTGTCTCCTTAAAAAAAAATAGATAACCGGCTACAAGAAAGACTTTCCACTTCCTTAAGTTTTGTCCATGAGTGTATTTTCCAATTGAACAAAGCAGCAACTTCTGTCTGAAAGGGTCAGTTTGAGGAAGATGCAAGTTCATCAATGCAACATATGATTAAAATTAAAATAAGCCATCAAGGAATGAGTTTACTTTGAGATTTTATTTACCATCTCTAGCTTTCGGACTTAAAGTCCTTTCTACAATAGTAATATTTTAACTTAAAATAATATTAGATGAAACAAACCTATGAAATAAGTTTGAAATAAAGTTCCACGTTACAGAAAACCTTGTGAGAGGATCTACTAAAGTTTCCGTCTTTGTAGTCTCTGCTTTTGTAAGTCTAGGATGTTAGCAGACCCCCTTTCGCAAAATATACCGTCTCTATAGAAAACTCGTTCCACACATAGTTAAACCCTTTTTTAAATATTAGTTTAAGATAATATTGTTCTCTACTGCTCTGAAGTGCCTTTATAAGCCCAAAAGTTAGAAAAATACTAAATAAAATTTCAAAGTAATTTAGAATCATGGACAAAAGGAAGCTGTACTCTTTAGCATGTATATCGGAAATTAGACAATAACTCTGAAAAATATTTGACCTTTATTGAAGACACACGAGATAACTAAGTGTCAACAAAATTGCCTTTGTCTCCTTCAAAAAAAAAACAGATGCCCGAGGTCATCAAAGACTTTGCACTTCCTTAAGTTTTGTATTCATTAATTTATAATTTATAGAATACATACAACAGGGTGTTAAAAAGTCAATAAAAATTATTAACTATTATTTTATTTATTTATTAAATAGTTATTCAGTTATATTAAACTGCTTACCAACTTTTTCAAACTGCCGATGGGTATTTAAATTTTATATTTTAAAATAATTATTAATAAAAATCTATACTAGAGAGTATATTACTACAATATTCTCTATATACTAAAGCTTTACGATATAAAGTAAAAAACAACATATCACGCAAAAACATAGAAGTTGAATCATTCTAACGCCTTTAATTTGAATATTTATCTTATTCCCTAGACTCTCAAGCCTTTTATTCAAAGCGTATTTAATTCGAATTTTTGGATAATTCTTTTTCTGGTCCCTTGGGCTTCGAATTTTCCAAGTACGGCTGTATATATAAGCAGAAAATTATTCATTAAATGCGTGCGTGGCTATCAAAATATAGATAACTTTTCTAATAACGTCGTAAGATTTAACAAAATATTTTCATAACTTAATCTCTAATATCATACCCTCAAGATAGTGGAATTTTGATAGAATAATTGTACCTAGAGTCCTATGACAACAAATGAAGACTCGACAAATTCAAATTTCCCTCGACAAACTTTCCACGACATTTCATACATTAATTAAAGCTCTTGAAAGGTCCTTATGCATAAATTAAAAAGAGCTAATTATGCAAATTAATTAGATAACTACTTCTAGCAGGCTATTAATTTAAATAGAGATCTTAATAAATATTGGGGTTGTGTGAAATATGTAAGTGGGATATAATGAGAGAGATGTGTGTGGAAATTCTGACATTTTCTTAAACACTTTTCAACTTTATAGGATGAAGAGTAACATTTATTATATTATTATACAAATTAAATAGATTGTTTTCTAATATATTATTGTAATATATAACTAGAATGTTAATAACCAAATAGTTTATTATTAACTTTTAATGATTCTAATGCTGTATAAAATATCTCAATTATAATAAAGTTCAAATTCTTGAACACCACGTTTATGGAATGTTCTGTTACCTTCTTTATTTTCTAAAATAATACACAACATAGGTAACTATGTATCTCCTGGAGGGAGTATATCTTTAGATCGCCATCCGACTGAGTACATACAATAAGGTCATTCTGGAATTGCCAGGGAAGATGGATATTTACTTGTACTGGTGTACAGGTTCCTAAATGTTTATGAGAACTTACAAGGACTCAATATACGAAGGCATATGGGTGTTAGGTGTAAGAAGCGGCCTCTCAAAAAAAAAAAAAAAGGAAAAGAAAAGCTACCATCCTTACTTTGAGCACCTATGGCCTTCTGTAATACCCTGGTGTCTATACACCGTCTTGAATGCCTCAAATTTAAGTAAGCCTTAATAATTGGCAAGACATTTTATACACCACCCTTCCCCATGACGAAATGTATGTAGTTATCGGTTCCTAGACCTCCTGAACTGTTCCTAAGTGTCTTGTGGAGACTGTTTCTTGGTGCCTTGGAGGTAGGAAACGGGGTGGTTAGGATTAGGTTGGATCACCATGATCGTCTGCCGATGTTATTGAAGCAACGGTGGTTGAAGAGAGCGCTGGGAGAGTGACTTTTAATTGTATATCATCTCCTGATTCCTTAATTGTCCTTATAAATGGAGTTACAGCACAACTGTGGGCAACCGTAGTCCCAATGTATCGCCAAAGAATGCCCATTTTACAGACATCTCATTGTGGGATGGTGGAACTACATTTCTTGGAACTGAATCTCTATGTTTGCTGAAATTTCTCTCTCATTTATTATGTAAATTAAAATATGTAAATATATTTCCTATTTTAATTGTGTAGCAAAAATTTCACTTCTCCCATTAAAAATGCCTTTAAAGAATAATGCTCCTGTATTGATGAGGGCCAAAACATGAAACCATGGTATACATGGTTGACTTTTGTCTCAATTTGCCAAAACTGGTATTGTGGCTTATTCTTTTTCCCCACTAATACGTTCTTTGCTGGGGTGATAAACTGAATACATATTGTTTTAAAATTTATTGTTAAAGAGAAAGGTGCAACTTTCGGTAGATAAATATCAACCTCCCACAATTTTATATTGTATTTTATTGTAGAGATACATAAATAATTATTGTAATTGGCCTTCTCTTTGTGTGACTATAATTCTAAAAGATGGAGCAAATATGGAGCAATAAACAGTGTACTAACTACCCGAAGAAATCTTTTGTCTTTTGTTTAATATCGGTATCAAAAATAGAATTCAAAGAATACCAATCAAGACCTGAAATATTTTTGAATACTTCTAATTCTTCGAAATATTCAACAAGAACTTCTAAAAATGCGTGAAACTACTGCAAATTGGATAATTTCAAATATTACTATGCTTCTTACACGAAGAATAATAACCTATTCAATATTAAGATACCTGAAGAAATCTTGAACAAACCATTCATTTCAGTTGTCGATCAGTTAATTCCATACTGGCCGTAACACACACCTAATAGTATTAAAATCTAATAATAGTTAGAGAGTAATTAGCTGTCAGAGGGAAGGCATCAATTAGTTTATATAATTGGATTTTAATAATTATATAGAAAGGGTTGTTATATAATTACAACTGAGAGAGTTTTAATTGTATTTGTGAGGATGTATGTGTTGGAGTTTCTTATATCTTTCCTGGGGGGAATTCGAATTTAATTACACCGATGTACCTATGACACTTTCTTGTTTTTCAGTCATTTATCTTTCTCGCCGATATACCTGTGGTCCCAGCTATAGTATGGTCCAACTTAGAATCACTATATACCGTCGACCTCAACACAATCTATTTCAGCCGCCGCTATGACAGTTATATGTGGTCCTCGCACCACTTTGGCCCCATGCAAATTGTGCTGGAGACAGAATGACTGTGATACGTCGCTTGTGGTACAAGTCAACTGTTATGATATATTCTTAGGTCAAAGGTCAGAAACTCAGTCAACCTCACTCTATCACTCAACATTGAACTAAGAGCGGTTTTTCCTGTCCTTGTCTGGAGAAGGACTCTCTCAAAATGGAGGAGCCTCTCTTCCTGAGAACAGTTTTTATATTTTATCACCAAATTGTAAATAATATAATTTTCTTTGTTTAATTTCTCGTTAATTTTTGTAACAATTGACTAAGAGAGTGTCAATAAAATATTTTGAATTGTCTATCACGATATGTTAGAAGATTTATTAACTATATATACCTCATCATCTCTATGTATTAAAGAATGAGATCTTGTAATACCTCCGTGAGTGATTGTTGCTGGGAGTTGAGACTTAAGTTTTTGAAGAAATCGTTTAAGATATCAAGGGAAGAATTAAATCCAAGACGTCAAGTTTTTATCTCAAACCCCGCGCTTTGAAGTTATATATTGCTATGAAAACTTGATATCTAAGATTGAATGATATGCAATTTTTATTAATCGGTTTTTAATATCATCATATATCGTGTGTTTTCCAACAAAACTTACCTCTGTATACCTCTGTATTACCTTTAAGTTTTCAATATAACAACGACGTTAAAGTGTGTATGTGAAGGGGGAGGTAATTTAGACTCAGAGACAGCAGCCTGGATATACTTTTCTGTAAATTAACATATGAGCATATGGTGATGTCCAGAGCAACGACCATTCATTCCTAAATATAAGTATCCAGATTTTCCACAAATTGAGGCAGCCATCTCTGAACCACCGATATGTTCTCAAGTGACAACCAGCCAGGACTCGATCTCTGCTCCACGAATGGTCATAATTATCTCTCTCTCTCTGCTCACACAGGTTAACGAACTTCAAACTTGAAATTTGTCCTCTCTCAACATCTCTCTACTCTACGGCAACTTCGACTGTATAGCAAGTTACCACATCGTTTCCTTACCTTTCTTTTAACTTGTGGAAATTCATAATGTAACTTTACAAATACAATAAATATTTACAGTAGAACACCTCTATGATGGGGACACCTCTTTACAAAGGACAGTTTTCTTCGGAAAAATCATCATTTTTACTAATATGCAACTCTCCCGTAAGATAACACCTCTTGCTAAAGAACACTTAGGCTATGCAACTAGGTATTGTCCTTTAGAGAGAGATAGTTCTCTACTTTATCAAAGGTATAGATCTTGTTTTCTTATATTAAGGTTTTTAGCAACTAGGTAACCTTCAACGTGTGATCGTTCAATGGACTAGCTTTTCAGTTTTATTTATATTTTTAAAAAGCGCAAAAATAGAAACAAGGCGAGATTTGCACGTTATGTACAGAGTGCAAATGTCTATTTACAAAGGTTTTTGTATAAGTATTTAAAAATATAAATATTCCAGATGCTTTCTATTATCCATTAGCTATTTCTATTATTTCGCTTATTGTTATATGCTTGCGGTAGTTTGAAAAGAGATCACTAATGGGTTTCTGAAATTGTTTTCTCATACCTCCTCTTCTTCTTTCAATAGAGTTGTAGAAGTAAATCTAAATTGTAAATGTAGAAGAAAATTATGGCCATGTTCATGTGTGGATATATGGAAACTGAAAATAGTGCTTGGAGAGAGAATAATCATAAAATGACATAAATACAGTAGAACATCCATGAAAGGACACTCTCGCTAGAGGACATCTCTCTACAAAGGATGGTTCTCATCACCAAATTGCCATTTATAATAATTATTAACTCTCCGGTAAGAGGACACCTCTCCCTAAAGGACACTTTGTCTCTGCAACTAGGTGTCCTTTACTGACAAAATATTCCTATCTCTATCTGATGTCTCCACAATCTATGTGAGCACAATCGCTGTCCATATATAAAATCATCTTTTGTTATCGTTCTTTAGAATTCCACCAGTCAAGAGACCAGGAGGCTTGTAAGATCTACATAATACAATTTTATCTCTAAAAATGAAACGCTTCGTCTCTTCGAACTTATTTCCATAGTAACAAGAAATTTCGGTGATTGTTCAAAATAATTGTCTAAAATATTTTGACGTGCTGCCCGCGCGTTCTACGCCTGTTTTTATTTCAAATGTTTAAAAATATTCGTTTAAAAACTGTATATAGATACATCATATTTTCCCCACGAAAATTGCAACAGGTGTCACCAAAAGACTTCAGGAATAAAAATAAAAACGTCGTCCCACAAGGAATCGGTCACTTGGCATCTTATAAATGTTCATTTTGAATATATTCAACATAGCCTATAAGTACGTGGTGCACATATATCATAAACAGTCACACACCCACCATGATAATCACTGCATGTACTTGGGATAAACCTTAATAACAACATGTTATTATCCTTCTCCAGCAGGTAGTTCTGTTTTTAAATCCTGAGAAGACGTTTCAATTTCCCTGCCACGCGGAGATAAATTAAAACGGCCGGCCATTTGTCACTTGCTGTTAGAAAGGTATGAATAAATTTAACTCCCTTGACGTTTTGGATTAATGGGGCAAGCTGGCTGGCTTCATTAGTTCCCTGAATGGAGATGGTCTTCTATACCATTCTGCGCTATATTTGCATATATGGATGAAAATACAGCTGCTCTTCTGCAGGAATATACTATATATCATGCATATATATGGATCTGTAAAGGCTTCTCTTATAAAGCATTCGGCTTATATATGTATATATTCACCTAAAAAGGCATCTCTCCCTTTAATTTTGCATCAGAACGATGGCACTCTTACATCACCCTAGTAAAAACTTTACTGAAGAATAAGCCACACATAACACCAGAGAGATATGCCTCTCCAAGTTCATGAATATAATCCTCCCGCAACCTTATGTTGAATATGCATATATGTATGTTATAAATAAAATGAGATTCTGCTGATTTTGGAATATATTGAAATATACAGTACTGTATACAGAATTATTAGCTGTTTCCCGATTTTGGTATCCATGAGCATTTTACGATATTGTTTTGCAGTCGTGGTAATAATGCTAAAGATAGTTCAGATCACTATATTGCTTTAATTTTGCTCATCAATATAAACACAATTAGAGAAAAGTTCTGCATGTCTTAAGGCGAGTAAAACAAGAAAAACAAAACTTATTTATATAATTTACAAAAGGTTTGAGACGGCCATCGGGAAACAACAACAATAGAGTTTATTTAGTGAAAACGGCGACCTCTGGTAGTCGATTTAACAGAGTCATTTAATCTATGAAATATATTTGAAAGATAATATTTTTACATAACATATATACATATAGAGATATACGAGATGATCTTCTGTATCATTCTGCGCTATATATGCATATGTGTATGGAAATACAGTTGTTCTTCTACAGGAATATTCTATATATGATGCATATATATGGAGCTGTAAAGACTTATCTTATAAAGCATTCTGCCATATTTATATATACATATAGAGAGGTATAAGAGCTGCCCTTCTATACCATTCTAATATATCTATATATAGCTGATTTTCTACTGAAATAAACTGTATACCATGCATATATATTGAAATATAAAGGCTTCGCTTATATAGCACACTGCCACACTTATGCATATATGAAAAAACAATAGAAAAAAATAAAAAGGTCAGGTGTTGATATTAAAAATAAAGAAGGCATATCCTGACCTAAAGCACATGTGCTTTTTAGATGGCAGAACGCCATCTAGTGGATGGCTTTTCTTGATTTATCAAGAAATTGGGTTGGCCAAATATCAGGGAACAGGTTAAATCAATGAATAGTTGATTTCTGTTCCGCTAGATGGCGCTCTGCATATATATGTATACATATAGGGCTATAAGAGCTGCCCTGCTATAAATTTCTACCATATTCAGCTATAAAGGCTTCTACACAATTATGCTCCATATAAGTTTCTACGTCGGATTGTTGGAGCAGTTTAATAGAACGTTTACTAAAGTAGTTCCAATTTTATTCGCGAGATGGCGCAATATTGTGGAATGTTCTCTGGAATGCAATCAAGCCCAGACGAGATCAGCCTTTGTAAACAGACGATTTCCGGTGTGAGGGAGGACCCATTTGGTTGAAAATTGCAATTTAGGAACAATTTGTTACAAGTTTTCTTATTTCTTTCGTCTGCATAAACTTCGTCTGTGGGGTAATATTTCATTCTCTGCTTATATATACGTTTGGCTAATTCTTCTAGCTTTTTTTTTAAAAGAGATTTTGTCTAAATTGTGTATTGCCTTGTAATAAATATACATTTAAATGGAACAATTCCGCATAATTGTAATAAATATGAAACTTTATCAAACACTAGACAAAATTCGCCTGGGTTCTACCTAACTGAATGTTTGCCTAACCATAAGCAGACAATATTTGATTATAAATAGCATAAGAAGTATATATTTTGCCAAAGTCTACAAAATAATAAATTGTAATCTCATTTGAAAAGAATATTATTTTTAACACAAAATAAGCAGATCGAGTGAAATGAAACGTTTCTTTTATTAGTAAATAAAGTTCGAGCTTTCGAGCCCAGCCTTTTTCAACCGGCTAAGTAACATCAGAAGATTTAAGTCAACAAGGAAATTATAAATATAGTAGTCTATTTTTTTATCAACAAAAAACTTTATTAAGACCTTTCAGTCTTTTACAGATTCTCCAAGCAGAAATGTAGGGTACATACAGGAATAACAGTAATATAACAGTAATAAGCTAGTTTAGGCAGTCTATTTACATATATAAGATATAGCTAAGTAATATATATTTATTTAACTGAATTATTATTCCTCAGGGGAAAAAAGAATATTCGTTAATAAACGAACCATATAGAATTTTGGTAGATTTTGACTCATAGCTCCAAAAGTGGTTGTAGATAGGAGCCTGGAATTTTAACCTTTTTTGAGGCGCAATACTAAATCGTTTCTCAAAATCGTTTATCTTTCAATAAGCTGTGAGTTAAAAGGGAGCCACACTGGCAGGCATTGTGGTTTGTAGAATAGGATCAATTGATCAACATTTACATATATTCGATACTTCACATTATGGCAATGAAGAGAGAGGTTTGTTTGTCAAACGTCAAATTATATTCAATGAAAAAATTAAAGAAGTTATACTTTTTAGCATGTATGTCGGAATACATACAATAACTTTGAAAGACGTTTGATACACAGTGACCTTTATTGAAGACATACGAGATAACCAAGTATGAACAAAATTGCCTCTGTCTACTTCAAAAAAAAAAAAAAAGACATCCCGCGAATCAAAGACTTTCCATTTACTTAAGTTTGCCTCTATGAGTGTATTTTATTTATTTAAAAACGAATAAAAGGCAAAAGCATTCGGAAAATCTCCATAGTCTATATAATATATTCACATAAAAAAGAAAATTTTGGATATTGTGCTTTCTATTCACCTATTTAAAATATAAAGAGACAAGCTAAGTCGCATTCTAGAGTTTTCCTCAATAGTTTCTATTTACATATATTACTGATTATCAGGGTAGTGTTAATAAATCATATCTGACACACCCCGGCCGTTTTCCAAGCTCCAAAGATGAGGAAAGTAGAACAATCCGTCTTATCTCAAGAAATTCAGATTTTTCTCCTTCAAATTTGTTGGTAGTTAACCTTCATTAACCAATCAATATGTATTAACCGCGCTCTATAAATATTTTATCGTCCTTTGATGAATATTTAATGGAGGAACGAGAGGGAGATTCTTCCTAAAAATTGCATATTTTACATATTTACATACAGTGTTCTATTTTTCACATAAGAGAGAGAGAAATTTGCTTCCAGTCTCGGGTATTTGTTGCACGAAGGGATACTTTGTACCACAACTTATGTGGTTATTCTTCCTTAAAACACAGAGTCAGTGTGTTGAAATCACAGTGTTACATGAAATATAGCAGGACGTGACATATTAAAAAAAAAAAGGTCCCGCAGTGTTAGCTGATATCCTAATACGAGGGAAAATTTGAAACCACACAGACTCCATCAACCACCCAGTGATCCAAGGTAAGAATAAAGGTTGAAACCACACAGACTCCACTAGCCACCCAGTGATCCAAGCTGAGAATAAAAGTTGGAACCACACAGACTCCACCAACCACCCAGTGATCCAAGCTGAGAATAAAAGTTGGAACCACACAGACCCCACTAGCCACCCAGTGATCCAAGGTGAGAATAAAAGTTGGAACCACACAGACCCCACAAACCACCCAGTGATCCAAGGTGAGAATAAAAGTTGGAACCACACAGACCCCACCAACCACCCAGTGATCCAAGCTGAGAATAAAAGTTGGAACCACACACAGACTCCATCAACCACCCAGTGATCCAAGGTAAGAATAAAGGTTGAAACCACACAGACTCCACTAGCCACCCAGTGATCCAAGCTGAGAATAAAAGTTGGAACCACACAGACCCCACCAACCACCCAGTGATCCAAGCTGAGAATAAAAGTTGGAACCACACAGACTCCACCAACCACCCAGTGATCCAAGCTGAGAATAAAAGTTGGAACCACACAGACCCCACTAGCCACCCAGTGATCCAAGGTGAGAATAAAAGTTGGAACCACACAGACCCCACCAACCACCCAGTGATCCAAGCTGAGAATAAAAGTTGGAACCACACAGACTCCACCAACCACCCAGTGATCCAAGCTGAGAATAAAAGTTGGAACCACACAGACCCCACTAGCCACCCAGTGATCCAAGGTGAGAATAAAAGTTGGAACCACACAGACCCCACCAACCACCCAGTGATCCAAGCTGAAAATAAAAGTTGGAACCATACACACAGGGACTCCACCAGCCACATAGTGATCCAAGGTAAGAATAAAAGTTGGAACCACACACACAGAGACTCCACCAGCCACATAGTGATCCAAGGTAAGAATAAAAGTTGAAACCACACAGACCCCACCAACCACCCAGTGATCAAAGCTGAGAATAAACGTTGAAACCACACAAAGAATCTACCATTCCCAACAATGAAAACGTAAAATTGAGTGCACAGATTGGCGTTGCTGCGCTATTCTAGAAATTCAAAATAAATAGATTTCGGGACTACATAATCCCGAACCACCCGATAGGTCTCCACGCGGTCCGCCATTATCGTCCGTGTTAATTAGTGGCTTGGCCTGATAGTTAACGGACTTTTAATGGAATCCATTCTCCCCATTGTTGTGTGACTGCCTGCGGATGGAATTGTGGTGGTGTTTTAATTAGCTTGATTTTTACCTCGAGTTCCTCAGGGCCAATGTGTAAATACAAAGTCTTTCAGACTCTAAAGTTACTATTTCCTTGTATATATACACATTTTCATTTTAACCCCCCCCCCCCCCCCCCCCCATCCTAATGAAAGATTACATATATTTTCCTCAATACTACTTCACGTGTTTTGTAAATTTCTCCTTTATAGTCAAAGTTCAACATTTACGTAAAGATTTTACAATATTCATTTTAAAAAAGCTACTTTTGTATACGTGAGTGGTAAATAATAAATGTTTATCCTATATAAAAAAAAATCTGTTAAGGTATTTTTCTAACATGTGACATGTATTTTTTACTGTGTAATATGCAAGTATGTGAAAAAATAAGAAAAACAAAGTTAGCATATCCTGACCGCTTACATGAGCATTTTTAGATGGCATAGCGCCATCTAGTGGAACAAAAACCAACTAAACGTTGATTCAGATTATTCCATGATATTTGGCCAACCCATTAATACATGTATTCGATTACAAACATTAGTATAATTAAAACATTAACAAACTATAATAAATGTCTTTTAATTTTTATATTAAAATATAAATATCGCTATCATTTCAAATATAATATATTGTTTACTTTGCTTAGAATTTTTAATGAAACTGATTCCAAGAATATTAATCAAATATTATATTCATTGATTTACAAGAAAGAGAACAAAATATATATAAGAAACTAATATTAAACAAAGGAACTTTTTTTCTTTCTTCGGTTAGCGCCTATTTACCTGTGTATTTACACATATACTCTGTGGGAATAAATAATCAATTTAAAAAATATATAGCATATATAAATATAATATCAGTAAATATATATACCATAATGGTTTAATTAAAGCAGAAAATGGGGAAAAGAGAATAAAAGTTTCATTAAAGTGTTAGAGATATTTCACCCAGGAATTCTATACATCGCTCTGCTATTTATTTTAAGCAATCAAAAGACGTAGGATTTCCTGACAAAATACATTTTTCTCAGCATCTCAACAAAAAACTTGGCTTGCTGCCATCTACACCTAGACAACTAGCAGAATTTCTAAGTAGGTTTGTTTGTACTTAGGTAAACTGAGCCATGGAATTTTGGTAAACCATAGATAGGTGATATTTTATAAAATTGATCTGTATAGTTATATATTTTTATAATTTTATAATGTTTCATAATACTGTATTTCATTTATAAATTAATCTCATAATTTAATCTGTGAAAATAAAAATATTAGACTGGTGACCAAACAAACTGTCAATAGATATGGCTTAATATTATATATAGGTTTTTAACTTTTAATTATACAATTTTAATTTATATTTAGACATTTTTCATTTTAATTTAGACCCTTTCATTTTTATTTAGACAATTTTTATTTTTATTTAGACTTTTTTCATATCAATTTAGACATTTTTCATTATAATATATACCTTTTTCATTTTAATTTAGACACATGGACTTTTTATAGAAAAGTCCATGTGTCTAAATTAAAATTAAAAATGTATAAATTAAGATGAAAAATCAAAAATGAAAAATGTCTAAATTAAAAAAAAAATGTCTAAATTAAAATGAAAAATGTCTAAATTAAAATTGAAAATGTCTAAATATAAATTAAAATTATATGAATAAAAGTTAAAAACCTATATATAGTTGTTCAATTTTATAATTTTTCATAATATTTCATTTATAAATTAATCTCATAATTTAGTCTGTGAAAATAAAAATATTGGACTGGTAACAAAACAAAACTGAAAATAGATGGCTTAATGTTATGTAGTTATGATATATAATTAATTGTGATGGTTATGTAATTTGATCTTCATTGAATAAAATATATAAATTTTAAATGTGTTTTAAACTTTAATAACAAGCACAAAACAAAAATGTTTTAAAATTTAAAATGTTTATTTTATATATTATTATTTTATAGATATTATAAAATGATTTTTTATAAATATTATTGTAGAAATTAAACTCTTTAAAACGATCATTAAAACAATAATAAACAATAAGAGGAGCTTCTTGTGTAGATTTCTTTATTACCGCAAGCTTTCGAACAGAACGTTCTTCAACGGGCGTGGATAGTAAAACGTGCTAACATGCTATTAGAGGAGAAAAACTAATATATACACCAATAAATTTACATATTGAAGAGAAAATAGCGTAAAAAGAGAATAAAACATAAATATTTAAAATGAAATTTACATAATACAAGCGTGACGACTAAAAAATAAGCAATAAACTTGAAAGAGACTAAAAACTAATTATAAATATTATCTTTATAATATTTGATAAAATATTTTTTTATTTCATAAATTTTGATTTTAAAATATATAAGAATATATTTAATATATTAAATATATGACCCTTTCATGTAATTTTATAAATTTATTTAAAGCATTAATTTCATTTAATTTCTAACATTTTCCTACATTTTAGCCTACGTTGTTTTGAGCATTAAATTTTTCATTTTTTATTTGTTTAAAATATATTTTTAAATACTCAATTTCAAAGCATTAAATATAGACTACTTTATATGATTTTTTGGAATATAATGATATCATTTAATATTGTGTGAATTTTTTATAATAACTATAAATTTTAAACTGTTTTTCATGCATTGTTATATTTTGACAAATATAGAGCAAAAAAAAAAAAAAACCAAACGCGATATACATTAACTATGAAGCGCTTTTTTTATAACTTGGATCAAAATGATATTACCATTTATATTACAAATTTCATTGCTATGTTATGCAAAGCAGCTAAAATATTTATGATAAAAAAAAAAGATGTACTTCCATACTTAAACTATTTTAATTATGTTTCACATAAATGAGATGTAATTAATGTTATTATGCAATTAAAATAATTCAGTATAATTTGTAGGTATTAAAGGGACTTTAAAGTAGTTTATATTTTCGAATAAAATAAAAAGTAGATTAAACTTAAAGACCATTTTAGGTAAAAATAACTCCTTACTTTTATCTTGGAGATTATATCTAATTAAAGTGCAAAGTTTGTTTTAACGTCTAGGACTATTCAGAGAAAAATTTGAAAAACTTAATTATTTGATAAATATTTTCTCTAAAAGTAAATCTGCAATAAATTTCATCATTCTAAGAGTATTTTTTAAAAATTTTCTTTCTTTCTACAAATAAAAAAATAGCAAATTTAATATTTTCAATCGAATATTTTTATTAATTATTTTCCCACTTTCTTTCTTGAGATTAAAATTATTTTTCAAAAAAAGAATTGTTTGAAAAAAAGTCTGTTGAATATTAGAAAAAATATATTCTTCACAGAGAGTCATAATAGATTTTGTTCTTTCGCTATTTTTCAAATTATAGCTCAAATATAAATGAGAATATTTTTGAAAAATTATAATTTCAGAGATTATATTTGATATTCATACAAGTATGTGATTCTATCGTATAGCCACTTATTGATGGTAGTTTCGATAGAGTCAGCTATACCTTCCATTCCTGATTCTGTGGGAACAATGGATAGCTAGATCTGGTAGTGTAGATACGATCCTTTGTTCTTGCCATCTCCAAGTCCGACCGTAGATGCATTGGAAGAGATAGTCACTTTCTAATACTGGAGACACTGAAGATAACATTACCCTGATCGACTATCCTAACTTGTCGGACCTTGGACGTTCCCTTCAAGTGATATATCACTCTAATTTCACCTACATAGACGACTACGGTATCTTTTTTTCTCCTGGAATGCTTCAGGAGTCGCTTCGTCATGCGACCTTCTTGGATGAGGATTTTACTGAATTCCTTACCACAGTGACCTCTATGGAGTTCGAATGGAAGAAAAGGCTCTTCCACTTCGACATCTCCCGGGTCCAACAAGGGGATGACATCCGCCCTCTACCAAATAGTCGTGTCTCAGGATGGGATGAATCTTCATTGTGTTAAGGCCTTTGAAGATTTTTTCCCCAAAGTTAATTTTCAGTTGCAAAGGCTTCTTAGAGAGAGCTCTACGGAGTCTTTTCCCTATCGTTGAAGCACAACATTATTATTTGTCAAAGTTGCACCTTATCCGAGTTTACAGTCACTCCGGCAAATCAGCCTTCTAATGACCGATTACAGGATCATCAATGGTGTGTGTGCCCATGGGCTATAATTGTCAGAGACCTCGTGCTTGAATGATAGAGATATATACGCTGTTCCATCATTCTTCTGGAACATTACGCAAGTGTTTGACGAGGGTGTTTGTCTCCGCTACGATTAAACAACGCCTCTCTGGAAGTCATATCTGTGGACCTGAAGTCAGCGTTTGAGAACCTGAGCTACATGATGGCCATATTGGAGAAGTTTGGCCTGTACTCTGCATTCCTCGGATAGGTCTCTGTACTGGATAAGCAGACGCCGTCAACTGGATGGGGAAAATTTAAACCTTGTTCATCTCAACGGAGCAAAGATGGCCGCCTTATTGAGCACCGGAGTTGTTCCCTTGTTAGGCCATTTAGACATGATTGTTTGGTCGGTTATGCTAATGAAATATTTTTCTTAATAAGAGATGACGAATATATTAATGAATATTTTCGTATGGCCTTCGGGATGGCTGTCAACTTCAGCAGGAGTGACTTCTGGAAGACCGGACGTATGTTAACTTAATAATATCTGGTCCATCGAGTCGCTAACTGTCCTGAGCTGTACGATCTCCGCCAGGAGTGCAATCGACGCTCAGTCTACTCATATCAATAACGAATTGATTCTATACAAGCACTTGTGGTTTGTAGTGTAGTTAATGGGTCGGTTCCCCTAGTGGCAGAAAGACTGTTTATTGTGTGCCATCTTACGGCTACTTTCCACCTAATGTCGTCGTTCTCTGGCTTCATACGGAGCGATTTGGGTGTTAAATAAGCACGATCTCGCTGGTTTTTTTTGTTTGTTTTTTGAGGGAATCCTTGCGCGACCAATCTACGACGGGAATTGTCGGCCTGTTTAACATCGCAAGTCATCTTCAAATTCTTTTAATCACACAAACGGCTACTTTTATCTGATTTACAGTCGAGGATCGTTGGCATTGACAGCTCTAGACGTATGACTTTAACATGAGCTCTAGACTCCAGACTTTCCCCACTTCCGGTCTGTGAGTTCTGCGGTTTCGAAGCGACAACAGATTTCTACGGCCGCCAGACCCGCTGGCTCCCGAGCACTAGCTCTAGTCGAACGTTGGAAACTTTGCCGAGCGTTAAACGCGTTTAACATAAAATCAGAGTTTAACACTGACAAACAAGGCCTCCAGTTATCGCGAGGAGCATGTAAGGCCTTGAACTCAGAACGGCTATGGGTCCTTTGTCTGAGAGCCTTAGTTGTACTGAGCCCGCGCCGTACAAGCCCTTGCCTCTATCCTCAGGTCCGACCTTCGCTGCAATTGCTTCTCGGATCTTGACGCCATAAACCAAATTCCATTCTACTATGTGACATGCTCCTGTGGGCAATCCAGCGCAGGATTGCCAAACTCCTTGTACCTGTCCTTCCGAGACGCTCTTGTGTGTGATTATTCGCGTCTTCTAAAATCTGTTCAAGTATCCTAGCCTTGCCCTATGTCGTCAGCGTCCATCCTATGAAACGGAACTAACAACTGTGGCGAAAGCGACCATCTACAAGTTCCATTTTGAACTTCAGTTGGATAAAGCCAGTCACTATCTCAAACCTGCCCACATTATGGAAAAGAGTAATAACCTAATTCTTCACTCGCTGCAAAATGTATAAATTTCTTCGGTATTTGTTGCAGGAATGTTGGATGCCGTGAATTAGCGGAGAGTGGCAAGCACACTAAAGCACGACCTAAAGTGTACTGCTCTAAAGACGGGGAACAATTGGTTTATGAAGGGGATTTGCATTCTGATGACATCTCCGGCGCTAGTCCTTGGGAGAGATGGGGTAAGTATGATGTACTCCATCTTTCGCTTGAGTAAAAAAAAAATAACAATGAAAACCTAATTCGTTTTACCTATCAAGGACACATCCTTACTATATTTTATATTTAAAAGGTTACACTAAATTACAGTATAAAATATTACTTATATAAAATATAATAAATATGTGTGAAAAAAACAAGAAAAAATATAAAAATGGTCAGGTGTTGATATTGAAAACAAAATTGGCATTTCCTGACCACTAACATGAGCATTTTTAGATGGCAAAGCGCCATCTAGTGGAACAAAAATCAACTAAACGTTGATTTAACTTGTTCCAAAAATATTTATCAAGAAATTGGGTTGACCAAATATCTTTGGAACAAGTTAAATCAACGTTTAGCTAATTTTTGTTCTACTAGATGGCGTTCTGCCATCTAAAATGTTCGTGTGAGAAGTCAAGAAATACCAATTTTGTTTTTAATATATTTTTTTATATATTTACAAACCCACAAGGCGTTTCTCCCATCAAAACTATACGCCATCTTTGACGTTTATTTTGACGGGAGAAGCGCTCTGTGCTTTTGTTCCTCCAGGCAAGATTTCCATTTATATATAAATATATGTATATGGTAATTCGAATCAACAACAACCCCATATTGGTAAATATAACAAGATTGTCGTGTTGTATAATAGAAACACCTTTGTAACTATAATTATACGCATATTATACATGAATCAATACATCACAATATGTAATGTACTCTGTACAAACTGAGGATAATAAAACTGTGTAATAGAAAAAAAAATACTAAACATTTTCTCTATTAAACAGTTTTATTTTATTATCCTCAGTTTTTACAGAGTACATTACATATTGTGATGTAATGGTTCTGTCAATCATGCGTATAAACATTTACAGATGTGTATCTATTATACAACACAACAATATTGTTATATTTACCAATATGGGGTTGTTGGTTCAAATTACCATATGTATATATATTAATGTTAAAGAGACTAATTCATATATAGATGGCATCAGAATATTGTTTACATAGCTAATGTCTAAAGCAACCTGAAGACAGCTTCTAAAAAACATTATTTATAATAAATCCTTTATTACAGTTTATAAAATATAAAAAAGATGGTTTCAATATCTACAGCTCGATAACCCCGTGACCTCTCCTATCCATAAGTTTATAAAGGATTCCACCAGAGAGGACGTCCAACCTCCCTCATTGAATAATACCTCAGAGAGAGTTGGCGCAGATAAAAAAAAAAGGAAATCCACCTTAATAAAAAATGCTCAAAGAGAGCGCTTGACCATTAGTGGCAAACGTCCAAGACACGTGGAGGGACCTGGGCCAAAGGTTTCTACGGAACTCTTCCTTAATCATCTCGTGACTCGGTGATCCATCTTGGAAATATCGGTTTCTTCCACTATCGTTTCTCTACATATTGATAGATTATTGTAAGGATAGATATTCATTTCAAAGATCATAGTCATTTGTTAGTTAAATATTTGTTTTTGACTCGTGCTTTAGATGTTGTACGAAATTTAAAATATTGCGTGAGAACGCCCTTGGAGCCTTAGAATAATTTTTAACGTTTTGCCAAATGTATTAATTTTTGTTCGTTCCTAACGAGGACAAAAGATTTTTGTCGAAACGTCGAGACAATAAAAAGATTTATTGGCCGAAGTATATTTAATTATAAGATATAGATGTACGTAAATAATGTTTTGTCTCATTTAAACATGAGGCGCCTTCATCTGTTGTTGAAAATGTATTTATAGCGCGTGAGAGAGAGTTTCTTTTCAAATAAAGCCATTTTGAAGTGCCCTTACTGAAAGATGAAAACAATGGAAGGGCCTGGCTCATCAGTGATGAACCCTCCCAGCAGTTTCGTCAATTTAATTCATCATGCCGCTCTAAGATTGTATTAATTTTATATCCGGCTCTGAAGATGAACTCTTTGTAAAGTCAATTTAAGTGAACTATGGACATAAGCTTTGAGGATAATATAAATAAATCTAAATATATGCTTCGAGCATTGCTTTCCCGCAAACAATTGATAAAAGCATTTTAAGCATAATTTAAACATGATGCCTTAGCGCGCCATTTGTCATCAAAAATGTAAACTTTTTATAGCGCGTATGTTTTTTTAATGCTTTGTATGTGCGATATATACTATTAGATTTGACACTTTTATTAGTATCCACCATTTTTGTTAAATAAAACAATATTCTAACACACACGATTATCTTGAACATTATTCGCTTATAAAAACACAAATGTTCCACCCACATTTGTAACCAACCAATAAAAATGGGAAATATTGTAAATGTTTAGAAACCCAAACACAAAGATTTGAGAGAAGTGATCTCAATTTAGGTAATATAAATATATGTATATTTTGATGAAATCTAGACCTTTTTCCATTTATGGCCAACAATACAATGATATCTAGCCAAAGGTCCAATGGTATCTAGCCAACAGTCCAAGGGTATCTAGCCAACAGTCCAATGGTATCTAGCCAACAGTCCAATGGTATCTAGCCAAAAGTCCAATGGTATCTAGCCAACAGTCCAATGGTATCTAGCCAACAGTCCAATGGTATCTAGCCAACAGTCCAATGGTATCTAGCCAACAGTCCAAGGGTATCTAGCCAACAGTCCAATGGTATCTAGCCAACAGTCCAATGGTATCTAGCCAACAGTCCAATGGTATCTAGCCAACAGTCCAATGGTATCTAGCCAACAGTCCAATGGTATCTAGCCAACAGTCCAATGGTACCTAGCCAACATTTTTTTTTCCACATCCATATCACTTAAATCGTAAAGCCACCTCGCCACTAAACTGCCTTGTTCTTTCTTTTACAAAAATATGTTTTGTCCAAATTAACTTGAAAAGAGGCATTTATCTTATATTTATCACATCAAAACCATGTCTAATTTTTCTTCGGACACATGTCATGTAGATGCAATTTTTGTTGTTATTGTATTTGTTAATTTTAGGAGGGACGCTCTTTGATAGATAACAGAAAACAATTCGGTGAATGAGGTTTATTGGCAGGGAATAAAGGTGCGGTTAGAAGGCACGGATCGATCTGTTTGATTGCTTCAGAAAGGAAATACTCGGTCATTAATTTCCCTAATGTATCTTCCTCCTCTTTCAGCCAGCGACGTCACATAGGGAACTTCGAGTTACAAAGTCCATTGATTCTGTCTCTACTGAATCAGATGATCTATCGAGAGGATCTGTGGAGTGAACAATGGGAGTGAACAAGTTGATCATTAACATATTTGCATAGTCGATTCTTGATCAAAGACTTTCCATATTCAATACCAAAATATAATTAAGATTGAAATTGTTCCCCGATATTTGAAATAATATCGATTATGAATATTCGAAACTATTATAGACGCGTATGATTCTTTTGAAAATTAAACAATTTCTACTACCCTTACTGCAATGGAAAAATTAATGGGAGGGCCTGGCTCATCAGTAGTGAACCCTCCCAGTGGTTTCGCCAGTTTAATCTACCATGAAAAAATTAAAGGGGAGGGTTCACCACTGATGAGCCAGGCCCTCCATTTAATTTTTCCATTGCAGTAATGGCAATAGAAATTGTTTAATTTTCAAAAGAATCATACACGTCTATAATAGTTTCGAATATTCATAACAGATGGCGCGCTGAGGCATCATAACATCGATTGGGTTTAAGACAAACATATGTGTAAAGACTTTATTAAGACATTGAGAGATTAAAAAGAGATTAAATTGTGATCGTAGAGAAAAATATAGAGTAGCAAATATACGAATAATAAAATAAATTTGATATTTGAAATGCATGTCAATTTACATTTTAAAATAATGGAATAAATATATATTAGCTTATATATATACATATAATATTATTAATTTACTATTAAGAATTTTATAGTTTAAGATAGAAAATAGAAATGTATTGAGAAATATTCATATAAATTTAATGTTTCAAAAATCAAGTTTATTTTTTTATATTAAAATATTATAAATCATATAAATAAAAATAAAGTTGGCATATCCTGACCAGGAGCACATGTTCTTTTCAGAAGGCAGAACGCCATCTGGTGGAACAGAAATCAACTAAACATTGATTTATCTGTTCCCTGATATTTGGCCAACCCAATTTCTTGATAAATCAAGAAAAGCCATCCACGAAAGGGTTTCACGCTGTTGGCGCTCGTCAGCGTGGAGTAGGCTGTACCTGTACCGCGCTGACGAGCGCTAACAGCGCGAAACTCGTTCGTGGATGGCTTTTCTTGATTTATCAAGAAATTGGGTTGGCCAAATATCAGGGAACAGCTAAACCAATGATTAGTTGATTTCTGTTCCACCAGATGGCGCTCTGCCTTCTGAAAAGCACATGTGCTCCTGGTCAGGATATGCCTTTTTTATTTTTAATATCAAAACCTGACCCACTTATTTTTTATATTTTTATTTTTTCTATTGTTTTTTTCATAAATAACAATATAAAACCTGGAGACCCAAGTTCACAAAATCACGCGTTATTTTAGTTAAGACAAAATTGCATTTAAAGTCAAAATTTTAAAGTTTTAAATTCCATTATATATTTATTTTAATGATTTCAAATAATAATGAACTTCTATAGAGAATTTACACAATATTACCTCTTCTATTGGTTATACACGCTTTTTTATCAAAAACAATCTCATTTATTTAGATTATTTTAAAATGATCGTATGTGTGAAACCAGAATATACTCGTATATAGACACTCATGGACAAAACTTAAGGAAGTTTTACCTTTTAGCATGTATATCGGGATTAAGACAATAACTCTGAAAGATATTTGATATACAGTAACCTTTATTGAAGACACGAGATAATCAAATGTGAACAAAAATTGCTTCTGTTTCCTTTAAAAAAAAAAAAAAAAAAAACAGACGACCGGCGATATCAAAATATAAAACTTTCTTAAGTTTGTCCATGAGTATATTTGTGGTGAATTGGAAGCTGTCGCTCACTATCACTAGATAAGTGTGAATCAGATTCCTTGCGGAAATAATGACTTTCTATATTTTTCACACAAGTCTATAACGCGCTATCTATACATGAGAAATTAAACCATTAAACGGAATGTTTCTTTATAAACAAACAAAAATCTCCTTTCCTTCCTGCGATGAAAATATTGGGAGGGCTTGGCTCATCAGTGGTCAACCCTCCCAGCGGTTTCGCCAATTTAATCTACCAGACCACGCTTCTTAGAGCTCTAATACTGTATTGGATAATTCTGCTTATATATGCTACACTGAAAGGTAGAAGCTTTGATATAGTATTCAAAAAACTATGAACATTGGCTTTTAGGACAGTAGAATTACACATAATCTATACTACAAGAAAATAAAACCTAATCCAAATAATTTAATAGTGTGTGACATTTCGGCAACAGCATTGTTATCATCATCAGACAAAAGAATAAATGAGAAAAAATATCACAGCAAGTTCTTAAATCTATTATCTAAATTGTGCTTCATATATCATAATCTATTTATGAACACATTTGTATAAAAACGCAATAATTCAAATCATCTATAATGCACACAAAAGTTTTTATTAAGACATATAACATTATGTTCATATATTCACCACTGAGAGTCTACAAAAATATGTATATGTTATATTCAATTTAATTTTTTTATGATATATGAATATTTTTTCTAATTTGACCAAAAAAAATATTTTTTTTAATAATTATTTTGTGCTGTTGTATATATAGATTTGTTTTTTTCTTTTGGGTTGGTTAAATGTGTGTGTTTTTTTTTTAATAAACTAATTTGCCAAAAATATTATATAGTTAAATTTGTTTAAAATAAAATAAGCATATTTACTAATAATTGATATTTAATTCTCCTTTTTTTTTGTAAGTAAAATTTACATTTGACAAATTAAACATTACTTAATAATTAATATTACTTTTTTTATTCTCTCCCTTTCCCCCCCAAATATAAGATATATTTTTACAAATCTTAAACCTTTTTATAATTCTAGTGATAATAATAATGCAGATTTTATATACAGAGGAAAATCTAATTAGGACAATCAGTCACAAATATTCACACACACAAAGCTTTATTAAGACCACCAGTCTTATACAGATTTACCACAGGAAGAAAGGAATCATAGATGAAGCTCCTATACTCCAGGCAGCGCAGCACCCAACAACAGCCTCCTGGTCCGACGCATGTCCAATGGCCACACGTTCCTTCGTGCATACGTCATGGTTAGCGAATCACTGAGCAGGCTTGTGTATTAACCACATATATGGGGGAATTGGTATGATAAATCAGAATAAAACAAAAAGATGCGAATAAAGTTTTAAAATAACGAGAATCAGAATAATGTATAATAAATATAAATATTCTGATTAAAAATTCTCTTTTGAATTTTCCAATAGCAATAAAACCGTTAAAATATGTCGATAGCCAGGGTCTCCTGGAATGTATCCAAACTTGCTAACTCCGTCGGCGGCCATATATTTAAACAATATATTCTATAGGCGGATAAATCTATCAAATACTCAACACTGTACACACATCTCGACTTTCATTAGTCTACCTTCCTTTATCAGTTTATATTTAATATGTTAGTATAAAATAATATTACAATTGAACGCAATCTCCGAGGATAAGTTTCTAATTTTTATCCTCGCCTTCTATTGTAATTTAAATTTCATAGGATCCTTCCGATATTATATTCTATATACAGTTACGAGCGTCATGCGTTCTTAATTCTTCATTTTTCATCTCTGTCACCGTTTGCTTTTTTTTTTTTTTGTAATGGCGCTCTCCTATTGGTTGGCTACGATCACGCCACCTTTGCCCCCCACTCGCTTCTTCATTTTTGTAACTATTGTGTTGGAGCGGGTCGCTCCTTAAATAAATGCCCATATTAGTTAATAACTAAATGGAATCCTCTCTTTCTTTTTCCCAGTAAGAGACGCCTACGGAAGCCAACAGTACATAGACAGATAAAGCACATAGGCTATAGTTATTAACTAATATATGCATTTATTTAAGGCGCCAATTTATAATTGTAACAAATAGTATTTGAATCAAAACATTCAATCGGGTAAAACACGGGCGTTGCCCGGGTCATTCGGCTAGTAAAATAATATGTGAAAAAAAAAAATTTTAAAGGTCAGGTGTTGATATTGTCAAGAAGCATCCAGATGGGACACCTGTCAATCATCCCTGGACCCCGGGGGGGGGGGGGAACCACAGGTGTGAGGGGTTCTCGGAAGCTGAGCTGAAAATAAGGAAAACGGGACGGTGGCTGACGCCATTCATTAGGATTATCTTTCTCTTGGGGTAAGTTATACTTTCTCTCTCTCCCTATAAATACCCCTTATAATAAATTAATTATTCACAAACTTGCCCTTGCTTTATTTATCTCCGTGACAATATTAAAAACAAATTAGACATATCCTGACAACTAGCATGAGCATTTTTTAGATGGAAGAGAGCCATCTAGTGGAACCGAAATCAACTAAACATTAATTTAGCCTGTTCCCTGATATTTGGCCAACCCATTCTCTTGATAAATCAAGAAAAGCCGACCACGAACGCGTTTCGTGATGTTGGCCTTCGGCAGCGTATAGTGCAGGATGTACCTCTGCGGCCAAAAATAATTCGTTCCCTGAGACCTCTTGAGAAATCGAGAAATGAGGTATTTATGGCCAAACTTGTGTAAATACGTTTTGGCCATTTAAAGGCGCTTATATTAGTGGTCAGTATATGCCTAATTTGTTTATAAAATATCATGGCATTCAATGAACTAATCCCCTGTACCAATATTGAGGTGAAAACTCCAGGCTTCCGGGGATAGGTTTCGTTTTTCTTTTCTATTTTTTTTTATCCCTGAAAAGCCTGGTTATTTTCAACTTAATACCATACCATTCTATAGCACACATTATGAGTATATATGAGGTCCATAGCCCGATTCCATAATATACAGGTTGGCGCTTGTCTGACATTTCCTAATCTGGTGTTGTAGCACTTTCTTTATACCCACCATTACGTTCTATACTGGGGTGAAAACACAGTTAATTGTTTTAGTGCATTTTTAAGATGTGAGGTGCCCCTTTTTGGTATATATATTGTAATGTAGAAAATTAGAAAAGACAAACAAATAAACACCTTTCAGAACTGGGTCAAGCAACGCAAGGAAAGTTTCTCAAAGGGCTTCATGATCGTTGCGGGTTTCTGCTACAATGGGAAGCTTCCTATAAAGAGGTGGACCCAAATGTCAAAATAAATTATCAAATCTACCAAAGACTTGTCTTAGACCCATTATTCAACAATGAGTCCCATTTTTTGTATCTAAGTGACTAGAGATCCGTATGGCTGCACCAGGATAAAGCTACAAGTCATACATCACGTTCAACACGTCAATACCTGGACGAAAAGAGGGAATAAACTGGCATTTCGGACATCCCTTTTAAACATATCCTTGCCAAATCCCCAGATTTGGCCCCTATGGATTTTTGTGTCTTTTTGGCTTGCTGAAAACTTCTCTTAGATCTAGAAAATCGAAGACGCTAGAGGGTCTCTGGAAAGTCGTTAAGGACTGTTGAGATGGTCTTGATCAAAATTTTCTAAGACGAAGCCTTATTTCCTGGAAACATCGATTCAGGGCTGTTGATAAACGTCAAGGTCTGCATATAGAAAACAATAATTTGTACAAAGATCTGTAAATTATGTTTTATAAATCACTAAAATCGTTCTTTTAAAAATGGAACACCCTCTGTATATTGCGCGACGTTTTTACCTAACTTTTATCTTTTGGAAACTTTTATTTTTACTGTGTTGTGTGTGTAAATTATTTATAAGTTTTAAAAGGAAAGTGTTTGTGCTCACAAAAGAAACATTTTTGTCTAATCTCTCGTATATTGCTGTTTTTCTTTATAAGCAGTTTGATGTTTTTAAACATATTAATTTTTATTGAGATTTTACTAAATTATTATGCACATCATTGACTTTCAATTATTTAAGAATAAAATAAATGATTTATAAACACAAAAATTGATTTAAAATAATATTTTAAAGTAAATTATATTCATTTGTAAATAATTTTCTCTATATTTTTTTCTTGTATAACGTCTCATATATCATTTACAAAAATCAATAAAAATCATTGTCTCTAAGGTAGGTTATGCAAAATTACGAAACTCTGTCACTTCCCGTTTTTCCATTCAAATAAAAGATTCCAAGTGAAAGGAGAGTATTGGAATAGATTTCTCTAAGAAGTATTATTTTTATCTCCTACGGTACTGACATTCCTTTTGACCGATGACTTCCTTTTGTTGTGGAAATTAACAATTTCCCCAATTCATCATTCCCAGACATTCTGGCTGGAGAAAGAACCAACATTTCTGACCTTGTGGTTGTCTCTCAGATCCTATCTCCAACAGTGGCCATGTGATTATTTTCCTCCAAGTAAAAAAATAAGTGAAATTAAAAATAATTAAATATATAAAATATCGCAAAGTCACTCTATATATATACCTAGCCTCTCTGATAGAGCTTTACGTTTGGAATTTTGAGGTAGACGATATACGAGATTTTTTCAGTGAAACAATTCGATATGTGATCTAGGATTGATTGTAGACTTTGACGTAATATACACTCATGTACAAGACTTAATGAAGTTCCATATTTTAACCATAAACCACTCCTTATTGACTTATATAACGGCGGATTTCTCATACATGTAAATTCGCGAACGTTCTTCTTTAAAAATATATTTGATTCACTAGCGCGCCATCTGTTATCAAAATTCGAAACTATTTTAAACGCGTAAGATTCTTTTTGAAATTAAACAATTTCTACTGCCCTTACTGCAATGGAAAAATTAAAGGGAGGGCCTGGCTCATCAGTGGTGAACCCTCCCAACGGTTTCGCGAGTTTAATCTACCATACCGCTGTTATATTGCATTTTTGGAACTTCCTTTTATAGTGATACTGTTGCTAGACTCTTGGAATATAATAATAATACATTACATGCTAAAAGGTACAACTTCCTTAAGTGTTGTCCATGAGTGTATTTCGATCAAAAATACAGTAGTTGTACATTGGTCTTTTATTGACATCTTAAATTCTATATGTAACTAGGGAAAAGTGTATGCCCAAGAAATTTTTGAAGAGGCAATATCACATTTGGAAATGTTTAACAAGATCTAAAGAAGGCTAAAATTCTTGGTAGAGAGACGTCAAATAAATAAATATACCATTCAGAGTATATTTTATGTTTATTCATCTCCCAATACTATCCACTGCATATATTATATTTAGTCATAAGGTATATAACACGATGCATAGATTTAAAAAAAGGCATTTCCTGATCATGCAAATAAAAGTTGCTGATGGCTTGCGTCATCTGTCGGAATAAATATCAACTAATCGTTTATTTTGAATTATTCCATAATTAACCAATAATTAACAAACCAACGATTAATTTATTATTCAGATGGATGGCGTAAGCCACCAGCAATTTTTAGTTGCACGATCAGGAGAGAGATGCATTTTTATTAATTTATCCACCTGATCCCAGTACAATTTCAATTTTTGACTATTTTCAACATGATGCATAGAGTTGTACACCGCTTACAGAGTAACCATAAGTCGGTGGACAAGTGGGTAGCACCCTTGATTCCCGACAGTCATGAACCGGGATTGAATCCCGCATTAAAATTTTGTTTAATATGTGAACTTCACATATTATTCACTGTTTCAATTATCATAAACTAGGTTGTTCTTGTTGAGCGGTACCTAATAAAGTGATTTTGAACCGGCGCTTACAGAGTACTATTCTAGATATGAAATCTGTGAATGTGGTTGTTGAAAGGTATTGTCCTTTGTGAGTGAAGGTGTTAAAAGGTATTGTCCACAGATTGTTGCTACTCGGATGAATTTAGACAAACATAGTGATGAAAGCGGCCACCGTATTTCATCTCCTCCTTGTGTCATCTCTAAATACCACCTACTTCAAGCAGTTGTTGTTTGATACCCGTTAACATTTAATAGAATGGCTTCTTTATTAGATTCTCCCAAAATACAATACCACGCGCGTGACACATATAACTATATTTTAAATTTTAATATTATCAGTAAAAAGCAATGTCCAGGGTTAAGTTTCTTACATCATGGGGGGGGGGGGGGGGGGATAGCTTGTTCTGATATTATTAAATTATAAGTCACGGGGATAAACTTTATATCACTATCTTGTTAAGATATAGCTGGTCTTTCTCTAGATGTAGCCTGAAAATAAATTTGAGGAGAGCCCCTTTAAACAAGTTGTGCTAAAAAAAAAAAAAAAAAAAAAAAAACGAAGTTCTCCAATTGCGTGCAACGCTACCATATCTCGTCTACCTGGACTTTCTAAGAGATTCCACAGCTACGCTCAACTCTATAGTAAGGTCTCTCTCTCCCCGCCATTCCTGGAATTAATTATATTCTGATTATATATATACTATAGGCAAAATAAAACATATCCCTATCAAACGGTTGAAGATAAGAACGATTAACTTCTAAAGTAATATGTTTTATTTTTAATTATAAGAAATCGAAACTATTTTTGACGCTTATGTTTTCTTTTAAAAGTAAAACAATTTTCTACTGCCCTTACTGCAATGATAAAATAATGGGAGGGTCTCTGTCTCATCAATGGTGAGATATTGTTATATTGCATTGAGTTGTTTTGCTTCTATACTGATACTGAAGCTAAACTAAAGGAAAGGGTATTTTAAGTGAAATATGGACATAAATTTTGAGGGGACAAAAATATAAATACATATAATATTAAATATATATAATATGCTTCGATCATTGTTCTTCCGCAAACAGTAAATAAGATTTAAAAAAAAAAAAAACAGAATACCAATATGATACATATGCGCGCCATCTGGCGAAACCGCTGGGAATGTTCACCACTGAGGATCCAGGCCTTTCCATTATTCTATCATTGCAGTAATGGCAGTAAAAATTATTTTATTTAAAAGAAACATACGCATCAAAAATAGTATCACTTTCTTGTAACATATGGCGAACTAATGCATCAAATTTGTAATTATACTTGGCTAGCTTTTACCTGGGTCCCAAGCATAATTCAATAAAGAAACACTTTAAAAGATATTAAATCGTTTATCTTTTAACCTTCGACCGCTGGATAGACTTGCGATTTATTTTATAAAACTTTCACCCCGTTACTTAAAGATTATCTTCACGGGAACTTTAGGACTCTTAACCCAAGAATCTTATGCTCTGGGCATAATGTATCTGATAACTCCAGCGGACTACATGCAAGCTGTCCCCTTTTAAGATTACTTGGCCGTTACTCTCAACTTCGTCGTTGTATAATTCCTTAAGATTAAGTGATTCGCGAGCACAGGTATGAATGGTAAAGTATAAAATGGTGATGAAGGTTGTTTAAGTATAGGTCATACGGAACGACGTACAGGATATCACAGTGGCTCGCTATCACTAACAGCCAAGAAGACTGACATGTTACTCGCATGGTCTGGATCATACAGTCACGTCAAGAGCCATGAGTCAAGAAATGGAGTTGTTTTCAAGACAAAAAGTGTCTGCACGAACAGCTCAACGATCTTTACAGCAACATGAACTGTCAGCTCGGATACCACGGCTTCGGCTATCCCTGACGATATATAACAGACAGTAACGCCTTCAATGATGCGATCAACATGCGATCAACTGGTCGCAGGAATGGCGTGACGTCGTGATTTCAGACCTTGAAAAATTAGCACAAAAGTGTGAAATTGAAAATTTTTAAAATATTATTACAGAATATTATAAATCTCTTAAACACTATTGATGATCATCTCTATTATCTTTATATTCTTTATTCGCAAATATATTCACATTAGGGTGAGATATCCACAAGTAGAATAAAAACAGTTGGCACAAAATGTCTCATTAGAGGGTTATTGCTGGGCAAGTGACGGCAATAGGAAAGCACCTTGTTATTAATTACCTTGAATAAACTCTAATGGAAGGCAATAAAGAGAAGAGAGCTATAGAGAGAGAAGCTTGGCTTTGCTCAAGAGAAAATAAGCTGAGGAACAAAATTAATATTTCGTAGAAGGAGAACTTTTCACTCTATATAGTCAATATAATGATTTTTTTTTTCAAATTAAAAAAATCGAATATAATATTTTATATGTGATAAAAATAATTGAATATGAATATGTAATATCCATTCAGAAAAATTATTTCAACAAAAATATAATGAGGCAATAACGAGCCATCCACATATAATAAATGAAAGCATTAAAAATCACGAACGTTTTTTTTTTACATATAAAACAAACTTCTACTATCCTTACTGCGATGAAAAATATTGCCACGTGGAAAATTAGGGAAGACCAACTTCGGGATGAGACAGCAATTTATTTCAGGCAAGAACAAACTATGAGTGATAAACAAAAGATAAGCAAAGAGGGAAGTGTACAGAGTAGTAAAATATAAACATAAAAAATGATACTCTGCTAATAAAATAATAAATACTTTGTTACGAAATATTGGGAAGGCTTAGCTCAACAATGGTGAACCTTCCCAGCGGTTTCGCCAATTTAATACACCAGACAGGCTTTTTTAGAGCTCTAATACTGTATTGGACGATTCTGCTTATATAATCTACACTGAAGGGTGGAATCTTAGAAATGGTATTTAAGAAACCTATGGACATATGCTTTTAGGACAGTAGAATTACCTATAAATATTTACATCGAGCATTTATAGAACTTTTTATTTTAATAAACGGTTTGAGAAAATCACCTTATTTCTTAATACGAGGGTTGTCCCATAAGTCCGTGGCCCGACCATGAGAACGAAATATAAGAAACTGATCAATTTTACCATATATACCTTAAGCCTTGTATAAAGATATGTAAATTTTTAAGTTTCTACAACTAACCTTTTTTTGTTATAGGTTCTGAAAGAGGACAAGAAACAGGAATCATCTAAAATGGAGACAAACGAGATTCGTGCTGTGATAAAATATCTTTGTAAGAAAGGAATGTCGCCGAAGGAAATCTATAAGGATATGGTGGATATATTAAGGGAAGATGCTCCTTCCTATAGCACAGTAAAAAATGGGTAGCTGCGTTTAAATTAGGGAGGATCAACACCGAAGACGAACATCGACCAGGAAGACCTGTTGAGTCAGTTACTCAAGAAAACATCGACGAGATACATGATTTGGTTATGTTGAACAGAAGAATGACAGTTCGTCAGATAGAAGAGACCTTGGGTATTCCAAAAACAACAGTGGATCGGAACATGAGAGAACACTTGGGCCTCAGGAAGCTTTCTGCCCGTTGGGTTCCCAAACTTTTGACACCCGATCAAAAGGCTGTAAGGAGAAAGTTATCTTCGGACAATCTTGCGTTATTTGAAGCTAATACAGAGGAATTTGTTAATAGATTTGTTACCATGGATGAGACTTGGGCCCATCACTTTACACCAGAGTCCAAGCAACAATCCCTGCAATGGAGACACTCCGGTTCCCCTCCCCCCAAGAAAGCCAAGACAGTTCCATCAACAGGGAAGGTTATGGTGTCTGTCTTTTGGGATTCCGAGGGTGTACTTCTTATAGACCTTTTGAATAATAGTCAAACCATCACTGGCAATTATTATGCAAATCTTGTGAAGCAACTACGAGAAGCTATTAAAGAAAAGAGGAAAGTTGTCCAGGAAGATTGTTTACCATCAAGACAATGCTCCGAGTCATCGGTCGCTGCAAGCCATGGTTGCTATTTATGATTCTGGCTTTGAACTTTTACCACCTGCACCCTATTCACCAGATCTAGCTCCGTCTGACTTCCACCTATTTCCTCATTTGAAAAAATCACTTTCTGGCATTCATTTTAGGTCAGATGAAGAGGTCATTGATGCTGTAATCTCATTTTTTGAGTCACTTGAAACATCGTTCTTTTTGGAGGGCATAAAAGCATTAGAACATCGCTGGAAAAAGTGTATAGACCTTAAAGAGGATTATGTTGAAAAATAAATCATAATCATTTTATTAGTCATTTTCTTTATATGTCGGGCCACGGACTTATGGGACACCCCTTGTTGAATTTAAAAAAAAAAAAAATGGGGGAAGGTCAATCTTACCCAGATTGAGAATAGAGATTCACCAGTTGTGTTTGTACAAGTTGTGGAAATGAAATTTTAACAAAAATGGCATAAATATATTATTTATTTTGCTTATCAAAATGATTGGGCATCAAAAATACAAATAAAAAAATAGATAAAAAGGGTGATAATCCAATTGGCCAAAAGGTTAAATATATTTAAAAATTAGAATAAAAAAAAACAAGTGATATAAGATAAATATACATACAAACAAACAATGTAGAGAGCAAAATAACTAGGGTTGGAAAGGCAAAATCTTTTTCAAACAAAGTTTGCAAATACTTATCTAAGCTTCCGTTTTATAAAAACAAATCTTGTTTTCAATTCTGTCGGATCCGATCATGAGTTCACTTGAGATAATTATCTGGATTAATTCTTCTGTTCCATAACAGGAAACTATATCGCAACCCACTTAATTGGTGCGCAATTCTATAACGACGCTCTTGTCGTTATCTTCTTTGTTTCTTCAACACGTGGCTACTCATTCCTTCTGAGGCAGGGAGCTCATATTTCCCCGAAGCCTATACACACGTGCCTTTCTTCTTTTTTCTCCCCGTCACCGCGCATAGGTGCTCGCGCATGGGATCGGGGGCGATGTCTTGTTTGTTTACAAATTTTGCTCCTTCCATTCTTTATTCCTTTCCACCCATTAAGAGAAAGAGGCAACAAAAATAAAATAAAAATATATATACATAATAATAATAGGGGAAAATCTATAAAACATACAATTATAAATTATCTATTTTTAATACCCCTCGTACCTTAACTAAGCCCAAAAAGACCCAGGGTCGCTATGAGAATAAATAACTTTTAGAACTATAAAGCCATACATATATAAGGTTCCAAGGCAAATTGTATATAACAAAATTGATGTTTAACCAAAAATGCTATAATTGTTTTAATGTTTAAATAGCAAATAACAAAGGAGATTGATTTTTTAATAATAAAAAAAACTCTGTGTGTGTGTTCATTATGACTCCCTTTAAGATAACAAAGTGCATATTTTCAAAAGTAAACATTACAGGATTTCCTAACAATAAAAATTCAAGCAAATTTCTCCCTTTTAAAATGAAACAAAAATAAACCCATAACAGACATATTTTGGCTGAAAATATCTGGCTTACAGGAATAAGTTTTTTTTTTTTTGGAGATAAGTTTATTACGCTTAATTTGAGTTCACAATTTAATAAATTATTCTCCTGCACCAATATATTAAGGTAAAAACATAGGAATTCCAGGAATAATTTTTTTTTTCACTTATCCTCGGAAGTCTGATGTTTTACCTTAATATTAATACACACACAGAGTATTAATTTATTTAACAGAAATATCTGTCTATATGCATGCACGATAAAATTCACTCACTCAGTCATGGGCGACCAAAATGCTAGGGAACAGAATGGTTATAAGTTAGATTGTCAAATTTTACTTAAATAAAAAGATCACCTAAATGAAGAATTAGAGAGTGATCCTAACACTAAGAGGAATGCAAACTAAGGCAGGCACTATGTAACAAAAAGCCATTACGAACATAGCAAGCATGCAAACAGCATCTTCCTTATATTTCCTGAATCCCCTCCTCTCTTATTCATGTAACCATGATCAAATGAAATTACATCTTCAAAATAAATGCCAATATATATTTGAATAAATCGCCTTAGAATTTCATAGTATTAGCTATTTGTCATGTCAGAACTCATGCTATTTCTTAAGGTCACTAACGCTTTTGTACTAAATTATTAATCAGCACTACAACTTGTTAGTAATTTCAGCTGTTGTATTCTATGAAAATAAATCAATTACATTAGATCTGTCCACAAGAGGTTGATTTTATATTTTAAATATTTTAAAATTTTAGTTGAGGCATATATATAGAAATAAATAAGACAGCTGTAAACTTACTTCATGGTTGGTTATAACTAAGAGAACCACATAGAATAAGAGGTAAAAAGAAGTTTGCATAATTCTGTAATGAAAAATAATACATTTTTGTTTTTGCTGTTACTTTTAAGCTATTTCAAAATATCTAAATGTCCAAAAAGTGGGCGCCGGTGGTGGTTTCAGAAGCGCAAACCACAAATTTATTTGTCTATGGCTCATGTAGAAACCTAAAGCTGTGCTGGCCAGCAAAAGAGTGACAAAGAGAGGATTAGCCACTCTTTTTTGGTCAAAAATATATTTTATTCAGTGACTAATAAAAGCAACTTTCAATGTGTGTGCACAGAAATATTTATGGCAAAAAAAAATCGTTCAGGGATAAGCTTCTTTTAAATTCAAAGAAACTTATTTCCCTGAACGATTTTTGTCTAATATTATAGTGCAAGAGATTATAATTTTTAGAATATATATAAGTGCAAAAATATTTAAATTATATATATAAATATATTTATAATGCTTAAAGGAAGGATTAAACAATTTGTGAATTAAAATAAACAAGAATGACTATGTTCACCCATCTCAAAACACCCATCTTATCCCATCTACCTTCATTCCGCCATCACCAGGCAACATCCAGGATTGAGAAAAGACGGCCAGAGCCGCAGCCAGTAGCTACGACGCCAAGTTCTAGCAATTTTAAAAACTCCTCTGCTTGAGCTTTTTTTTTTTTTTTTACTCTCCATTCTCTAATTTGAAAATTTTTCCATTTCCTTTTAAAATAATCAAAATAATCCCGCTTACTTGCTCCAGTGTTGCTGAACTCACCCCAAAGCTATTATCACTCTTCTCTGTGAAAAACATATTGAAAATATATATTAAGTATTAAATACTAAAAATGCACCAATAAAAATAAATATGGTTTAAATATTAATTCTTTTAAATAATATAATCAAACAAATTTTTATTAAATGAACTTGGTAGGACCTAGGCGTTTTGGGTCTGCTTTGAAAAGATTCAGGGCTCGTGGAGAGCTGATGTTCTGCGTGAGATTATGATTTTATCGGCCACCATGGGTCTGTGGCTTGCCCATAGTGATGGGGAATTTAGATGGTGTCCATGCTCAACACTGGCTTGGTGCTGGTGGGGTCAATTCAGCCACCATGGGCCATGTGGCTCGCCAAAACGGAAAGGACGCATGAGTCTATCATAGACTCTGGTTAGGTGCTTTCAGGGCTGAAGGCTTCAGGATACATCTAAGCCTCTAAGTCACCAGAGCTTTGAAGATTTGAGAGGGATGGTTGGGACATGGTTAGTTTAGGTGGAGTTTTGGGTGAATCGTAGCATACCATTTACATACCACTGCACAAAAGCCACGAATGTGTCCTAACAATCCTATTATATACCTCCAATTACAATTCAGATAATCTCCATCTAGAAAGATGAGGTAGACATCAGCAGTGGGCCTGATTCATTGAACTTGTTATGCTTCCTTTTGGACAGATACAGCTTACAGTTCAGTTTATTAAGCCTATATTCCTGAATAATATCAGGTTCAAAAGGTGGTGGCCCTTTTATTCTGAACATTTTTATCCAAAGGCAACAGCGGCCCATGCGAGGATGTTTCAGATGTTTTTGGACCTCATGAGACCAAATCTTTTATACAACATATTTTTTCATCCATACTTATTATGCCCTTTTCTAATAGTTAAAAGGATACTTTTTTATCCTTAGAAGATTCCCAAGTGGGTAATCACCATATCTCTCTACCATAGAGTATGAATTTAAACATAAGGCATATATTAATGTCCAAAATAATTTCTTTAGAAGCAGCGAATTTCTCTTAGATTTCAACTTCTGAAGATATTCATTAAAATTAATGGAAAAGCATGAATGAACAAAATTCTAAACTAATATATAGGAATAGTTTAATTTATTAACTATGCTTTCATTTTTGAAAGAATAATTGCACTAATTTCCCATGATATTTTTTATAAAGAATATATATTCTTCCAGCAATATAAGAGAATATAGGGAGGAATTTGCATATCTATGTACTCATTATTCAATAAACACACATGAACCAATAATTGCAAATATGCACTTATTTTGCGTTTATGTAATTTTTTTGAAAATTCTTTGATGTGTGTGTTGTTTGTGTGCGTTTTCCTTAATAAAGCATATCTTTCAAATCATTTTCGTCAGCCATTTTGCCTTGAAATATTGCAATTTTCAAACACAAAATTTCTAACTTTACACTTTAAAATAACGAACTAGAGTAATAGAAAATTGACTTAAATTATAATATCCCAAAAATTAGGTGCATTTTATGATTATTTTTATTAAGAAAAAAAGAGCTTGCATATTAAACTCAACGTTTTTCTCTGCTGTTATTCAATTATAGCTAGCACTTATAAAAAAATCTCTTAGCAGATATGTTTGCGAAAGTGCATTCATATAATCATGTTTTCTAATGAATTATTTTTTCTTTTATATACATATGTGCAAAAATCGGGCATTATCTATAACCTGTAACTAAGTTACTTAATATTTCTTTTATAAAATACAGAGATTCCAATTGTAAAAAATATATTTTAATAAATATGCATTTTAAAAATAAAGCTATGTTTAAAAGAATGTGCTTTCCGAAATGATGTTTATACAAAAGAAAATTTTTATATACTTGAATTTTTCTTAGTAATTCTTAATGCTTAAAGAAATACTTAATGTTTGTCTCTCTCTCTCCGTTTATTCATAGATAAAACCTTTTCCTTTTCGCACATAAGAATGCTTTGAAATAATATTATTTTGTGAATATTTTCCAAGAATAATTTTAAGGCGACATAAGTTTAACATTGCTATTAAATGCGCATCCTAAAATCGATAGTTGCGCTGCAGAAAATTCGCTGGTTGGCTAGCTTTCTTAAGCCTATTCTCTCTGATCTTTTGATATTAAAAGACAATAGTAAAAAGCAATTATATTATCCATAATATTTTTAATTATTCAAACTGCATTTTAGAGACGCGTTGCGGCATAGTTATCTGCAGCTAAGTTAGGTGGGCGTTTATCGTCAGGTGCTGTCCAATCGATTTATCCGGGACTTTCGAGCTCCCATCATGCCTTGGGAGTCAGTCTCGCAACACTTCCAGAAGATGGGATTTATTTTGTTTTGTGTTTACAAGTTAAAATGAAAATACGCAAGTAGTCAACCAATGTGCCACCATGCCTCGATCAGAAACTAAGAAAACTGGAGGATTTTTCAAGGGAATGTTCGATGGCCTTCGTTCTTCTGTAAGCCAACCTATTTCCACCCCAAAAGCGGAAAATGAAATAGAAGAAAATCTTCGTCCTGAGCACTTTAAAGTTGCCAAGGTAAGTAAAATAATTTCACTAATTTATAACTATGTATAATGCCATTTTATTAACAGAATAGTATCCTAAAACGTTTACATGGCTTACATTCTATGAATGTCCTACCTTAAGGACATAACAAACATACGTTATCGTTTGTTTACATTTTGAGAATATACCTCTTCATTCATTTTGTCATATTTTTATACCATAAACAGGCCCTTTATAAATGAATTAGCGCCTTAGGTATTGACTACGCCACATATATATGCAACACAATTATTTTTATCAATAATATCAAAATATGGGTTAAATTTAAATGCCTACTAGGATATATGAAATCATTTATGTGTATGTGGACAAAATACAAGCAAACACAAGTATTTTAATCTTTATATTTCATTTTAACACTAATAATTCAATCATGGAATATCAATTATGCTCAATTTTTTTGCTAATTTCTCTTCCAAACTGGCAATTAATAGGATATAAACAAAACTTTTTATAACAATCATAATCACAGTTTTAACTAATATAGCAAATCGAGTAATAATGATCAAATCATATATAAAATTTATTGTCTCTAAGCTATAGAAAAGATAATTTTTTAATAAACAGTTTTCTTTTGATGAGATGTAGTGTTTTGTTTTTAGCATATAGTATTGATGTAGGCCTTGTATATGTGGCCCAGAGCCTTTTAGGTGTGTGTGTAATGAAAGTAAATATACTTTTTCATTATAAGTTAATATTTAAAATCTTAGTCAATTTTTAAAGAGCTGTATGCATCAGATATGCACTAATAGATATACATGATTATGTTGTTGTTTCTTATCCCCTTGTGTAAAGATTACACATATTCCATGAGTTCATGATCTCATGGAATGGGGTATAGGGGTGCAGCTTTCGTTGATCATGGCACCATGATCCAGGCACACTTCGGTGAAAGTCTGACTTTGGCTGTAGTTTGAGGCCGTTCCTAACATGTAAGCCTTTGCTGACAACTCTAACATGAGTACAGACGCAACTCCTCCGTATTCCTGGAGTACCAGGTCAGTTGAACTCAGGATTTTAACGTGATTATAATAGATATTAGCATAATCATCTTTATAAGAAGAGTGGGAAGATGTTTTGCAGTTTCTATCTCTCTCTTCCACTCGCTGATGTAAAATGCACTGTTCTGATTGGCTGATGGAAGAATTTGTCATTTAAATGAGGCCATGGCAAGACAATCTAGGTAGAATATACCTTTAGGGTTTCCCCCCTTTACATTGTTTTGGTTGCTGATTGGGAATTGGTAGTGTGATTTTGCTAATTTGGCGAGTTGGAAGAATTCAGTTTTTATCCTTTCTTACTTCCAATTTGAATCCCCCTCCATGTAAAAATTTCTAGGTTTTAATTGGCTCGTAAGCAGCAAGCATAATGAGAGGAACTTGAAACATCATATATTCTGATATAAGAAATGAAATCATTAAAGCACAGATGTTTATTTTACATATAAAATTGACTTCTACTGTCCTTACTGTGATAAAAAAAATACACCCATACCTCGCTTTGCATCGGGGTTACGTTCCAAAAAAACACGACGCAAATTGAAATTACCTAAAGTGAAAATATGTGAAGGCGCAATCAAAAACAAAGGTGTTGCCATATTTTAGGAAAAAAAATTAAAAAAAAAAAACAAATTAAAGACTCGAATCCAAAACAACGCAACTTCGAAAATCTAACGACGCAGTGAAAATCAGTAAAAATTAAGCAGCGACGCAACTTCGAAAAAATACAAAACAAAACGACGCAAAGCAAGGTATTGGTGTATTGGGAGGATTAGCTCATTAATAGTGAACTCTCCCAGTGGTTTTACCAATTTAATCTACCAGAACGCTTCTTAAAACTCAAATACTGTATTGGATGATTCTGCTTATACAGAAAAACCCCTGTTAAAACAAACCTGGGATATAGCAAACCTTCCCTTATAACAAACCTGAAATAATCCCCATTTTATTTAATAATACAGTGAACTATGGCTATAATGAACCATAGCTATAGTGAACCACAGGTTCATTCCCATTGGGGTTCGCTATAAAGGGTTTTCACTATATATGATACACTGAAGGGTGGAATCTTAGAAATGGTATTCAAACAAACTATGGATATAAGCTTTTGGGACTTTATTCTGATATCTTCTTACCTTCCCCCATCTTGATCTATACCTCCATCAAGCCTTCTGCAAACAATTCACATAAATGTTAGTTAAGCATAAATTAAACATTATTAGGTTTATTAAACACATTAGGTTAGGTTAGCTGTAATAAGGTGATCTCTGACATGTGGTGCACTTACAGTAAAAGCAGTCGCCTACTTCTACCCACCATGATTATCATGGCCTGTACCACGTGTACTAGGGATAAGCAAAAGGTGATTTCTAAGCCTATTATCAACCAAACCGTGGTGGTAATATTGTAATAAGAATTGTATTATTCTGACACACACACATGACAATAGGGTTATCAATTGATACTTTTGGTATCTCCTAGAGGTAGTCTCTCATTGGAGGTTGATATAGTTTTACATCATACAGGGAGGTTTGGTGCTTAGTATTATATGGGGACATGTATTTGGATTGTTAGTAAAAATAATTCACATGGAAACATGCTTAAATAGAAGTCTTCAAGAGATGCCTCGATAGCAGTAACATTGTTTCCATTGAGCAAAATGTTCAAGTCATCAATTTAATATAAAACATATCTTGACCATTCATCTGAATGTTGTTGATGGTTTGCACCATCTTTCTGAATAAATGTCAATTATTCGCTGAATTTTTAAAAATTAATTCCAAAATGTTGACTAAAATCCAAAATGTCATTTATTCCATTAGATGGCGCAAGTTTTTAGTTGCATAATTAGGAGACGCTTTTAGTCTTGTTTTTAACCCCATGATCTCATACATCTTCCTCTTAGTTTTTAAACACAAGGTAATAAGACCAAATCCAAATAAATAAATAAATTTAGTCTTATTACCTTGTGTTTATAATCTACTAGACGGGTGACCCGGGCTTCGCCCCGGGATTGACCCGTGTGCATATCTACCTGAGTGATATATATTTAGATAAGATTTTTTTTTATAATTGTTTGTTATTAGCATTATCTATTTGTTTGCATCAGCATAATTTAATCTAATCTTTGATAGAGGGCGCTGTTTATGAGCTAAGTAGAATAATTTGAATATATAGTTTTAATAATTGATTTATATCCTTTTTAAAATAGCCTATCGTCTTCCCCGTATTTTTTTACCTATGTATGGAAATTTTGGTTTGAATTAGTGAACTACTGCGAATTTGTATACCGGACGTACAAACAAACAAACAAACATACAAACATTCATTTATATATATATAGATAATCCAAATTGTGCCTTATCTCCTCTTAGTTTTATTTTTCATGGAGTGGAACTCTGTGCTCTTTTGATTTTTAAATACCTGTTTCTTTATTTATCAGGGGAAGCCTTTAGAACCAGTTTTTTTTTTAATTTCAAGTATTGAAGTACAGTTGTACCAGGTTGATGAGGGCCTTCAGTCTGAAACATATACATGATTGATTTTTCTTATTTTATCAATAAAAAGTTTTTGACATAACATTATGGAATAAAAAATAATAGATGGTGCAAAACCATCATCAGCTTTCACAGTTGCACATAATCAGGAAATATATTTTTTATTTAAGGTAAAGCACAATTTGGATTATAGATTATAAACACAAGGTAATAAGACCAAATCCAATCTTGTGTTTATTTTTTATTTAGTTACTATTGTTGCGTTGTCTTTTTTTAGAAACTGAAAAACTTCCCTCACTCACCCTGGTACACCTTAAAAGAAACATAAGACCAAATCCAAATTAATAAATAGCATGGGATATTTTGGTAACAACATTGTTACTGAAATGTCGCATACTACAGTAAAACCTCCTACTAAAACAAACCAGGGATATAGAGAACCTTCCCTTATAACAAACCTGAAATAATCCCCATTTTTTCATTTTATAATACAGGGAACTATGGCTATAATGAACCATGGCTATAGTGAATCACCAGGGTTTGGGGTCCCATTGAGGTTTGTTACAGAGGGGTTTTACTGTATTTATTAATTTTTATATTTGGTCTTATTATCTTGTGTTTCTATTTATAATCCAAAATGTGCCTTATCGCTTTTAAAATAAATTAACTTTAAGAATGTTGAAATACCCTAAATAGATTGGAACAGTCGACAATTGTAAGATTCAAGACTGGACACCTCAAGTATACAGACAACATGCATCAAGTACAAAAGTACCAGTTCAACATCTCTTTGATTGTATTGTATTGTATCTAAGCCGCAAAACTGGATCTTAAGGACAATCCAAGGGAATCAAGCTTCTAAGACATCACCAACTTATGTTTGTCTGGTAGAATATATCAGATCAGAATAAGCTAGAATACCAGCTTCACACAAGATGATGGCAATAATCATGGTTAACATGAAACATTACCTATTTGGAGAGTGAAGTTTGCTGTGTGCAAATACTACAGTTAAACCTATATATAGCGCCCCCTCTTGGGACTTACCAAAATGGGGTGCTATAGAGAGGGGGTGCTATAGACAGATTGCTTAATATTGATATAAATCGCATTGTACTACGTATTTAAAATTGGGGCCTATAGAGAGGAAGGCGCTATTTAGAGGGGGCGCTATAGACAGGTTTAACTGTGTTAGGACATTTATGGGAAATGTAAGGTTGAACTGCTGAGTAGAGAAGAAGTAGACGTAAACCCCCATCCAAACAGAATGATTATCATGGCCATGTGTACTTGGAATAATTAATAAAAACAGACATTATTTATAAAAAAGAGATGCTTTCATTCAAAATGTATTTTCCCATTAGTTGATTGACTCAAGATAAAACTAGGCACATGTTATTTTTCTGTTGATATTACAGTTGTGGACATACTCCATGAGAGGACACTCACTAGAATACATCTCTCTATAAATGATAAGACACAATTTGGATTATAGATTATAAACACAAGGTAATAAGACCAAATCTAAATAAATGAATAGTGTAGTGTTTTGTCTGAAGATGGTAACAATGCTGTTACCGAAACGTCACACACTAATTATTTGAATTTGGTCTTATTACCTTGTGTTTATCTCTCTATAAAGAATAGTTTTATAGCCAAAATTACAATTTTTACTATTTAGTTTCTCTCTGGTAAGAAGTAACCTCTCCCTAAAGGACTGTTTGGCTCTGCAACTAGCTGTTGTCCTTTACAAATAGGTTTTACTGTTCTATTATTCACCAGGTACAGTCGAGTACAGTGACGGGTAGACAACTAGGAAAGACAAACTTTAGGATGACATAGAATATTATATTTAAGGCAAGTACAAGTCATTTTAAAATACCAGAGGCAATGAGGAAAGTTTACAAAAAATACAAATATCAAAATTAATAATCTGTTCATTAACAGTAATAAATATTTTTCTACAATATTTTAAAGATAAAAATTTCAATAAACCCTTGTTAAGGTGAACCCCAATGGGATTGAACTTTTGCTTCAATATAGCCATGGTTCTATAGAGCTATGGTTCACACTATTATAAAATTTTAAAAAAATGGGATTTTAAAAAAAAAAAATCAATTTAAAGCTCTATGTCCCTCTAGGGACACTTGCACTGTCATACATATATGTTTCTACATTTGTCTATACATATTTACAATACTTTTGGGTCGTAAAGAATAATCATATGATATTAACAAGGAGAAAGAAAGAAAAGGAAACATTGCCATCAAATATCTATAACAAAATTTGTTCATTTATCATTATTATTAAAAAGAAGAGAAAAATTTATGAAAGAGTTCTAAGGGCATATTTAAAAAATAGAGATTTGGGGATTGTTTTAGGTTCATTTTAAGTGAAGGTATTTTTTACTGTAAATAAACTGTATTACCCACAACTTGGGAAAAAAAACCTATATTTGGTTCTAAAGGTTCACGAAACGCGTTCGTGGATAGCTTTTCTTGATTTATCAAGAAATTGGGTTGGCCAAATACCAGGGAACAGGTTAAATCAATGAATAGTTGATTTCTGTTCCACCAGATGGCGCTCTGCCTTCTGAAAAGCACATGTGCTCCTGGTCAGGATATACCTTTTTTATTTTTAATATAAAGATATGCGTGCCTTACTATCTTAAATTCCAAATACACAAAAGTTATTCAATTTCAGAGTGCCGAATAGTGAACATTTATACTTAGACATTCCCTGATAATCTAATATTGCTGGTGGCTTGTGCTATCTATTGATATTACTATTAGTTAAATATTTGTATTATTTTTCCAAAAGCCTGCACCACATTGATGAGAGCCAACAGCCAGAAATGTGTATGTCATTGGCTTTTATTGATTTATCAAGAAAATGGGTTGGCCAAATAACCTACATTGACATTTAGTTTAATTTTATTCCATTAGATGGCGCTCTGCCATTCAAAAATGCTCATATGAGAGGTTAGGATATGCAAATTTTATTTTTATATACCATTAAACCTGTCTATAGCGCCCCCTCTAAATAGCGCCTCCTTCTCTATAGCGTCCGATTTTAAATACGTAGTACGATGCAATTTACATTAAAAGTGACCTGTCTATAGCACCCTCTCTCTATAGCACCCTATTTTGGTGAGTCTCAAGAGGGGGCACTATATACAGGTTTAACTGTAGTGCTCTCAGTCTTAATGACAATGGCAGACGCATTCAACTTCATCAGTCATGATGGTTGTCAAGTCTCAAGCTCTACAAGCTTGATACCCTAATATGATTGAGTGGAGATAAGAAAGAAGAAGAAGGAAGACAAAGTTGCTGTTGCAACAATGTCATGGTTATAACAACATAAACTCTTGGTCCCAAGAAATGTTGTTATAACAAGGTTCAATTATATTTTTATTTAGTTTTATCAATTTTTAAAAGTATATGCAATATGTAAATATACAGGTTTAACTGTATATTTAAAAAGTTTCATACTATTTCTCTAAAATGAAATGTCCTCTTTCGGGCACTTTTTTAATTGAAAAAATGATATGACACAATTTGGATTTTAGATTATAAACACAAGATAATAAAATCAAATCTAAATAAATAAATGGTGTATGACATTTGTCACAGTGTAACCATCATCAGACAAAAGTACTGAAACATTCAGAACTTTTGTCTGATGATGGTAACATTTTCTTACTGAAACGTCGAACACTTAATTTTTTTTTGGATTATGTCTTATTTACCTTGTGAAAGAAGTTTCTCTTCTCCAAATTGACTCTCTCTAATTTGGAACAAGTCACGAGATAGGTATCAAAATTTTATATCTTATTAGACGGGTGACCTGGGCTTCGCCCCGGGATTGACCCGTGTGCATATCTACCCGAGTGATATATATTTAGATAAGATTTTTTTTTATAATTCTTTGTTATTAGCATTATCTATTTGTTTGCATCAGCCTAATTTAATCTAATCTTTGATAGAGGGCGCTGTTCGTGAGCTAAGTAGAATAATTTGAATATATAGTTTTAATAATTGATTTATATATTTTTTAAAATAGCCTATCGTCTTCCCCGTATTTTTTTACCTATGTATGGAAATTTTGGTTTGAATTAGTGAACTACTGAGAATTTGTATACCGGACATACAAACATTGATTTTTATATATATAGATGTTGACCTTTCTTTGACTAATTCTACTGTCATGGAGAAAGTATTAACTGTATGGGGATAGTATATTTACATATTGCATATACTTTTAAAAATTGATAAAACTAAATAAAAATATAATTGAACCTTGTTATAACAACATTACTTGGGACCAAGAGTTGTTATAACCATGACATTGTTGCAACAGCAACTTTGTCTTCCTTCTTCTTCTTTCTTATCTCCACTCAATCATATTAGGGTATCAAGCTTGTAGAGCTTGAGACTTGACAACCATCATGACTGGTGAAGTTGAATGCGTCTGCCATTGTCATTAAGACTGAGAGCACTACTCAGTGGCAGGCCGACTTAGCTCTAAAAGAAATGGCCACCTCTGACATGAGGAACAGACGCCATGTGCAGCCGCTCTTAACATGGAGTACAAACGCTGCTCATCCTGTATCCTTGGATTAGGAGCCCTTACAGGGTACTATCAGCCGGGCCAGTTGAGCCCAGGTTTTTTAGTGAGCTTATTACTGCTCCCCCTCCTCCTTTTTCATCCGGGCTTGGGACCGGCAAAGGCGGAGTTAAGAAACTTGGTTATAGCATCATAATTCTATTATCTTAAATTTTAAATCCTAATTGTTTTAACCATGGATATAACAGCAAAAAATTATTTGAAAACAATCAACAAACAACAAAAAGCTTTAATAAGACCATTCTTACACAGATTCTCCGAGTAGAAATATAGGGTACATGCAGGAGTAACAGTAATAGTACCAGTAATAAGCATTGTTTTTATTATATTTTTGAAAACAATCAATTAATGCCTTTATTAAGACCTTTAATCTTATACCCACACTCATGAACAAAACTTAAGGAAGTGGAAAGCCTTTGATGTCGCCGGTTGTCTATTTTTTGGATGGAGGCAATTTTTGCTCGCACTTGGTTATCTTGTGTCTCTTCAATAAAGGTCACTGTGTATTAAATATCTTTCAGAATTATTGTCTAAATCCCAATATACATGATAAAAGGTACAATTTCCTTAAGTTTTGTCCATGAGTGTAGATTCTTCTGAGATATGGAAAAATGAAAGGGGTAAGAAATTTGAATATACAAAGTTATATAGGAAATATGTAAATATAAAGCTATAATCATTTTTATATAATACAGTAGAACCTCCCTTTAGCGGACACCTCTTCACAAAGGACAGGTTTCATTTGCAAAATTACCATTTTCACAATTTAGCAACTCTCTGGTAAGGGGACACCTCTTCCTAAAGGACACTTTGGCTCTGCAATTAGGTGTCCTTTACAGAGAGGTTCTACTGTATTATATTCCGTATAACCTCTTTTATACAACCTACTCTAATTCAACACTTACTTTAATATAACAGTTTTATGAATCTCAATCAGCCTATTCTCATTTTAACAGACTATAATATTCAACACAGACTTAAATTAAACTGAAAATTCTGTTCCCATGGGATGTTGAATTAAAGAAGTTGGGCACCAGTGTGTCCAAATAACCATACAGTTCATTGTGTACACTTGTGGCCCACTTTAACCCTTTAGGCAGCTTGCCCAAGCTACGCTCGGGTTCACTCACTTGTATTTTTGGACCCACCACAAGCTGAATACAGTTACTTCAGATCCTTATGGTTTCACTTTTTTCTTTGCTCCATTTTTGTTTTAATTATTTGTTTTAAAATAAATGAATATTTAAATATTATTTGGTCTCCCATATTGAATTTTTGGTTGTTCTTTCCCATTTCCCTTCTTCTTACTTATCTTCACTCAATCATATCAGGGTATCAAGCCTTTAGAGCACCTGGGTGAAGTAGAATGAGTCTGCCTTTGTCATTAAGATGGGAGCACTACTCAATGGCAGGCCGACTTAGCTCCAATATAAAATGGCCGCCTCTGACATGAGGAACAGACGCCATGTGCAGCCGTTCCTAACATGGAGTATAAATGCTGCTCATCCTGTATCCCTGGATTAGGAGCCCTTACAGGGTACTATCAGCCGGGCCAGCTGAGCCCAGGTTTTTTAGTGAGCTTGTTACTGCTCCCCCTCCTCCTTTTTCATCAGGGCTTGGGACCAGCAATAGTCTTTATAATAATAATAAAAAAAGAGTGATATCCTAAATTTACAGATTTAAAGTCAAATTTGCCAATTTTGAGTAAAAGCAATGTCACTTAAATGTTTAAGCATTCTCAAAGCCCTCCATGTCCTGCACCACTTGTGATAAGTTCCAACCCCAGTATACTAGTTGGGGGAAAGAAGGTAAAATATTACAAAGTACAATATGGAACGCTGTTACCAAAATGTCACAAACTATTTATTTATTTAGATTTGGTCTTATTACCTTGTGTTTATCAAGAAAAACACTTTTTTTAAAATGAATTTTCACATAATTGTTCAACCTGTGAGTGTGATGCCGACTCTTTAATTAAATATCAATGTAACAGAGCCATTTTTAAATCTACTTTAACCCTCGAGCGCGTGAGCTAAAAATGCAACGTACTTGCGCACGCTGGGTGAAATATACCTGATATTATAATTATATATTTTGAACATAAATATTATCTGAGGAAAAACAAAACCTTTTCTATTTCAAAGTAACACCATTTTAATTTTCAAAAAGGGCAATTATTAATAAAATATTTATATTTTTTGCACAAATTAAGCATTTTAAAAACTATTCTTGAATAATGCTCAAAATTGGTAATGGGATATAAAATATGAAACTATTGCTCCTTTCCAATATTAAATCTATAAAATTCCATGAGGATATTTTAAACAAACTATAAACAATCATTGTAAACTGCAATTGTATGTCCTTTACAACATGGCTTTGCACATTTATGGCACAAGGTCGAGGTCTTCCTGTCCTTACTGGAGGGACACACTACATCTGGTAGGAAGCTTTATCTTCCTGACCTTCTTGATGGCTTGAAGTGCCTTCTAAAATTAATTGAAATACATATTTAGAGTATACATTTATGATTTCAATTAACTTATCTGTAAAAAAATGATTTTTTTTTATTCAGTCCTCTAGGCAGCGAAGAAATGATTTTTCTTTGATTTAGTTGCTCTTTGATGAGTTCAAGGGCCAAACATTTCAAGAATTTTATTCTAAAGATCTTCTAATGGTGTATTTTTATTTTTTGCTTCTTCACCCTTCAAGTCTAGTAAATGTGTAATGACATTAGGCGTTCTCAGCTTTACTGTTTGTGAAGGACAATTTTTGGACCATTTGGTTTTCGAGGCTCTCCCTATATAAAAATATGTTTTTGGGGCAATTAATTTATCCCACAAAATTCCCTTATCTGAATATATTCCAGTGTCACTTCCAGAAAAATGTTCACTTAGATGATCTTCTTCAATATCACCTTCTACAATAGTCTCTTCTTGATCTAATAAATATGACCTTCTTCCCTCCATTTTATATAGAATTATAGGCTGATAAATATATCAACCTATTATAGTTATTTTTTTAAATTATTAATTCGAATTATTTATCTTACTCAAAAAAAAAAAGCTAACAAAGAAAAATGCAACAAAAAAATTACGTGAGTGCGCGCACCGGGTGATTTTTACCTGACAGTGACAATAGATGGAATTCCGGTGGCAGCTGTCAAAATGTGAAACCAAAACTTCACACTAAATGATGAGTCAGGAAGCTAAACGAAACCACATCTCCGCCAACATATTTTCTATTGGTTAATTCTACACTAAAATGTTGCCATGGGTAATTTTCACCCGGCGCGCGCAATGCCGGGTTAAAACTACCTCTACTCATTGTATCGGCAACTATTGTTTTCTGTTGTATCAAAATTATCATTCAATTTCAAGGTAAAAAGACTAATTTTTAAGTAGACTTTTTTGTGTGCAAAACAATCAACAGCACAGAGTGTGTTTATAATGAAAAATGAGGGAAAAAAAGTATTTTCTTTTCAAATAGAAAATGTTGCATCTATTGTTTTCTTATAGCACACTTCTCTTTTTCAAACTTTTGAAACTACAGTTTGAAAATTGGAAAAAGAGGAATTGTCAAGCTGTTAAACACTTTTCTGTAAAAATTTTAACAAAGCTAATAAAAAGGTACAATTTGGATTATAAATTATGAACAGTGTAACAAGCCCAAATCCAAATTAATGAAATGTTTGTAATGTTTCAAGTAAAAGTGTAGTTACCACCAAAATCTCATTAATTTGGTCTTGTTACCTTTATGTTTGACATGGCTATTTGTATAATGCTAGAAAGAAGAAGATAGAAGAGTAAATATATTGGTTAACCTGGCACAAATTATACATGGATACTACATTCAGGGAGCTTAGGGCTCTGTACATTCCCGAAATGTGATTCCCAACCAGCCAGTCCTGAACATCTATTGAATTGTATCAAATCCTCTAAAAAAGACCTCTGGGAAAACCCCAGGAATATAATAGAAAAGCTGAGACAATGGAACCTAATGGAGATCGTTTAAATGACTTGAGGAATAAACAACAACAACAAACACTTCATTCACACATCTTTATAAAGTGACAACACTCAAATGAACATTTAAGAATACAAAAGCAACTTTTAAGAATGTTGTTACCATCATCAGACCAAAGTTCTGAATGAAACTTCACTTATAACGAACCTAAAATAATCCCCATGTGAACCATGGCTATAGTAAAACCTTAGCTATAATGAACTAAATGTTCAATCCCATAGGGGTTTGCTCTAGCAAGGTTATGTGTGCTGTATTTACTATTATAGTTTTTTTAAAGGTTTATCTTAGGCAAATTGGGTTTTTACACTACAAAGTGTCCAAAAAGTCTGTGAGCAGCCAGAAATAACTAGAACCACATTTATTTCCTATTTATAAAGTATTATAGGGAGACTACAACATAATCACAAGGTAAGACTTTATTTTGGCGTGGCTTATAAACACAAGGTAACAAGACCAAATCCAAATAAATAAATAGTGTCTGACGTTTCAGAGTTGTTACCATCTTCAGACAAAAGTACTGAATGAGAAATTTTACCACAGCATGGTTTAAATAGTTACTGTTATCAAGTGTGTAAACAAGATAGAAGATAAGAAGAAGATAGTTTTCTGAGAAACACAGATAATTATTATCGTCATATATTAACGTCACACACTATTTATTTATTTGGATTTGGTCTTATTACCGTGTGTTTATAATCTATAATCCAAATTGTGCCTTATCATTTGGCTTAGCTTGTTTCTGTTGGTGTTGTTTCTTATCTCCTTTCAATCATTTAAAGATGTAAAGATGGTTGATTTTGAGCTAAATATGATTGATATGAATACTTTAGCCGCGTTAAGACTGAGAACACTCCTCAGTAGCAGGCTGACTTTGCTCCAATATTAAATGGTATGATGGACAGATGCCTTGTACAGTCACTTATAACTTGGAGTACAGATGACAAAAGTTACTTTTTACGGGTTAACACACAAAGTTGCAAATTACTAGGGCCTAGAGTAATAGTAACTAAACACACAAAAATCGTACACTCAAGAGTACAACACACAAAAAAAGTAAATAATAACTCACAATTTGTTAAATAAAATAAAATAAAAAAACAGTACTTATCTTTATTGTTGCGTTGGTAGGGATCGGACCGGGGTTACACAGGTATGCAAGGCCAGACACGGATAAAGCACGCAGAGAACACTTTAAACCTCTCCACACGATAATCCCTCACACTCCTCTCTCACAAAGAGAAAATAAGGATAACCCGGGCCCCTGGAGCGCAAGAAACGCCAACTGCCCGGGTCTCTCGCAATACCATGGCCCCCTTATATATACAGACATGGCCACATTCGTCCAATGAGAAGGCGGGAGAGATTGGTTCACTATCAAACGAAAACAAAATCCTTCCCCCTAAAAACCTGAGATAAGATTAAAAAAATGCAAATATTTGTCAATATAATTTGACACAGATGCTGCTCATCCTGTATCCCTGGATCAGGGGATCTTACAGGGTACTATCAGCCGGGCCAGCTGAGCCCAGGTGTTGTAACAAACTTGTTACTCATACGATGCATTAGTGCGCTATGAACTACAAGAAAATAAGACCTAATCCAAATAATTTTATAGTGTGTGACATTTCGGCAACAGCATTGTTACCATCATCAGACATATTGTCTGATCATTCTTTTGTCTGATGATGGTAACAATACTGTTGCCGAAACGTCACACACTAATAAATTATTTGGATTAGGTCTTATTTTCTTGTATTATAATCTATAATCCAAATTGAGCTTTATCCAAATTTGAACTATTTTTGATGCGTATGATTCTTTTAAAAATAAATGGGAGGGTTCACCAATGATGAGCCAGGCCCTCTCATTATTTTATCAACAACAACAACAACAAAAAGCCTTTATTCAGGGTCACTGACCCTATACAGGATTCACCAGAGGTATGCATAAGAACAAAGCAGTGAGACAAAGGAAATAGCGATATATACAGAAGAAAAGGAAAAAAAAAACAAGAAAGAGAAAGAGGGAAGCAAGAAAAACAACACAAAAAGAGTAGCAGTAAGAAAGTGAGGAGTGAGTGTCACTTGGCCTTCTTCTGAGATATGGACTTGTGGAAACCATAAAACGCCGTAGCAATATACTTATTCTGGGTCATATTGTCAATTATTGATGGAAGTGAAGCACAGAGTTGCCTAGTTTTGAGCATAAGGGTTCTTCTTTCTTCTTTCAGAGCATAGCAATCAAAAATATAGTGAGTGATTTCATTTTTTAGTTTTGAATTACAGAAGGTACAAATCGGGTCCTCACCGCAGAGCATCTTGGTGTGGTTTTCTCTAAAAAATTTTCATCTGCTATTTGCTTTTGAATATATGGAGACAGTTTATCTAAGTTATGCAGCTGTATTTGGTTTGGAGGAAGGTATACAAATATCAAACAGATAACATGTTGGAGGGCTCTTGTGTTTGTTGATAAGAAAATAGATAACCAAGTGCCATCCTTTTCTGAATTTTCAGGCACCATGTTTCAAGTAGAGCAAAAATTTCGTAATTCTTTATGTGCTCGAGGAGTGGAAATATCGAAAGAATCCTATAGAAACCATTTATATTCCAACATATTATTTTTTCCGCGATGTCTCGCGAATTTTCAGAAAAAATTGCATTGTCAGCGTCTTGAAAATCGAATTTACATGTATTTGTGTCGAAGTAACTTTCCGTTATTTGATTGTTGGGTGGAGAATTAATTTGTGATTTTGATGTCATATTTCTTCTATTTACACAATTGTTTCTACGAGGTTGTTGCTATATAGCAGCTCCTGTGCTATCAACAACTTGGCCATTCATCACTTTACAGACTTTATCATTTACAAAAAGCTTGTTTTCTCTCAACTTCGATTTTATTCCCCTTTCACCCAATTCTTTCCTTTTTGCAATTAGGATGCGCCGCTGCTCTCTAACATTTTTACTATAATCTTTACTTATCGAAATTTTAGTATCTTTTAGTTTGTAGGCATTTTTAAATATTTTTGCTCTATTAGCATAATCAGGCACCACAACAAGAACTGGTGCATTGGATCCGCGTGAAAGTCGGTGACATTTTGTTATTTTTAAATCATCTCCGATTTCCATTTTATCTCTAATTACGTTTTGAATCTTTAAGTTACAATCTGCCTGGTTTTCGTCACCCTCCCTCTCAATACCATAGAACACTAGATTGGGCTCACGCAGTCTCGTCTCAAAAAATTCGACTCTAGCCTCCAGTTCATTTACCTTTAACGAATTACATGAAGCCAATTTTTCGGTAGCTTGTTGAGACTCTGTACATTTAGTTAGCTTCTCCTCCATATTGCAGAATCGCATATCCCAATCGTCCATTCGAGTCTCTATTTTGGTAAGTCTGATGTCAATTCTCTCTCCTAGACTCTTTATTTCCGCCGCCATGTTTAAGATTAGCATTTTTAGCTCGCCATCTATTGATTCTCTCTCTCCTGAGTGTACTGGCGCAGTCAATGTAGTTTGCCTTTTGGTTGGGGGGCCTGGGTTTTGTTCAATGCCTGAGATAAATAATAGAGCCAGAATGATACATAGCAGTCTTTTTTGGTTACCAGATATATTCCCAGATGGTAAGTTTATATTTTGACCACATTGTCCATCATTATCCCTTCGTACTGAGATTTTTGCATAGTGCGTTACCTTGAGTAAATTTACATATTTAGTGTTGCATACCACAAGTATTAAGAGTAACCGTATTATCCCTTTCATAGTATAAGGCAAATATACACTGAAATATTAGTAATATAACTATATTTACCGGAGCGGTGCTGCACGTGCTGTTTATTGTCCGGCCACCTAGCGGCGAATCCTTCTCATTATTTTATCATTGCAGTAAGGGCAGTAGAAAATTGATTTATTTTTAAAAGAACCATACGCATCAAAAATAGTTCAAATTTTTTAAAACTTGTTAATGCTCCCCTCCTTTTTTACTTAGGATTGAAATTAGCAATGATTGAGTTAGTATTATAATTTTGACCTCTCCCAAAATGTATCTTAACTTGTTCAACTTGTCTTTGTCAGCTTGTGGAGCATTATGTGAGGGCTCTCTCTAGCCTTTAAATCTCTGGAAGACATTTCCACCATCTAGCTGATGATATCTTTATTTGTAATATGATGCACTAAAAATATGCACTAAATATGATCTCCTAAAAACACTATGCAAAGCTGTTTTAGCCATATTTGTTGTTTTCCATCTATCGCATTACTTGAAGGTGTAACTGTACTTAAGAGTCAAACCTTGTTAAAACAATTGAGAGTTGGGAGTGTGAAAGTATGATCCTATAACCAAATCTTTATTTGTGATAATCATTTTCAATGGTTCTAGTCATTTTTGGCTCTCTCTCTGCATGCTGATTTCCAGACATTCTATAAAGGTAGAGCAATTATTTGGCATATGTCCAAGCATAGATTGAAATAGCTAGCTTTAGAATCTTGAAAGGAAAAATTCTAATTTACTCCTTCCTCAATAGAGAGAGAAATCCATGTTATAAATGTTATTTTGCCGCTAAAAACTTTTTTTCTTCATCTTCATTATCTTTTATATTTGCCTCTAAAGCCCAAATAGAAGGAGCTTTCTTTCTGTAATTCAGTAGAATTCACATATCAAATGATTAGGCTTGAATATATTTTACTGGATAACACTTGGTTTCATCTAGTGGGCGAGCTTGCTCAAAGGTGGCGCTTTGGGAAAGTGATCGCCTTGACTTTTGCCCCCAAGACTTATGACAAACCTGAAATAATCCCATTTTTATTTTATAATACAGTGAACTATGGCTATAATAAATCATGGCCATAGTCTTCTTATTCTTCTTTCTTATCTCCACTCAATCATATTAGGGTATCAAGCTTGTAAAGTTTGAGATCATGTCTGGGTGAAGTAGAATGTGTCTGCCTTTGTCATTAAGACTGGGAGCACTACTCAGTGGCAGGCCGACTTAGCTCCAGAAGAAATGGCCGCCTCTGACATGAGGAAGAGATGCCATGTGCAGCCGCTTCTAACATGGAGTACAAACACTGCTCATCCTGTATCCCTGGATTAGGAGCCCTTACAGGGTACTATCAGCCGGGCCAGCTGAGCCCAGGTTTTTTAGTGAACTTGTTACTGCTCCCCCTCCTCCATTTTCATCCGGGTTGGGGACCGGCCATAGTGAAATACAGGTTCAGTCCCATTGGGGTTCGCTATAGAGGGATTTTACTGTATTTAAATGAGTAAAATTTTCATATCACTTTTTCTCTATTTATAATTTCATGTGGGTGCAGTAATACCTAAACTGCACAGATCCAGTTATAGTTCTTGAATTGATTTAAAACATTTTGTGTGTGTGTGCATCCTGCCTATTATATTCAGTGATGTGTCAGAAACAATGTAGTTGTTTTGTGTAATTAGTGTTAAATAAAATGTTTTAAATGCATTGAATTATATTTTTGTGGGTCGGTAGAAGGAGAGTATAAACCGTTGGTTTTCGACCGCTACGACCTGGGTTCGATTCCCACATTGAACACTTTTTTTATGATTTAAAAAAAAAATGCTTCAATGGTTCCTGATTCTTGCAAAAGTCCAACCCCACCAGCGAGTGCAAGTAACCAAACGGGGCTCTGGTACATTTGTAAGTGCAAAGTTGAACTGTTTTTCACATGTGTAGTCATGTGATGCACTTTCAGTAAAAAGCAGTCACCAACTTCTACCCTCCATTATTATCATGGCCTGTACCACATGTACTAGGGATAAGCAAAAAAAAATATATATATGATAATTTAAACCAATAACCCTATATTATGTAATTTATAACAAGATTGTCATGTTGTATATAGAACTAATTATAATATAACTAATTATACGCATAATTGACATGTCTCCTTGCATCACCAAATGTAATGTACTGAGGATGAATAAATAAAAAACTATATAATAGATTAAAAGCTGAGTTAAGAGCCAGAGAGAGATTTACAAAGTAACTTCTAAAGATAGATTGTTAGCCGCCAGCCTGGCGCCATTCTCGAGTAACATTGACACGTGTATGACCCAATTCTCTTAGTCAGAGCGGTCGTATAAAAAGGCCGCGTAGCAACAGCTAGTGCAGTTCAGTTCCAGAGTTCCCCATCTGCGTGTCGCCGGTTGTCACCAACTCATCGACGATGTAAAACAGTAAGAAACCTTCTCAATCTCCATCTTAGCTTTTGGCTCGCTTTTTATCTATTCAAGGAACCTTCTACAACGTGTCGCTTCGTTTTGTGTGTGTCCTTACCACCCATCGCTCAACAACCACGACTGCACGACTGCTTCTAGCCAACATGCCACACTGCATTCATCTAACAGGGTAAAACTACTACATTATTACATTATTACAGAGAGTCGACAGGATCCCTAATCACAGATAAGGATCCCAACATTATATTACAGATAGACGACAGGATCTCAACGTATTATTACAGATAGTCGACAGGATTACCACAACGAAGGAGACCACAACGAAGAAGGTAAAGACTGTCCAGATAGAAAAGAGCCAAGAAGCAAGATGGAGGAGCAAACCAACCCGTCCAACGATACAGCCGAACAAACTATCCCCAAACAAGAAACGACATTGGAAGAGGAGGAAACGGCGCCGCCCCAAGATACCTCCGCAGACCCACTGACACAGATCGCCGATGCCCTGAGTAAGTTGCTGGTAGCCCGATCTCCTAGGGAGATAGACGTAAGTCCATACGATGGTACTTTTGAAGCCCAAAGCTTTTTCGACAACTTCGATGCCCAAGCAGACCGAACTGAACTGACCTACACAGATCGCCTACGCAAATTACCCTGCTACCTACAAGGTAAGCCCCTCCAATATTTCCGAAGCCTACGGTTAGATAGGTTATATTATATTGAAGCCCGCCAGAGATTGATAGACTTATTCCCAGCAACGACAGAAGCGTCGTTTGCACGCTTTTTGGCAATCAAAATGACACCCCAAATGTCCCTAGAAAACTACTACCAAAACAAAACTGTTATGGGTATGAAACTCGACCTACCCGCCGACATTTTAATTGAATCTCTGACCGACGGCCTACCCGTCGCAGACCAGCGATTAGTCGCAACTGTGCAGCCAAACACCATTAAGGAATGGTTCGACCTAGTGTCAAGAATAACTCAGTGTGCCACCAGTGCAGTGAACCAGCGCCAAGTAGACAAGGCTCCACACCCCACCTACCACAACCCACCACCGCGGTACAACAGCCAGCGGCCATCACGTGTAACATACACAGTTACACCTCCCCCCTCGCCTTGCAAGTATTGCAATGCCATGCACTGGCACTCCCAGTGTGAACGACGGTTCCCACGGGACCAAACACGCCCAGTCTACAGCGCCCGACCACACACAACCACTGTACCAAAACGTGGTACCCACACCCAGCCCAAGGTCCAACCTCCGAGCCATGTTCCCCAAGTCCAAGCTGCAAGCCCAGACGACTCTGCAAGCCCCGCGAGCAGCTCAACGGTAGGAAAACCTGAAACTTATTTTCGTTGAACGATTAATAATATGGACTGAATTGTCACCAAATGTAAACTTGCCCTTTTTAATAGACACGGGAGCATCTATAAACCTACTTAACTTAGATATTTTAAGAACCATAGAAAATAGATTACCCTATAAAATTATTATCCATCAGTACAGTTTAACTATAAATGCAATAGCACACAATGTAAATACCCTTGGATATATTTTTTTAAAACTTAAAATCGGTAACCTCACCCAAAAACTAAAATTTTTTATAGTAGAAGCCTCACTACCTTTTGGTATTTTATCTATTAATACCCTTAAAATATTTAAATTAATTATAGATTTTAATAATCTCCAAATTTATCAAAATAATGATGCTCTCCCAACGAATGTCTATAAGTTCACCAAGTGCAAACAGGATTTATGTTCCACTCAACCGAGGGAAACTGATATGTTTACCACTTTCCCCTCGCACCAGTCCTGTTTACACGTGGCGGACTCTACTCCAATTATATGTTCACCCCCTATATCTCCTACCCATGATATTGAGATTTCTATACCTTCTAATGCGGCACCTCAGTTAGAACATTGTCCACACGAACTCCACCGAATTCTATATGAATTCTCACAAGTGTTCTCTACTAATAAATACAATGTGCCCAAATTGAACATACCACCGGTAAAAATCAATACCACCACAGATAAAATAATAGCATTACGCCCATATAGAGTGCCACTACACGACCAACAAGAAATACAAACCCAAATAGAACAAATGCTCCAATATGGAATCATTGCCCCGTCAGTTTCACCTTATGCCAGTCCCATAACGCTTGTTACCAAACGTGACCAAACGAAACGTTTCTGTATTGATTACAGAAAACTTAATGAAATCATCGCTCCAGACGTACATCCTTTACCCTTAATAGAAACCATTCTTGACAAATTGTCAAAAGCCAAATATTACTCTTCTGTAGATATTGCATCCGCATATTGGCAAGTGGAAATAGAACCTAACTCACGTAATCTACTAGCTTTCGTGACGTTAGATAGTCAGTACGAATTTTGTAGACTTCCTTACGGATTTAAAAATTCACCACAGATATACCATCGTGCCATAAACCAGGTCATGCAAAAATATAAACTAAATTTTGTTACCCATTACTTCGACGATTTCATTATTTTTTCTGACACCCTAGAGGATCATCTACAACACCTACAACAATTTCTAACAGTGTGTCAACACGAAAACATCAAACTTAATTATAATAAATGTTCATTTTTTAAAACAAAAATAGATTTCTTAGGATACACTGTTACCGCAGTTACTTATGCACCGCAGACGCGCAACCTTGATACTATAAATGCAATAAAACCACCTAACAATCAAAAAACACTACAATCATTTTTAGGAGCAGTAAACGTTTATAATAAGTTTATAGCAGATTATGCACGCTTACGAGCACCTTTAAATAAACTACTTAAAAAGGATGTAAAATGGAATTGGAACACAGACTGTCAACAAGCTTTCATCACTCTCAAAGAGAGTTTAACCAGTAAACCAGTACTACACTTGTATCAAGTCGGTTTACCATGCCGCCTTTATTGCGACGCATCCACCCAAGGGATTGCCGGTATACTCAAACAGGTACACCCAGACGGACAAATACATCCTGTGCAATATTTTAGCCGCGCCCTTAGGGCACATGAGAGAAACTACACCGTTTCCGAACTTGAGTGCCTCGCCATCGTCGAAAGTGTAGACAAATTCCGAATATACCTCACCGGTATAAAATTCACCATATACACAGACCACCAAGCTTTACAATGGCTTAAAACTATAAAAAATCCGTCAGGCCGACTATTTAGATGGAGCCTGAGACTATCTACCTATAATTACGAAATACACTACATCAAAGGCAGTCAACAGTATGAGGCAGATTTACTCTCAAGAAACCCCTTTGTAGGATTTATCAGTACTGATATTATAAAACAGCATCAACCAACAGCATCCCCCTTCAACATTGATACAAACGGCTTACATACCATTACCCGAAAAGGTGTAACTAAAATAATAATTCCCGAAACCCTGCAACATACTCTCATGAACAAAGTTCACCAAGAATATAACCACCCAGGCATCTCTCAGATGACCCGCATAATTACTACCCAGTACTACTGGAAAGGTATCTCTAAATCTATAGAAAAATTTGTCAGGTCGTGTCACACCTGCCAAATCATTAAAAGGCCCAAAGGTAAACCCTATGGTGCCCTCGGACAAATTCCACCACCTCAAAAACCATTCGACTTAATCTCTATAGATACCATAGCTGGATTTTCGAAATATGGACACTCCAAGACCTATCTACACGTAATAGTGGATCATTTAACGCGATATGCTTGGACCTTTCCATCGAAGTCCACCAGTACCCTAACGTACATTCAAACCCTCAAGACTGTACTACAGCAAGGATCTCCAAAACGCCTGTTATCTGACAGAGCGCCCGCTTTTACCTCAGAAAAATTCCGTAAATTTCTAATAATGCATGGTATACAACCTCTTCTAACTACCAGCAATAATCCACAAGCAAACGGTTTAATAGAACGCTTAAATGCGACCATTACAGGCAAGCTCAGACTAGCTTATCTAGAAAATCCGAAAGCTTCCTGGACTCAACTAGTTAAACGCGTCACACAGACGTACAATAACACACCCCATTCTGTCACAAGTTTTCCACCTACCTACTTAATGTTCAATGTTATCCCCCCAGATCTAAGAACTCATCTTAACCCATATCCCGAGATAAATATAGCTCGAGAGATAGCAAGCTCTCGTACTCAAAATAAACATAAAAAAGATAAAGAAACATTTGATAAGCAGCACAGAACACCACATTTCGAAGAGAATGACCTTGTTTTGGTAAAAAATTACAGACATCCCGACACAGGTAAATTAGCACCATATTTTACGGGACCCTACAAAATAATTCAAATAATTTCACCAAATGTCGTTCGAATTGATCGCCCAAATCAGCCCTTGAATAGAGATAGTGACACCATACATGTCAATAAATTAAAATATTACACAGAGGATGTGTTGTACATAACACCTCCACAGCCCCGATTCGTTCAACACCCACAGCGATTGCCTCAAGATGTATATTTCATTGAATTCAATCATTTGACTCCAGATATCTTTGAAACACAATATTTCCGAATTATACCGCCTACAAGCTCACAGCCTTTTTTACATTTAAACCCCAGTATTTTCAATTAGGTCAGGAAACAAGTGGAGGTAGAGAGATTTTCCCATAGCCAGCAGAATGACTCATCGCACCGCCAGCAAAAACAAGCCACCCAGCTGAAATGGACACCGGTTGCAGCGGCGTCAGATTAACATGACACATCCAATTGCAGTAGGCCTGTATCTTTGGCACAGCAGAATGCTAGATTTTCGTGTCCAAAATAACCTGCCAGATTAAAACTGATAGGAAAGTTATATAAAATTCCTTTTATAGCAAATCTTATTTTTATAAGGTTGTCGATCCTTTAAATGACATCATATGAGACGCCATATTATACCATCGTAAAAAGACGATTAAATCCCCAAAATGGCACCCATCGCCACGACAATGTTCCAATCTTCAACACTCTTCACTGTCAATCATACAATTATATGACTTTTGGGTACGTTTTTAATATGAACAAACACAACATTACCGGCTCATTCGTTAGGAATAAAAAAGGATTTAACCTCTCATTTCTCCTTAGGTAACGCAATGTTACATGGAAAAAAGATCTGTTAAATTAATAGTTTAAATGATTTTTTCCCAAGCGTAACAAGCCGGCGTTTGGGTAGGCTCACCTAAAAATTTTGCAGACCAAACAGCATAAAACGCTCTGCAATCTTTTTAGCGCCTAAGACATGCATTACACACTTCATGTATCCAAAGTCCCCATCTTCCACTACACTACATCATTTTTAGGGATCAAGATCGCTCCCCGTCTGGTCTCACATAATATAATAGGGAAGATCTGGCAAAGACCAACTTCTCAGACCGGACCAAAGCGACATAGGGCCACATTGCCTCCCCATAGGTCAAACTAAAGACACCAATAATCTTGGACCTACACCTAGACATTGTGTGAATATGTTCCTTTCTTTTTTTTTCAGGAACGAATATTTTTTGTTTTCTTTTAACTTTTCTTCAAAAGAGACATTTTTTGCTCCATTTGTTTAGCTAATCATTAAAAACCTTTAATTATATTATATTTTTTGTGTATAAAATCTTGAATAATTATTTTTATTTTTATTTTTTTTTTACTTTTCAATTATAATCAAATTTTTATTCCAACATTATTTTAACAACTTTATTTTAACAATAGCAAAACATTTAATTCTTTCAATAAGCATTTTTAATTCATTATTATATCTTTTATATATTACTAATTCTCATTATTATATCTTTTATATTTTACTAATACATTATTATATCTGTCATATAGTACATGCTTGAGCTTATCCACTTATACTCTTTTTATCTACAATCACATTTTTATCTTTTTATTCACTATATTTTTGTTTAATTACTTTATTATATGACAATGTTTGTTTATCATCAACTATCGGGCATATACAACAATCGTTTACAACAATCTATTTCACTAACCACTTCAATGTACTTTACACTACTATCTTTCTCTCCGCCATTGCTTCACATCAACGTAGAGAAACGACAGTACTGCTTGACAATTTTTCTTTTGATTTCGTAATTCAACAAACTCTTTGAAAACACAGTTCCCCAGAAGTACAAGTCTCGACTTTTTGGTCTGAACACGTTTCAAAAGTTTATTTCAATCATCCGCAGAGCACAACACCAACGCATGCACAAAGCGTTCACTTTTTTCAATTTTCAATTTTTTTTTCAGCTCTAGCGGACCACAACCTTTGATTTCAAGTCAAGTCAGACAACCTACTGTCGCTCCAACAATTCTACTTATCGCATGGCTCTACCACCCCTTTCAATCATATTAAGTCTTTTTCTTCAACAACTTTTCAACCCAATAACCCTACAATTGTGACAAAGCACTGTAACCTTATACAGGATCGCAGGTGAAACATTGCCTAGGAAGACGCACAAGTCTATATCCTCGCTTTGCACCTGGATCTCAGTATTTGATTGTCTGTGCAACACTTACAATTGCATATTCTTCAACCCCTAACCCTTTCCAACGCCCGCCAACAATCTCTTAGAACATCATCATTATTTTTTTAGCAAACAAAGGTTTTATCTACAGTTCTCTTTTATAATGAATATCATAACTTTTAAATTAAACATAAGTTTTATTTTGATAATTTTCAGATATATTCAAATAAACATCTTGTTATAGCCCTTTTTCCCTCACAGTTTCAATTAATTAAAATAAATTCTAATTACTTACCTGTGTTAGAGAGGCTTTACCCGCTTAAACCCGGATAAACCCTTTCACTCACGGGGCCCATCTATGATAATTTAAACCAATAACCCTATATTATGTAATTTATAACAAGATTGTCATGTTGTATATAGAACTAATTATAATATAACTAATTATACGCATAATTGACATGTCTCCTTGCATCACCAAATGTAATGTACTGAGGATGAATAAATAAAAAACTATATAATAGATTAAAAGCTGAGTTAAGAGCCAGAGAGAGATTTACAAAGTAACTTCTAAAGATAGATTGTTAGCCGCCAGCCTGGCGCCATTCTCGAGTAACATTGACACGTGTATGACCCAATTCTCTTAGTCAGAGCGGTCGTATAAAAAGGCCGCGTAGCAACAGCTAGTGCAGTTCAGTTCCAGAGTTCCCCATCTGAGTGTCGCCGGTTGTCACCAACTCATCGACGATGTAAAACAGTAAGAAACCTTCTCAATCTCCATCTTAGCTTTTGGCTCGCTTTTTATCTATTCAAGGAACCTTCTACAACGTGTCGCTTCGTTTTGTGTGTGTCCTTACCACCCATCGCTCAACAACCACGACTGCACGACTGCTTCTAGCCAACATGCCACACTGCATTCATCTAACAGGGTAAAACTACTACATTATTACATTATTACAGAGAGTCGACAGGATCCCTAATCACAGATAAGGATCCCAACATTATATTACAGATAGACGACAGGATCTCAACGTATTATTACATATATATATATTTTTTTTTCTGAAGGTGAGATAACAACATTGTTTATAAAATGTCATGTATAAATTACTTACAGTAGAATCCCCCCCCCTCTCCCGGTGAACCCCAATGGACAGAATATTTAGTTCATTATAGCAAGGTTTCACTATATCCATTGTTAACTTTAATACGTATTAACTAAAAATGGGGGTTATATTTTTGGTTCGTTATAAGGGAAGGTTTGCTATATCCTTGATTCTTTTTTTGTGAGATTTTACTGTTTTATATTTGGTTTTGTTACCTTAAAATTATTTTTTTATGCATTTTTCGAAAATTTCTTAAAAGCACTATGTAAAGTTGTTTTAGCCATATTTGTTGTTTTCCATCTATCGCATAACTTGAAGGTGTAACTATACTTACAGTAAAACCTTGTTAAAACAATTGGGACCTATAACTCGAGAGTTTAAAGTATGATCCTACAACCAAGTTGCTGTTATACAAGAGGCTGTTATAACAAGATTCCACTGTACATAATAATTCCAAACATCTACCAAACCATGGCATGGCATATACAGTTTAACCCATATATAGCAAACCCCAATGGGACTGAACCTGTGGTTCACTATAGCCATGGTTTATTATAGCCATAGTTTACTGTACAGTAGAACCTCCATGAGAGGACACTCCCACTAGAGGACACCTCTCTATAAAGGACAGTTTTCATTACCAAAATAACCATATTTACTATTTAGCTACTCTTCAGTAAGAAGACACTTCTTACTAAAAGACACTTTTTCTCTGCATTTAGATGTCCTTTACAGAGAGGTTCTACTGTATTATAAGATAAAAATGGGGATTTTATTTCAGTTCATTTGTTGAGGGGAAGGTTCACTATATCCCTGATTCATTTTAGCAATATTTTACTGTACTTAGCTTACTCTCAGGATTGGAGTATAACAAAACATAGGATTCCCTTATCAGTAGTAGGTTATCATGACAAGTTGTTTGTTGTGGCTAAATCCTCTCCTGTGTTTGTCCATTTTTCCAGTCCTACACAACTTGTGTAAACCCACAAGTCACACTACAGAGGTGGCAGCTCAATAGAAATGGAAATAAAAAGTATCCTATAAATGTCCCATGTAAACTACAGTATAATCTCTTTAACTGACTCTGAATCAGTCTTTATTCAACCTAATTTTATAATCATTTCCTTTTCAAATTACCATCCTTCATCTCTTTATATTCAACAGATTATACTTGAAAAAAAAAATAATAAAGAAATACTTTTTATAATTCAACCATTTTTCTAATTCCAAAAATCAATGTTGAGTTAGTCTGATGATTACCTTTTTTTTTCAATTCCTCACAAGCTTCTCATCAAAAGTTGATCTCTCCTAATGGAAAATATGATCTTAAAATATTAGGATTCTTTCTCTCTGTTGAAGAGAGGATCAATGAAAATAATGAGAAAACATATAACCATACCATATTTACAGATGTGCAGAAAAATTATCACTTTTAATATCAAAAGTGTCTAGTGTAAATAATGGTTTCCCCACATTCAGCAACTAAAGTTGTAGCTTGAATAATTATATATACATATAACATGTTATTTTTTTCAATCTGTGTTGAATTACAGTCAGTTAAGATGATTAACGATTCACTACAACATTCACTTCTAGTGAGTATTTAAAGATGTGTTGAATTAAAGGAGGTGTTGAATTATGGCCTGTTGAAATGATTAGGATTAGGATTTTTAAATGGTTGAATTAAAGATGGTATAGAGTAAAACTTTGCTAAACTGAACTGGGAATACAGCAAACCTTCCTTTATAACAAGCCTCAAATAATCCCCATTTTTATTTTATAATACAGTGAACTATGGCTATAATGAACCATGGCTATAGTGGACTACAGTTTCAGTCCTATTGGGGTTTGCTAGAGAGAGCATTTACTGCAATTTGAAAGGAAAATGGTTGGGATTTAAAAAATTGGTTTCATTAAATCAGTGTTGAATTATAATCGAAAGTGTTGAATATATTAAAGGGAAGTACTTTCTCCTGTACTTTGGAGAGAGATGTGAGAATATGTCACTGTTAGAGGTGGCATTACTCAGCAATAATTAGATCAAATTAGGGGTTGTGATGATAATCTAAATTCTGATAAGATATAAACCATGTGATACACTTGCACATTACCTTATCAGCTGTTGACCATTTTGGAAACACATGGCTCTGTTAACCATCTCATATCCTTTGTCATCAATACTGCTAGTTCTTTAGCAGTTTTCCATTATGGATGCAAAAGTTTAGGAAGTGACTAAAGAACTGGGATGAGAAGTGGATCTTGGACAATAGACAATTTAAACAATTTTATTGATTCTTCTAATCAATTGTGTTACAAAGGTGGAAAAAATATATATAGTTGTGTATGTGTACAAATTTCTTCAGCAAGGAAGGCTTCCCCACCTTGAGAGAGTTCTCCTCCAGACAAGGTCTTCACTCCTCAGTTCCACGCCGAGGAAGTACCTATAGATGTGCGTCTTGGTAGACGCCAGGATGGCCAGGGCATCAAGTGGATCTTGGATGATCAAAGAATTCTAAAGATCAAATGGACAGATAGAATGACAAACAAAGAAGTAAATAGATACACATAATATACATTTATAAAGTAAATTTCTTGTATGGCTAAATTCATATACTAGCTTAGAAAATATTAAATAGATTGGAGTTGGTCTCTTAGGGTTGGGGGGCGATCCATTGTTGACTTTACAAAGGGGGCTGGTTGCTCATCAGATAGGTTGGTGAGGTTTTTACAGTAGTTTTTCCTAATCCTGCCATGTTTTGATGTCTCGTGGTATGTTTCCTAAGGGAATAGTCCTAATTTGACATTGTTCACTCTGAAATGGATTAAGGTTAGTGTAGGAGTATCACACACTGTCGATTTTTGGCAACCACCACCTGAGATCAATCCTGCATTCTTTTTGTTTCAATGGTCCTTGATTTTCTTGTAAAAGTCCAACCCCACCAATCAGTGTAATTAAACAAACAGTTCTGGCACTTTATATGTGAAAAAGTCGAAGTGCTTTCTACATGTGTAGGCCTGTGGTGCACTTACAGTAAAAGGCAATCGCTAACTACCCACCATGGCTAAACTCTGAGCTGGAGTACTTCCACGTGTGTTGCCCAAAATCCACACCACGCCACTATTGGTCTGGACCTAGCAACCTTCTCCCATTCCCTGCCGATTCAATCTCATAAGATGCTGTTTCTAATTCATTTACATTTAAAACCTCTTTCTCCCTTTTTTTTGACCCTCGGTCGAGGAGAAGCCTTAAATAGCCCACATCAAAAATGGAAGAGTATGAAACATCGTTGTTTGAGGGTTTACGTTTTGATGTATAAAATATGCTAATTTTGTTGTCACATTTCTATGCCAGTCATGTGTGTTTTTAATTAGAGCCGCCATGTTGTATTAACACTTTTTTTTTTTTAAAGTGGCCACTTCGACTAGAGAAGTTCGTTTATTTCATTGATGTCTGGAGACAAAAAAAAACGTTTGCCCTCGTCAGGATAAAGTGAAACACATTATGTAGAGCTATAGAAACTAACGTTTGAAAATATAAAATACGTTTCTAAAGCGCTCTTCCTAAGGTGTTTTATTTTAACATCATTCTGAAGAGGACAAAAGATTTTTGTCGAAAAAGTCGATGGAAACTTGTCTATTTGCCGAATTTACTTTTATTCTAAAGAACTATGAATGCCACGCGGTCAGGCAACCTATCTATTTAACAAAAGATTGTTTCCACAAAACATCAAACACTTCCATCTAGTTCAAATTGACGATACTGCTGGGACGATTTATCACTGATGAGTCAAGCAAGCCGTCACGGTATCTGCTGCTAAATGCATCCTTTAGTTTAGTGGTGGTAGAAATTTGTCGTTTCAATACAACAACAAAAATAGCGCTAATAAGGATTAGAACTTCATACTTAAATGATTTATAAATGGGTAGGACCTCTAATAGACTGCGGAATTATAATTCTTTCCTATGAGAGCCAGTTCTTTACCAAAAGTTCCCCAACTGAAATATATGGTTAAGACATATAGGATATGTGTGGCTTTAGAAACTTAAGAAAGATAAGGTTGAATTTAAGAAGCCTTCTGCTTCTTCAAGTGGATTTACGGCCATCCTTGTGAGCTTCAAGAATAACTTATCGCTGCTCAAGGTTTAACTGCTGTGTGTTTCCTTCCCCCAGTTATTTATGGCAATGACATCCTAAGTATTTTTCTATGGAGTGGTGGTGTGATTAAGAGCACACACAGTGTTGGGAATACCAAAACATGCTGTTAGGAGAAATTAATTCAGTACCTAGGGGTTCGACCTGGTTCAATGTCTTGACGTTTTAATAGTAACTAGAATCTCCAACAAGCCGGTTGTTTATGCACACACACAACATGGAAAATTTAAAGATATCTAAACCAAAATAATACCCTTTTATTTGAATTTTTTTTTTCAAAATGGAAATAACTATTAAAACTCGTTAATTATAAATTCAATTGCCATCTATCGTTAAAATTTTCAATAATAATATTTTTTTTTTGCCAATGTGCTTCTTTTCACATATATTATTAAATATTATCTCTACAGACCATACTTAAAAAAAAAAAAAAAACAGGTCATGTTTATAAGGACGTTGCCTTGGGTTCGTATAATGACGAATAGAAAATAGCTTCGCGCATGCGCCATGCTGATTAACTGTCACCAATGCGCTAGATGGGCATGTAGAAACTGCCATTGAGACATGCTATGAGTGGACCATAATATATTGCCATATATAAAACGATTACGGCATATATTATATAGATCATATCAATCCTACATAGCACTAATGGCGAGGAAACTATTGAGTAAAACTCTCTTCCATAAAATGAACCTATATATTTAAAACATTATCTTTATAATGACACATTCTTCCTCTCCTATAAACTTGGATGTATAAAAGCCTTTTGTTGTTGTTCCCGAATAAGATCGATCTTTTACCTAGGGCTATTTTTTGCTTCCTTTGAAAGTTGTACTGTAGGGGAGCCGTCTATAACTTCAGTTTCTCTGCTTTTGAACAGGTATTCGTCTCTAATAGGGAGTCAGGCTTCTTTATATCTTGAGCGCTTTTCTATTTCTATCTTTCTAATTATCAATACAGCCTGGTCTGTCCAAATTCTCCTTTCTTACGTCTTCTTCCCATTCATTTTACCCACTAGAACTTTCTTCTTCAATCCATTTCCTTCTTAATCAAAGACCCACCTAATTATTTTGTCCGTTTCTGATTACCTTTACTGCCCCAGACTAACCAGACTACTATACAATTATATGCTACTTAATGCGATCTCGGAGTTAGTTACACGGCTATTGATTTTCAGTGTACCTTTTTTTTTATTGATGGAATACGTATTGTACACGTTTCGCGTAAACTCTTCGTGTACGTTTTAGGATTCAATATTTAACGAAAATTTAGTGTTCCTCGTTACCCCTTACCTATTTCGTTTGAACGAAATGAAAGTTGTACATACCTGACTAACTTAGTCCGCCGGTCTCGTAACTTTTGCGGCAATATTGTAAGCTTTTCTATAGAGAGGTATTTATAACCCAGGTCCCTCTCTGGAGCGTAGAACGCCTAGTAGTAGCAGTAACATCTAGGTAACCCAGGCTCCTGGAGCGTATCCATAGATCGCCAACTACTCGGACTGTCCTGTGGTTTAGGAGTCTGTCTTGGTAGTCTTAGTGAACCAGTTCACCAAGTGTTTCTAAGCCGGTTTGTTTCTTGGTAGATTCAATATGGCAGTGTCATTGAATGAGGGCAGTCCAATAAGTGTAGCCGTCTGGAATCGCGGTATATGCCTACTACCCGGTAACTTTTCTATACCTAAATATATAAGTGTTAAAAAAAAAGGACACTAAAAGACCCAAGGCCTTTCAAAATGTAACTTGTTTTTGTTTATTTAACAATAGCAATTTCTATAGCTGTCTCGTGAATTAGTTCTTCGTTTTGTATCTATTATATTGGGAATAATAATAAAGATTTTGACCAGATTTAAATATATTTTAGAATCTTCATCCAATACAGCGTGCGTCTCGCTTTTTCTTTTTTGCTAACTGCGAATATTTTAGACCTGAATAAGAGCATCATCGCCCCCAATGTCCTTGGAGCAGGTGTGATGTAAGACAATATTATTTTATATCCATATAAAACAGGTTTAAATCAAGAGTAAAAAAATTTGGATACAACGTAAAAAAGCAATATGTTTCCATATTATATGTTTGCTAGGCTTGGATTTTTGTTAGGTTGAAATCTAACCTCGCAAATCCAATAAAGAAACACAGCGCTTGTTAGCGTTATAGCGAATGACTTTAAAAAATTCCATTCCCGAATTTCATCTATTTTCTCTTTCATAGAGGTAGCTTTCTCGATATCTCCGTGTGCTCCTAGTTTAAACCATTAATTAATACAGTACGTAAAACACATCTTTAAATGGCTTCGAGGCGTTGTCTTTTTTAAAAGTGGTGTTACTTTGGAATGTGTTTAAAAGATTTGATGCTCAAAAATAATTGTTATTATATAAAAAAAATAGCGTTTAGAATGAAATATTTTGATAAAATAATGTCGACGTTATAAAATGTTGATAACGATGATGTATTAGCGATTTTCTATCACCACAATCGCTGCTACTACTCTAATAATGATAATTATAATTATCAATAATTATTAAAACAATAGCCGTTAGGAAAACATTCACTCCGAAGGAACCTGGGCAAAACCGGGTCATTTGAAGATATATTGTCGCGAGGAAAAATAATTAACTAGGCTTTCGAATTACTTTAAATATTTATTTAATGAGTTATATGAGAGATTTTAAATATAAAATAAGAGTTACTATTTACATGAACCAAATCGACCCAGCCGTTAGAGCCAGAGGGGAGAACTGAGATCTTTCCTCCTTTTCCGTGGCGCCACTGTTTACCCCGACCGGTCGGTTCAGTCCAGATAAGAGGGAATACCAGGAAACTCTGTTCTCCTGACAATATTTTATATTTTTAATTTTATATAAACGTTATCCATGTATAATAAATTTCCTTTCCTCCAATTTACCCAGACTAATCTATTTTTTAGCTTGATTGTCTTTATACAAGGTGCGTTCATTAATTTCCAGGACTGCTCTGTATCTTTGGAAAAATAAAACACAAATAAAAAAACTAATTTAATATTTTTCAAAATATGCTCCTCCTGCCTCAATACACCTGTTCCATCTTTTTTTCCAATTGTCGAAGCAGGAGATAAAATCACTTTTTGAGAGGTTCCTCAAGGTTGCCTTCGATTCAGCTTGTATCATATCAACGTTGTAAAATTTCCTTTCTTTTAGCTTCATTTTCAATTTAGGATAGAGGAAAAAGTCATTGGGGGCTAAGTCGGAGAAATAGGGTGGATGAGGGATCTGTATGGTTGAATGCTTGGCCAAGAACTGCAAAACAACATGGGCTGTGTGCGGCCGCGCATTATCGACGTGAAGTATCCAGTCATTGTTTTGCCATCTTTCAGGTCTTTTAAGGCGCACTGCCTCCCTTAAGCGACTCTTTATCCCCAAATGAACCTCTTGATTAATTGTACGTCCGAAAGGAATAAATTCATGGTGAACAAACCATTAATATCAAAAAAATGTAACAAGCAATGTCTTGACTTTGGATTTTATAAATCTTGCCTTTTTGGGTTTCGGTTCCCCTCTTTCAATCCATTGGCTGGATTGACGTTTGGTTTCCGGGTCATACTGATGCACCCATATCTCATCCCCAGTAATGATTTTTTTGCATCCATTCTGGATCGGTCCGAGTCATTTAAACCATGTTTTGCAGACATCCATTCTAACCTCCTTTTGTTCCTCTGTTAGAATCCGGGGAACAAATTTTGAAGACGTCCGGATCATGTCCAAATCTTTTGTTACTATTTGATGACACAGTCCTACAGATATTCCAGTCTCTGAAGATAAAGTCTTTAATATAATTGTTGTTAGATTTAAATAATTCTTTATTTTAAGCTTGTTTTCCTCGCAACGTAATGATCTTGGACGCCCAGTATGCTGATCATCGTGTACCTTTTCCCGACATTTTTGGAAGCGTGAAAACCATTCAAAAGTTCTTGAACGGGATAAAGCTGCATCGCCAAAATCTTCTTTGATCAATTCATACGTCTCACTAGCACTTTTTTTTTAAATTTAAAACAAAACTCAATGCAGATTCTCTGCTCTTCGAAAATGGCCATTTTAAAATTAGAAATGCGAACCTTACAAGGAAGTTGTTTTGTTCTATTTTTAGATCGGCGCGTGCGCCACGAAACTCGTGCTTTCAGTCAGGTGTGGTCGAATGTCTAATATTTAACTCTGTATAAAAATATTTTCTTTAGCTTTTTAATTTATTTTATTTTTTCTCCAGTCCTGGAAATTAATGAACGCACCTTGTATAATTTTTCCTGTATATAAATATCATATTACCATTAAGGCACTATTACTTTTTTCCTGCATGTATCCTACATTGGAGAATCTGTATAAGACTAAAAGGTCTTAATAAAGCTTTTTGTTGTTGTTGTTACAAGTGTTAATTAGTGACAAAGAGGGAGAAATTCTCTGAATTATTTTAAATTTTCTCTTCCCCCCATACAGATCAAGATACGCTTTTTTCTCCTTTTAAAGTGTGTTAAGAAAACAACTTGACGATGTTTCTGTAAACACACGTCCTTTGTGGAAAATCTTTTTGAAAGAAACTAATATAGAATGACATTCGTGGAAGAACATCCAAGAGTGTCACGCCATCTTTCTTAGCATCAGATTAAGGAGACTTCCTCCGTTCAACTTGTTTTTTATTCATTTACAAGACAAGAATTAGCGCTCACTGAATTTTTGCTATGTCCTTTATTAGAATGAGAATCATCAGCACGCTAAAGATATAAATGATTCCGCGCTTATCTTTTTAATGATAACGATCAAAAAGCGAAAGTAAAACTGTCGACATTTAAATACAACATACTTGGAAAAATTGCTAATTACAAAAAAAAAAAAAAAAATCCTAACTTGATACAAGCGTACAATTAATGGATTCTACCCCAATAATATCTCTGAAGAGTCTTATAATAATTCTATATCTTTTACACAAACTGAATAATGGCTGCCGCATTTGCATATTGTACAACTCATCTACTTCGTTTGGGCCTCTTCTCTCTTGTCCAGCTCCGGGAACCTCTTTAGGAGAACTCAACTAAGAATTTAAGTAACTGAAACGTATGCTTAAATGGTTTATATTTCATCCTTGCTCTTGTAATGTTCTTTTTCACCTAGGTATTTTACATAAGTGTCGAAATAAATCGGTGAATGTGTTGTACTTGAAACTCTTTTCAGCTTTTACTTTCTGTCTTTCTTCAATGTTGGTGTGTCGCGAGAGCAATTCCTTATGTATGTCGTCAAATATCAAAATGTGACATATATATATATATATATATATAATAAATACACTTTTTGTGGGTGATATTTGGAACAACAACTACTCAACGTACAACAACTCAAACTTGACCATGACTCTTTATTTAGCTCTTATTCTTCCGTCCGGCCAACAACAAATGTCTGATTTATATATATACACATATATTTTTACATAATGAGGCTTTATAGAATACAATATGGTGTTTATTACTAGTTGAATGACTTACTTTTGACCACGTTCTTCTTCCCGAGTTTTCCCAACGAATATTGTTTTTAACAACAACAACAGCTTTATTAGGACATTTCCGTCCTGTAAGGACTCGCCATACATCATTTTCATGGAGAAAAGGAAAAAATATACATAAACAAAGGAAAGAAGAGGAAAATGAAAAGGAAATCAAAGTATTCAACATAACACTATGCAAATTAACTATGGAAGGAAATTGTTCTGTAATTTTAGTTCTTAGAGATTATCTTGTTCTCTAACGCTTTATGAAATTTAAACAATTCTATCGCTATATATTTTTTCTCGGATATTATTCTGATTAGCTGAACTGGGTTCACGTAGACTTGAATAATGTTCTTTAAGATCTCCTCGTTAACAATAGTGCATTCAGAGATATATTGTTTTTAACAAATGTTGATTATATTATGATTTATTATTATCATTACTCATATTAATAATATCCTTGATAATAGAATTTCATGAATATATTCTTACATCGTCGCTTTCAGAGCCCACACAATATTATAAAATTAATTCGTTATTCGACTAACTTGCATAGGCTTTTTGAATGTTATGCATATATATAGAATAAGGATATTATTATAATAGAGAGGGTGTAAGTTTGGTACTTTTTTCTCTAAAAAAATTCCCCCAAGCATGTCGCCAAAAAATATACCGAACTTTTCAAATATGTCGCTTGTGTCAAAAAACAGTGTTCTAGAATTTCTCCGTATTTGTGGCTCGTTAGCAAGATTTTTGCTTCTTTTTTGTTTGTTTAGCCCTACAAACATTTTTTTCTCTCAAATGCTGATCATTTCCTATAGTAGAAACTTTGTATCGCAAATGACATTTTGATTTTTTTTTTGCTCTGTTTGCTACCATCCTGTTGACTGGCGCCATTGTTAGGACTTCGGTTTTCATCAATTTATAAAGCACCGAATCCTTCTTTATTATTTTCCCTATATCTTTTTATATCAATGCAGCGAAATAATCCGTTTCGGAGACTGTCATGTCAGGTTTAGCCATGTGGAGTCTTTCAACCGAAACAGATTCTATGATTAGAGACCACTTCTAGAAGTGACCGGGTATAATGATGTTTTTAGATGGCCCTTATGAGAGACTCTACTATGTACTAACTTAACCTCCGGCTGTGGTAGTCTCAAGGGAATAAAATTGGTCCTAAAACAAATACATTTTCAACAATTCATCATGAAACCTTTTTGAACACCTTGGTTCAGCCTGCACCACGAGAGCCAACAGCCCGAGAGTAACGTATATGTGTTTTACACATTATTTATCAGGAAAATATTTTCGAAAAAAAAAAAAAAAAAACGGAATTAATAAAGATAATTAACGTTAAATTAATATTTATTCCAATAGATGGCGTAAGCTATCAGTAATGTCCAATTTCATTATGGAGAGATTATTTTGTTATCATTCTCTTCGCTCCAGGAGCCTGGGTTACCTTCTAACAAGTCTCTTCACCCGGATAGCTGCTGTACGCTACAGGAGTCCCGGTTATATACAGTTTGTTGTTTAATTAAAAAGGCATATATTGGATCAAAATATCATTTATTTTACCAATATATGGTGTGTTGTTGACACACATAAATATGTTATAATACCTTAAAAAAGGTTGGCGTTCAGCCAACTGAAATATTGGTAAAATAAATTATATTTTGATCCAATATATGCCTTTTTAATTAAAGATTTATTCATGGATTGCTCTATTTTCAAAACAGTTTGTTGTATAGTCGCTTTCTTCCCAACCTTGGGATCAAACATACGATGTGAGATAACCGGGCATGCAAATTCTAGATGGAAACTCTCGATAACTATAAGAGATAAACTTACAATAACAAACATATTTCTCTGTTACTTTTTTTTTCTTTTTTTCCCCCACTGTTTATATATCTATCTATTGAAAATTGAGTAATCCATTTTAATAACATTAAAAGCATATCTTGGATCAATATAGTTTATTAAATATTTCCGATATTTCTGATGAGGCTGTTCGCCTATCTTCCTCTAGGAATTCAAACTCCTTCTAAGCCGCGTGATGCATGAAGGATATAAGCAATACTTCTCGTACATCACGCGGATGATGGGCTTAGAAGGAGTTTGAATACCTAGAGGAAGATAGGCGAACAGCCTCATCGAAATATCAGAAATATTTTTTAATGAATTATATTTTGATCCAAGATATGCTTTTATTTTAATATCTTATCATACGCAATATATATATATATATATATATATTTTAATATCTATCTATATAACGCTAACTTCTTTGTTTTCCACTGATAAGTATTAATTTTTCATATTGTAATAATAACTGTGCATACTATATATACCTTTGTAATTGACAAGATGTCAATACATTATTTACCATGCCAATTTTTTATTTAGTTCTCGGTGACTCGCTGTTACTCACAACAATTGGTTGATGTAGCCATATATTTTTCTTAACAAACTTCCGACTAACAAATGATCTTCAAAAAAACAACAACAACAAAACCATGAATTGTCATCTATCCCACACAGGCAATTCCTCATATACAGTTAAACCTGCCTATAGCGCCCGATTTTAAATATGTAGTACGATGCGAGATTTACATAAAAAGTGACCCGTCTATAGCACCCCCTCTCTATAGCACCCTATTTTGGTGAGTCCCAAGAGGGGGCGCTATAGACAGGTTTAACTGTATATTTAAATACGTACTCGGAAGTATTCGGAATGCAAACAGTTGAAGTTGTCATGATTAATTGGGAATTTTGTTGAATTTTTTTTTTAAACTCAGTATTTAACCATCTCTTTTGTAATTTAGGATGTAATAAAGTGCATAGAATGATCGAATGAAATCTTATCAACGTCTTAGGTAGATAAAGTTTAATGGTAAACATTTGATTTTTAGTTATTCATATTAAACATCCTGCGAAATTTCATTGAAATCCAAAGTTTTCACGTTTTGGTTTCTCCCTATTCAAGTTTTAAGTAAGAAGACTACGTGTTCCCGTGCGTCCAAGGTACGGCTGTTTACTTCCCCGGCGCTCCCTATTTTTCCTAGGGAAAATACTTCCTCTCAGCTATTTGGTTTTGTGTTTGTGTGCGCCGCCCCCTTTTTTCCTGGTGTATTCTTCTTTCCCGCGCCTGATTGCTTCTTTCCCAAGACCCTTTTTTCTCTCCCCTCGCCATCTGTATTGCCTCCCAGATAACCTGCGCCACGTCGGGGCTCCAACTTTGGCTTTTATCTCGGTCATTTGTGTCTTTCTTTCCTCTCATTTCCGTGGTGGTGGTTGATTCTGCCCGTACTCTGACTGATCGACAGCCCGGTGCCTTTCTTCTGGTGCTCTGACGACGGCTTAGCGTCTTCTTAAATATGATTCTTGTCCTCACGCCGTGCAAATACATTTGTTTTGTTTGGTTTATAAATATTTTATTACAGTTAAACCTGTCTATAGCGCCCCCTCTTGGAACTCACCAAAATAGGGTACTATAAAGAGGGGATGCTATAGACAGGTCACTTTTAATGTAAATCGCATCGTACTACGTATTTAGAATCGGGCGCTATAGAGAGGAAGGCGCTATTTAGAGGGGGCGCTATAGACAGGTTTAACTGTATATCAATAATAATAAATATACAATAATTATATTTTCCTATTTAAATATACACACAAAAGTTTTTCTTATAACATGATTGTACATGGATTTACCACGGAGTCTTTGCAAATGAAAATAATAATAAAAAGTAAAAGATAATGAAATTTATATACTGGAAAACTTAATTAATAGATTGGTCTGGGTAAATCCGTGGAAACGAAGTTTCTCATATACAGGGATTTAACACGGAGTCTGCAAATAAAAAAAAAAAAAAGTAAAAGCTAATCACATTTAATGGTAATAATGAAATTTATATTTACAGGGAGGCATATTTAAGACAATTAAGCTTATAAAAAGATTGGGTAAATCCGAAATTTCCTACTTAAATCTGCACAATGGTTATTGATAATATCTTTAACTATATATGTATCTTAAGAAGTGAATCTATTCATAACGCGATTTTGTTTCTTTTTCAATTATAACAATTTCTTACTGTCCTCGGTCTGGATTATCCTTCATCCGTTGGTTTTTAACTAGTTTAATCTCCTCCCGTACCGCTCTCATCTTGAAGTGGGCTAATCACACAAAGCTTTATTAAGACCACCGTTCTTATACGAGTCTTACGGAGTTATACGGTCTTATACAGGTCTCGTACAGATTCACCACCTGAAGAAATAATAGATGAAGCTTCTATACTCCAGGCAGCGTAGCACCCAACAACAGCCTCCTGGTTTGACGCATGTCCAATGGCCACACATTCCTTCGTGCATACGTCATGGTTAGAGAATCACTGAACAGGCTAGTGTGGAATCAGCCGCGTTCTAGTCTTCGCTTTCCTCGTTCAAATGGACCACGGCATTCGACGATTCTATTAAAGGGCTAATCTGGTAATAAATAAGGCACACTTTGAGGTGAATTCTTAGTTAGAGTATTTCAGTTGTAAGTGAGGGAACGACTTTCTGATGGCTGGAGAGACCAGCAGCTCTCTCTCTTGATGCTTAATCTCCTTAGAAATTACAGTTCAAAATAACACGAAGACAGAAAAACTGAAGATGTGTTCGTAGCGCAAAACTCTTTGTGAATTTTCTACAATTACAGAAGTCTCATAATTTCGTTAAACCCCACCATCACCAAGAATAAAACTATAACTACAGAGAAGCTATATAAACAGAATAAACAATATTTTTCTTTATTACAGCATTGCGGATTCCATCAAATTGCAAAAAAAAAAAAAAAATCAACTAATTTTATTTACTTGATTAAAGGAAGCTTTCGGGCAAGCCCTTCTTCAGCTAACTAAAACATATAAACAAGACAGTGGAAAGAGAGATTATACGTATAGCAATTTTTAAAGAGAAATTTAAAAAATTGCTATATAATCTCTCTCTCCATTGCCATACACGCTTGTTCGGCGGTACATATACTAAAATTGGAACGATACAGAGAAGATTAGCATGGCCCCTGCGCAAGGATGACACGCAAAATCGTGAAGCGTTCTCCATTGCCTGGTATATACGTTTTAGTTAGCTGAAGAAAGGCGTACCCGAAAGCTTATTTTAATTAAGTAAATAAAAAGAGTTGATTTTTTTTGTCAATTTGATGGAATCCGCAATGCTGCAATAATGAAAACTATTGTTTATTCTGTTTATATAGTTTCTCTGTAGTTGATGGTTTATTCTTGGTGTTGGGGTTTAACGAAACTATGGAAAGGTAGTTCTTCAAAATAAAGATACTTCAGCCAGTAAATCATTTTATTATTTCGACGTTTCGACAAAATTCTTTTGTCCTCGTCAGGAACGAACAAAAATTAAAACATTTGGCAAAGCGTTAAAAATGCCGGCCAGGCAGCCTCTATCTTCATGATATGGAAAGGTATTTCTGTAATTGTAGAAATTTCACAAAGAGTTTTGTGCGCTTTTCGAACACATCTTCAGTTTTTCTGTCTTCGTGTTATTCCTAACACACAGTAATTTCTAAGGAGATTAGGCATCAAGAGAGAGCTGATGGTCTCTCCAGCCATCAGAAAGTCGTTCCCTTACTCACAACTCTTCTCAAATTATCCCTAATAACCCACAAATTGCCACACAACCCCGGCGAATTTACAAACCTCTCTTTCCAAATATATGCAATCTTTTTTAAAAGCCCAATTCTAGCCTTTCGCAGCGCGCGGCGTTATTACTCGCATTTAGCAATCCCGTAGAGTATCGCACAAATACCCCGACATTAAAGAAAGTAAAAATGTAAATGTGTTTTTTTTTTTTTTGCCTTTATGTCGTTCAACTTGCAGCCACAAATATTGATCGTTTTACCTATCATTGCGACATCTCTTTAGTTACCAATAAACACAAAGTTAATAAACAAGCTGTAGTTGGTTTTTTATCATTCGAACATTCTTTTTGATTGAATTATTACTTCATTTCCTCTTTACAAATATCGCGAATTCTTCTAATGAAATCCTTTATAACGAGGGGAAAAAATCATTTTAATAATACATTATTTGAGTCAAAAGGCGATCCATTGAATATATTTATATGAAAAGGGCATACCTGGATCTGTGAAAGAAAAAAACAATTTTTAAAAATAAATATTTAGAGAGAAAAAAAAAAGTTTTTTTTTTCTTTAACTGATCCAGATACGCCCTTTTTCATATAAATATATTATTTGTTTTTGTCTTATTTTAGTGTATTTTTCTGCACACTTATATAAATCTCTTTCCTGAATTTAAAAAGAAACACTACTTATTAGTACTCCCATACTTTTGTTGAAAGAAATAATACTAATGACACACTTTTCTGTACTAATTCTTTCGTATATTAGCTTCTTCCTTTATGCATGTGTATCTCAAATAGACAAAGAATTAAGCTAGTAATGCACAGTTAAACACCTATCCTTTCCTCCAAAAAAAATGTTGCCTTGCTGTCCATGTTATATAAAGCGGTATATCCTAAATCATTGATTTACCAAAAATATTAACGAGCCTTGGCAAATCTTTCCGAGGACAATAGCTTTGCTTTATACGAAGGTGTGTTCAAAAAGTATCGCGACTTTTGTGTTTTTCAAAAATTATTTATTTATTCATGAATACCTATTTTGTCCCCTTCAAATTAATCCCCATGAGATATTATACACTTGTGCCAACGGTTTTTCCAAGCTTCGAAGCACTTCAAAAAATCATTTTAAAAAATCTTTTTCAGCTCCTCCTTCGATGCCGTCTTTATCTCGTCAAGCGTAGCGTAACGTCGTCCTTTCATGGGCCTCTTCAGTTTAGGGAACAAGAAAAAGTCACAGGGGGCCAGTTCTGGGGAATACGGTGGCTGCGGCATCATTAGTGTGTTATTTTTGGCCAAAAAGTCGCGCACAAGCAACGATATGTGAGCAGGGGCGTTATCGTGGTGCAAAAGCCAATTTTTGTTCTTCCACAAATCCGGGCGTTTCTGGCGGATTGCTTCGCGCAAATTGCGCATAACTTGCAGGTAATATTCCTTATTGACCGTTCTACCCTGTGGCAAGAACTCATGATGCACCACGCCCCTGCAATCGAAGAAAACTGTCAGCAAAACTTTCACATTCGACCGAACTTGGCGCGCTTTTTTCGGTCTTGGTTCGTGCGGCAGCTTCCATTGAGATGATTGAGCTTTGGTTTCCACGTCATAACCATAAACCCACGCTTCGTCACCAGTTATGACCCTCTGGAGCAAATTTGGGTCGTCGCGGACAGAGTCCAACATCTCATTAGCAATGTTCATGCGATGCTGTTTTTGGTCGCAATTGAGCAATTTTGGTACGAATTTCGCGGCGACCCGTCTCATGCCCAAATCATTGATAAAAATCGAATGGCACGAGCCAATCGATATGTTTAGGTCCTCAGCAACTTCTCTAACGGTGATTCGACGATTGGCCAATATCATTTTCTCCACTTCATTAATGTTTTCGTCTGTTGTTGAAGTGCTCGGGCGTCCTGCACGCTCTTCGACGTTCACATCTTCTCGGCCTTCTGAGAACATTTTGTACCACCGATAAACGTTGCTTCGGTCCAAGGTAGCTTCTCCGTATGCCACAGTCAACATTCGGAATGCATCCGCGCACTTAATTTCGTTTTTCACACAAAATTTGATACAGGTTCTTTGATCCATTTTTTTTTTAATAGGTAAAAATCGAAGACGATCCAAAACACCTGCAAGCAAAGCAGCTGTCAACAATTAAGTGAACATTCAAAATGGCCGAGCTTGTCGACATAAGTGAGAGACATGAGTACCAACATAAAGCCACAAAAAGATCGAAATTCGAATATACGTAACCCGCGAAAATTCAAAATTCGCGATACTTTTTGAACACACCTCGTATAGTAAGATGGGCATCATTTCATAAATCTCTCTCTTCAACAGAAATATCAATTATGATTCTACACAAAGATGGTTATAAGAAGTATCTTTATTGCATGAAGGCTGGGAATCTTTCAATCAATAGATCTTCGACGGGCTATAAAACAAAATGGTAGATGTTATAATCCATGCCAATCTTTCGAATCATATTTAGCAATAGTAAAAAACGGCTACAGAGGATGTTTCTTGCAGCAAGAAACTTATTCTCTGAAGCCGTTTTTTTACTATTGCTTACATTTCAGTATTGAATATATTTATATGAAAAAGGGCGTACCTGGATCTATGAAAGAAAAAAAAAACATTTCTTTTAAAGAAATATTTGAGAAAAAAAAGTTTTTTCTTTAACAGATCCAGATACTCCCTTTTTAATTTAAATTTGTTTTTTTGTCTTATTTTTGTATATTTTTCCCGCCCACTCATTATCATCAGTAAAAACTGACCATATAGCATGTTGACCAGTGTTATATATTAACCAATATATCAATTACCAGAAATTAAGAATAAGAAGGTGTTAGACTGTACACACAGAAATCCCCGCCTCACGCAGCCGGATAAAAGATTCTGCTAGACTGATCCATCGAACCTGGGCAGCTTGCCAACATCTCTGGGAACTTCACGCCTGTTAGGTATGACATCCGATAAGAAAGAGTGGAATTAAGATATTAGTTCATTTAAAAAAGATCTCATTATACTGCATGCCTTAATTTTTCGATGAGCTTCATGACAGCAGTCAATATTAAGAGTTATCTATAATCTTTTTGTGATGTATTTCTTATTTATTTTCTTGAGTGTGTTATTCTAGTGTAAAAAAGGCTAATAGAGATGCTAAGTGAAGCATCGGCATCAACAGTTACCGTTTTTAGCATTATCTGTGAAAGTATTTCTATCTTTAGGTGACCATCGTATTCAACCCATAGTTCAGTTAGGACTGTTGGAGTAGTTCAACTGCCATGTTTCACGCTAAATGTTGTCGTATTTTTTAAACTTATCCCTAGTACACATAGTACAGGCCATGATAATCATGTTGAGTAGTAGTTGGCGTCTGCTTTTACTGTAAGTTCCCCACATGTCTGCACATTAAGAAAGCTGTTCGATTTTTTCGCTTACAATTTTTCCAGAGCCCCTTTTAGTTACTTGCATTCACTGGTATAGTTGGACTTTTTCAAGAATCGGGGGCCATTGGAGCAATTTTTTTTTTGAAAAAGTGTCCAATGCGCGATTCGATCCTAAGTCATGGCTGTCCGAAATCGACGTTTTATATCATTCGTCTGCCCAGTTATCTCGGGTGGTATATGAGAGACGAGTTGGTTCATGGCTCTCTGTTATCTGGGTATAAGGAAGTTAGATATACAGATGATACCCATATTCTCTCGTATTATCACGGTGGAGCCGTCACACAAGATGTCCCTACCAGGACTACATGGTGTCCTTCGTCCGTTACACTCAGTTCCATGGTTAATAGATGGCGCAATTTGCTATGAGTCTGGATACTGGCGGATCATATGGAGCTCATATTCTATCTTGAAGCTTAGTTATAGGAGATGTTCAATTCTCCAGAACACAACAATTTTCCCTCACTACAAACCAAATAACTGAAAATTGTAGTCTCAGGAAGATGAAAATGGGAACGATGTTTTCTATTATATAGTTTTTTATTTATTTATTATTATTATTATTTTTTGTATATATACTCATCGACAAAACTTAAGGAAGTTTAATATTTTGATGTCGCCGGTAATCTTTTTTTTAAGGAGTCGTCGGTTATCTGTTTTTTTTTTCTTCTTCTTAAGGAGACAGAGGCAATTTTGTTTACACTTGGTTATCTCGTATCTTTAATAAAGATCACTGTATATCAAATATCTTTCAGAGTTATTGTCTGAATCCTGTTATACATACTAATAGGTACAACTTCCTTAAGTTTTGTCCATGAGTGTACATATTTTTAACGCGCATTTCTCCGCATATAAAGACAATATTCCAAATTCTATACAAAAATTAAGGAGAAACTATTATTACATATTTACAAGACGTTTATGATACATTCCAGCATGTGTTGGTCACACGAAGCGAACATATACACATTTTCCGTTTTTTTAATTTTTATTATTTCAAGAAATTATCAGTTTTTATTATCTGATAATTAAAAAGCATTCACAGAGCGATTAAAAAAAAATAATAATAAAACAACATATTGCTGCCAATACAGCGAAGTACATATATTGGGAGAGCCTGTCTCTCATCAATATAGTATTGTCAAAATATAGTTTTGTAATCATTATATAGTACAGTAAACTTTCCTATAACGCGATTAATGTGTTCCGTGTTGTATGAAATCGCGTTATAGGAATTCGCGTTGTACGGAATAAAACTTGTATAACGCGAATGTTGTTAGGGTAAATTGTTTTATTTTATAACGCGTTATACGAAAATTCGCGTTGTATAAATAAATTTGTCACAATTTTTTTTTATCGCGTTGTACGAAATCGCGTTGTAAAAACTCGCGTTATAGGAGAGTCTACTGTATTGTCAATAGTATCATCAATGAAGTAATTAGTATGAAAAGAGACTAATGTAGCAACAATCAAGTTTGGCAAAATACCGCATGTTGCTAGACAGGACTACGGCAGTTCCTATATCTGAGGACGACGAATGTAGATTTAGAATAAATAAAAATCGGTGTAAAAAAAAAACAAAGAGGGGAATTCAAACATTTATCATTTTAGCCAAGTTCCTGAAGATACCATTAGCATCTTTTATCGACCCCTTTTGTTTTTATTATTCTAAAAGGCTGTTAACGTCCTGTGATGCTGCCTAATTTTAATTTCAGATTCTCGGCGGCGGTGGCATATATAAATAAGAATGGTCGTCTACAAGGAGGATATTTGTATAATGGATTTTTGAAGATAACCATGTGAACTACCTTGTAGGATGTAGTGTAGTGTTGGTCTAGCGCTGTCTATAGGATACAGATAGATTCTTTGTCTATACTATTTGGATTCTATCCCGTGTCGAATCTCTTTCGGAGGCGATTTTCCAGTCATATCATCTCAGTCCCTTAGGCGTGTTCTTTAAGACAAACTTTCCTTTGTACAATATAGAATTCTCATTGTACTCTATTTTTACATATTGCCAGTTATTCTTTGCATGCTTGTTTTTACAACATACGCCATTGTTTAATAGTCAGTATACCGAGTAATTCCGTAGTGGTTTGAACATGGCAATGAAAGCTTATGTTCTGGTTAGTTCTTCTTTCTTATCTCTTGAAGTAGAGTTTGTCTGCCTTTGTCCTTGAGACTGTGAGCATTCCTCACTAGCAGGCTACTGACTTAACTCAGATATAAAATGGCTGGCTCTGACATGAGGGGTAGACGCCTTGTGCAGCTGCTCCTAACTTGAAGCACTTGTTCATCTTGGATCCTGGGTACTTACTCTCAGCCGGGTTAGCTGAACCTAGGTTTTTGTAGGAAGTTTGACACTGCTTCTCCCTTTTCTTCCAGGCTTGGTACCTTCCTCCATGTTGTTAGACCTCACATAGCATTTTCTTTTAAATTTATCTTGGCGGCATTGCTCTATTGGCCAATTAGTATTCGTAAGGCATTACGTAAGGCAATTAGGCATTGCTCTACAGAGATATCAAGACACAGTACACAGAATGATATAACCTTGTATGAATGGTTTGTTAGAAATGCCAATATATATTTGTGGCAAAAAGAGTAACATTCTTTTAATCTTTTCTTGATTAACCTAGAAATGCCAATAGAATATATTTTTAGAATCAACGTTTAGCTGATATTTATTCACAGAGAGATGGCATTCTGCTCTAAAAAAAGCTCGTTTGAGCGCCTCGGGACATGCGCCTTTTTATTCATTTTAACTGCCTGACCTTTTCTCCTCCTTTTTCCCTCTTTTTTTCTCTTTCATATACTATTATCTCTTTCCTCTTAAAAGTTATGTTGCTTCTCTCTTCCACTTCCCGTCAACTTTGAGAAAAACGGCGTTCGAGATAATGAATTGTTAAATCGAAAATTGTAATGAGATCAAGTGTGATTAAATTAAGAAGAAGAAAAAAGAGCAACTGATATTGTAACTGAAAGTTATTGATGGTCACCGTCTTCGATCGGCATATATTTCAACTAATCTTTGATTTCTAATTAGTCCATAATATATTGGCCAGAATTATTGATAAATCAATAAAGAGTATTTGTGGCTAATATTCATGAATAATTATAAATCAACGATTAGTTGGTGGCAACAGCACCTATTTTCCAAGAAAGAGAAAAATAATTGGCCTATTGTGGAACTAACACCTACCCATATATTCTCATGCCAAGCAATGACCGCAGCCTTGCTGAAAATAGACATGGACCCAGAACAGCAGCTTTAAACACCCAAGATAGAAGACATTGCGACTGTTGTGATGCATGGAGACATCTCTTCATTGGACAAGACGACAACAACAGTAAATAGACATGGACCCAGAATTTTACACACCCAAGATAGTGGACATTGCGACTGTTGTGATGCATGCGGAGACATCTCTTCATTGGACACGACGACAACGATTGGTTGATATTTATCACGATAGATGGCGCTAAAGCCATCATCAACTTTAATTTCCACGATCAGGCGAATTATTAATTGTTTTACTTACGGTCTCGCCCAACGGAATGATATCTTTGTAGGAATACAATTGTATTTTCTATCTCAAGCATATCCATGGACAACTTGGTGTACCGCTCTCTTCATTTTACGAATAGGTTATAAAAAGCTTGAAATCATTCGAGACAAAGATGATGTTTCAAATAATTCCTTTGTCCCGATTTAAACATGTTTGGAGGTATATTTAACGTGAGACCGCGACTTAAACAGCCTCAGTAATTATATGACGCGTCCCTTTGTCGCCTAGCAACACGCATTTTTATTTAGAAGGACTTTGGTAACGCTTTAAATTGAGGTCAATTATTGTTTCAAGTTCTATATTTAGAGTTGAGGGATCTCTTGTGTGTGTCTACTTACATACGGCTCTGGCTAGAACCTACATCTCTTTGGGCTGGTACCTGAACGTATTGAACTTAAGACTCTTCTCTCTGCCGTAATTCAGAATTCTTCTTCCGCGTCACCTTATCCGTGAATGTATATTAGCAACCAAAACACGCCCCTGTATCTTGACGTTTGTCGAAATGTTATTTTGCTTTGTCTAATCCATGCAGTATTTTATATTATCAATACTTTTTAAAAATTATTAACGTAAGAGAGAATATGGGTTTACGGGCTACTAACCAAAGTGTATGATTTTTGAGCCCAAAAATGGATGTAGCAAACAGACAAGCCGCAATGCACTATAGCAAAGTACCAAGGTGCTGCACGCCACCAACGTTCAAAAAGGTTAGATTCCCCAGGCCAGTGAAGATAAGAGAAAGACAGGTGTAATGTAACAACGGCCAGATCACCAGTTATAATGTTATGCTGGTACATGGAGTAACCTGCCGGTAAGAAATCGAGCCAGGCAGAGAGCGTGGAGTTTGTGCTAGGTCCGCGACAGCTGGGCGCTCACATATTCGAGTCGAGAAGCTCGCAGCTGGCGACAACCTCAACTCTGGAATATCAAACGTGTTACCTCACTCCTATAAGATGTTTGGCCATTTTGGCTGAACGTTTCATGCTTCAAGGATTTCTCGCCAGGGTGATTGATTGTTGGGGTTTGCAGCCCTCTTTGTTGATTCTGTTATCGACTTTTTTATTACTCAAACTCTACTTGATTTAAATAAGCGATAGAACTCTTCCTGTTTAGATAATCAAATAAAGTAAAACATGAAGGAAGATGAGTTTCTTTTTTAATAAACGCGAGCGAGCTTTCGGGCCACACGCTCGCTCGCGTTTATTAAAAAAGAAACTCATCTTCCTTCATGTTTTACTTTATTTGATTATCTACTTGATTTGTTGGTCATTCAACAACAAAATCAAAAGGCTTTTATTAGGGCCCATTGCCTTGTATGGATTCGCCATTTCTTGTTGGTCATTCGAATAAATACTTTGGTGGTGGTGCTTATCTCCATGGTTAAACCAATTCCTGAAGTTCACTCCTCTCCAATTTTGTGATGGTAATCTATAGGCCTGGAAATTAGGTCCTCTTAAATACTTTAACTACCTAATCAATTACTCCGCAAAAAGTTTTTTCTCTAATTTATTATAATTGGTAACCTTCGAGTTAAAGAACTCTTCCAATCTTCTAAGTACATTAAAAAATATATATTTGTAAACAGCCCTTACGCGCGACTTGATTACAAATATATATTTGGAAATGTATATTTATTTAACTCGAAAGTTCTTGCCAGTGATAAAATAAATTAGAAAATAAACTTTTACGGAGTACTTGATTAAGTATTTAAAATATTTTCTGTAATTTCAACGCGATGGAATAAATGCTGTTGATTTTCTTGAGAACGTATCCTCACGAGGGTAACACATTTTTCTATAACACAGTGAAGGTTAAACTTTTTTTGACGTGTAGGTTTCTCTTCTAGAATTAAACAATTTTTTACTGCCCTTACTGCAATGATTAAATAATGGGAGGGCCTGGTTCACTACTGATGAGCCAGGCCTTCTCATTATTTTATCATTGCAGTAAGGGCAGTAGAAATTTGTTTTATTTCCAATAGAAACTTAGATGTCAAGAATAGTTTGAATTCCTTATAACTTAAAACCCTAAAAGTTCTAATTGTTTTATAACCTTGGTTATAGACCATTCAATATACGACCAAATTGACTAAAATAAACTCTTCGAGTTAAAATAGCAAAATATAACGGAGATTGAAGAGGAGTATCTTATACAAACTTTATTAGCAAGCTTTCGGACGTCCTTCTACAGGCTTTATAATGACTAAACAGAAAATGCAAAAATATCTTATCTTATTAATACTCATCTCGTTCTTTTTCTGTTCAGTCATCATAAAGCCTGTAGAAGGACGCATGCGACCAGAAGCTTGCTAATAAAGTTCTTACCAGACACTCCTCTTCAATATCCGTTTTATTTTGCCATATGATCATATTAAAAATAAAGATAGGCCGGACACATAGCCAGAATGAGAAATAACTGTTGGACTATAAGATTCACTGATTGGTATACACAAGACCTATTGCTCCAGCGACTTGTAGATTACTTCTCGAGCCAAACTCACAAAATAACTTGTTACGGAGTCGTGATTGGGCAACCATGCAAAAGTTCTCCACGCTGTAAACGACAACTTTTCCAAGTTTTCTTCTTCTTTCTTGCCATGAATAATTCAGGAGGGACTTCCTGCATGTGTCTAATACATGTGTATCAACACTTTGAGAGTATAAACTTGGATAGATATTCTCTTGTAAACTTTTGCTTCTTTTATATCCTGAAGAATGGAACTTGCCTTGGTTACGACTTCCTGAGGATGTCTCGCGAGAGATTGCTCTTATGAAGTTTGGTTCTTATCAAGTGAGAGAGATAGAAATTGGCAGTCTTAATATCGACGTTTTATGCTTGAATATACGGGCCTTTTCCTCTATCTACTCAATGTCTATGGATTTTTTTACGGGATAATGACCACATATGCAAGCTCTCTTTGGTTTATATTGAAACTAACATCCTATATAACAATCTTTATCCAATATATGTGTAAAAAATCCGAACTATCATACCAATAACCGCAGTGGGATGCCTATTCCTGCCGCAAGTTACTTCGCACGACACCTCAGGAACTTATTCCTAGAGCGTTTTACACAATGGCAATTATATCCAAAATTGTATTGCGATGATGACATATATGCGTTTTTAAAAACATATATATGACATAAAATCATTAAGCATGATTGTTTCTTGGAAAAATAAAAACAACGCGTTTTACTGTCCTTACTGTGATGAAAAATAGTGGGAGGGCTTGACTCATCAGTGGTGAACCCTCCCAGTAATTTCGCGAATTTAATCTACCAGACCGCTTTTTAGAACTTACTGTAGTGTACGATTCTGCTTATAAATGCGACAATCTAGGATGGAATCATAGTTAAGGTATTTTAGCAAACTATGGACATACGCTTTTAGGGCAGTAGAATCCCTATATATATAAAAGTCAGTGTATGTATGTATGTATGTATGTATGTGGGTATCTATTTCGGCTATACACGTCCACAATACGTAACTAATCTGACTGAAATTTTAACAGTATATAGAGTAGAATCTGGAAAAACTTATAGTGAAATTTTCAGGTCTCTTTCCCGAATATTCTTCGAGTTATTTGCAAATTGCGTTGCAAATTTGCCTTTTCGCTCGCAAGCAGCGCCTCTAGCGGTGAAGATGGGAGGTAATATCAGCTGACCTACTGTACATGTAAAACGTGTTTTGACAGGATATAGAGATCGGATTCGGATTTTTAGCCAATCTATATTAATAAAATGCAAATTTCATAAGAGGGCATCACTAAAAACTTTCGTTACAATGCATCAATTTCAACCAAATTTTCAACATTTATGTAAAACGAGATGGAGCAGGTTTTGCTTAACATCAAAATATTTTTCCCTAACATTAACATACGTAACTTAGCTGTTATCGATTAAATACAAAAAAATCAACAGAGTTAATTTTATTTATATATAAATACAAAAAAAAAATTCAGCAATTCATTCAACTCAATCTAAAAAAATAATCAAAACAAGCAATTTTAAGATAACACCATATGTAAAACAGTCGGCCAAGAAAACAACAACGATATTACATCTTTCTCACATATTCACACACAATCTTGATTAATAATTAAAACTAATCTTTAACATTGTTTATTATACTTCATAATATATAATATTCGTTAGGCAAACTTTCACTCGGATAAATGTAATATAAAAAGCCAACAATGAAGAATGAATGTAAGATAAAAATCCAACAATGAAGAGTAAATATAATATAAAAAGCCAACAATGAAGAATGAATGTAAGATAAAAAGCCAACAATGAAGAGTAAATATAATATAAAAAGCCCTTTCAATCAGCGAATCTTGGAAGCAATGTCATCTGCAAAAATAACCTACTCAATTAAGGGCGGCCCCAGGAAATCTAAGCCGTGGTTCGATAAGGACTGCTATGATATGAAAAAACTGGCAAAAGAAAGTCTGAAGAAATATCGTAAAACAAATAGATTGGAAGACAGAGAATGTTATGCTTCTTCCAGAAAGAAATATCTCGCTTTATTGGATCTAAAAAGGAAAGGCTTTGATAATGAAAAACAGGAAATACTCAGAAATGCTAAAGACTCAAAGACCTTCTGGAAAACTATTGCGCTCTACAAAAGCACATCTATAATCCAAGGAGAAATATCTATACAGGACTGGCTGAACTTTTACCGCGAACTAATGACTACAGAGAAAAATTTGAGAATTTGTAATTTACATAATGTGATTTCTCAGAACGATCCTATATTGGACTCAGAGATAACCAATGCAGACATATACAAGGAGATAGCTGGTTTGAGGAGTAACAAGGCATGCGGGCCCGATGGCATCCCCAATGAAGTATTAAAAACACTCCCTGATTCGTACATACTGCTGTTGAAACAACTCTACAATAGTGTTATGACGACTGGAAAATACCCAGCAATTTGGACTAATTCCACTATACACCCAATCTTTAAAAATGGTTATAAGAACAGCCCCTCCAACTACCGAGGTATTGCACTGATTAGCAATGTATCAAAGCTTTTCACATCAATCCTAAGATCACGACTGGAGGAATGGGTCGAAGGAAGAAGGGTTATACCCGAAAACCAAGCGGGATTTAGAAAAGAAAGATCATGTATTGACCACATATTTACACTAACTACTTTAATCCAACTATCATTAAGAAAAAAGAGGGGAAAACTATATGTCTTTTTTGTCGATCTAAGGAAGGCATTTGATACTGTACCCCACTCACTACTTTGGAAAAAACTTTACAACCTAGGCATAAGTTACCAATTCATAAGTACGATCAAAAGTTACTACGAACAAGCAACTATAGCTATCAGATGGAAGGGATCATTTACGGAAAGTATTAAGATAAACTCGGGAGTCCTCCAGGGAGAACCACTTTCCCCACTGCTATTTATATTATTTATCACGGACTTAATCGAAATTTATAATAACTCAGACCTGCCGAGTGTAAATTTGCCAGAATTTGGAGATATCCATTTATTGCTGTACGCCGACGACATAGCAATTATAGGTGAGTCCAGGATAAACCTCCAAAAGAAGATCAAAATACTGAAAGAATATCTCGATGAGAACTTAATGACACTAAATGAGTCCAAGTCAAAGATTATGGTGTTCCGTAATGGAGGTAAACCCTCAAATAAGGATAGATGGTTCTGGAATGATAAACCCATAGCAATAACTTCAAGATATACATACTTGGGATTCCCTCTGACACCAACAATAACAACTACTCACCCGGCAAATTACTTTAAAGGAAAAGCACTTACAGCAATTAACGCCACACACCCAATATTAATAAAATCAAAAGCAAAGTCAATAAATTTATCAATCAAACTCTTTGATACAATAGTGAGAGCTGTCCTGATGTATGCCGCTCCATTATGGGCAACAGAGCATAAAGACTTACTGGACAATATACAAGACATATTTATCCGTAGGTTCCTGAATCTGCCCAGATACACTCCAGGTTACCTAATCAGATTAGAAACCGGTCGTATCTCATTGAGTGTAACAGCCTTAAAATTAACCCTGAAGTATTGGCTGCGGGTGTTGAATATGAGCAGTGACAGATTGCCACGTATATGTTTTAATAGAACACGGGAACTCTCTAATGCTTCGGGCACACCCATCGGTTTCATTAAAAAGCTCACTAATCTGCTTAACGATAATGGATCCCCTGCACTTGTTTCCTGTGATGACCCTGAAACGCTGAGGAGCGCGATTACAGGGCTCTTAAAAACAGCGGCAGACCAATCTATACAAAACGACCTTACAAGAATGGATAAATCTAAGCTATACTCTCACTACAAAGACATTCACATATCTTTCATGACGGAGGGATACCTTTTAGGGGATTTTCCTTTCCCGGTTGTAAGACTACTCGCACAAGTTAGAATACTTTCAAGTTTTTTTAGAGAAAACCACACCAAGATGCTCTGCGGTGAGGACCCGACTTGTACCTTCTGTAATTCAAAACTACAAAATGAAATCACTCACTATATTTTTGATTGCTCTGCTCTGAAAGAAGAAAGAAGAACCCTTATGCTCAAAACTGGGCAACTCTGTGCTTCACTTCCATCAATAATTGACAATATGACCCAGAATAAGTATATTGCTACGGCGTTTTATGGTTTCCACAAGTCCATATCTCAGAAGAAGGCCAAGTGATACTCACTCCTCACTTTCTTACTGCTACTCTTTTTGTGTTGATTTCTTGCTTCCCTCTTTCTTATTATTATTTTTTTTTTTTTTCCTTTTCTTGTTTTTTTTTTTTTTTTTTTCCTTTCTCTTTTTACTCTGTATATATCACTATTTCCGTTGTCTCACTGCTTTGTTCTTATGCATACCTCTGGTGAATCCTGTATAGGGTCAGTGACCCTAAATAAAGGCTTTTTTGTTGTTTGTTTGTTAATATAAAAAGCCAACAATGAAGAGTGAATGTAAGATAAAAATCCAACAATGGAGAGTAAATGTAATATAAAAAGCCAACAGAGTGAATGTAAGATAAAAAGCCAACAATGAAGAGTGAATGTAATATAAAAAGCCAACAATGAAGAATGAATGTAAGATAAAAAGCCAACAATGAAGAGTGAATGTAATATAAAAAGCCAACAATGAAGAATGAATGTAAGATAAAAAGCCAACAATGAAGAGTGAATGTAAGATAAAAAGCCAACAATGAATAGTAAATGTAATATAAAAAGCCAACAATGAAGAATGAATGTAAGATAAAAAGCCAACAATGAATAGTAAATATAATATAAAAAGCCAACAATGAAGAATGAATGTAAGATGAAAAGCCAACAATGAAGAGTAAATATAATATAAAAAGCCAACAATGAAGAGTGAATGTAAGATAAAAAGCCAACAATGAAGAGTAAATGTAATATAAAAAGCCAACAGAGTGAATGTAAGATAAAAAGCCAACAATGAAGAGTGAATGTAATATAAAAAGCCAACAATGAAGAATGAATGTAAGATAAAAGCCAACAATGAAGAGTGAATGTAATATAAAAAGCCAACAATGAAGAATGAATGTAAGATAAAAAGCCAACAATGAAGAGTGAATCTATCTATATATATAAAATTGAATGTCTGTCTGTCTGTTTGTCTGCACTCTATAGATTCAAAAACCATACATCCAATCGCCGTGAAATTTTGGGATATTATTAGGTATATCACCGGGAAGGTTTTTGAAAAATAATTTCCTGAATATCTTGAATATCCTTAGAGTTATTTGCAGATTTGTAGATCTAACTCGCAAGCAGCGCCCCCATTGTGACGATGATAACAATATGTCGAGAGATTCAAATTTACGAGTTTCAAATTATCAAAATATATCTTTTTTTTTTAATAAGTTTTTAGAGAATTGTTTTAACAAATGTTCGCTAGACAAACCTTTACTCGGGTAAAACCCCGGGCGAAGCCGAGTACGTTTTATAAGTTTATAGAGAATTGTTTTAACAAATGTTCGTTAGACAAACATTCACTCGGGTAAAACCCGGGCGAAGCCGGGCACATCCGCTAGTAAAAAAATAAAATTGACAGGTTCTGGGCAAAAATAGTTGTTTTTTTTTTAGTCAGAAAATGATGATGACTATTGCTGTATCATGTTTGATTATCATATACAAAATTATATCGGGAAAAATTCCAAAAAGCTGAGACCACGGGTGAAGCCAGTTCATTTTTAGTGTGCAGGAACAAAATTCTAACAGAAAAACATGCATTCGAGCAGAAGACACAAAGCCAGATCATCTCTTTATAAAAATATCGCTTCTCTGACACAAAGTTTGGAGCGGGACGTTTCATAAGAGTGACATCCACGGCGCCAATTTATAATTGTAACGAATAGTATTTGAATAAAAACATTTAATCGGGTAAAACCTGGGCGTTGCCCGGGTCATTCGGCTAGTTACCTATATATTTGCATCGAACATTACTCTTCCGCGAACAATAAGGGGACAAAGCCTGTTAGGCATAACTTAATTATAAGACAAAAATAACACGTGACATCTATATATAATAAATAAAGCCATTTAGAACGTATTTATTTCTTACAGACGGCGAGTTTATTGCCTTATAAATTATGCAAAACGTTATTCACATTCAGATACCAAACAGTGTAATGTTAACATACGAATCGATTATGAACCAACTGAAAAAGGAATCCCCATGTCGAGAGAAGTTCAAGGGCGCGGGAGATAAGTGCCAACTGATAACTGATGACTGTTAAGGGCGAGGAAGTTTGTGTGAGCACTAAATTTGCATACTATCAGTTGAACAATGTACTATACCAATGTTGATAAAGGTTGCAAGACGCGTAGATATGTGTTTCATCTCCTGTTGAAAGCGACTTAGCTCCAAAGTAATCGAGCAATGTAATGCGCCAATGTGGACGACTGTCCTATGGCGAGGTAGATATATTCTGACAGGTAAATAGTCTCCTGTCGATATGATAATAATGATACCTAAACTGAGAATGAACGATTATCGTAAACCTTCCAGCGATGACAGTTCCGAGCTGTCGCAACTCTGCGGCACCAGTGGTCCCATCGATCTGTCCGATCTACCTGATGGCGCCCAATTAGACCCATCTCTTTCCTCCGTACAACGCCCGTCTTCTTAATTGTACCATTGTGATTGAGAGACAAAAGTCACGTGCCGAGATCTCCGTGTCTATTTGAGAAGATTGGCCTACTTGTTTTATCACACTCTTTGTTTTTTTTTTCTGTGATGCTCAAATTCTACTGTAGTTTTCCAATATTGAACTCGATAGTAACATAAGTAGATGAATACATATATACTTCACAATTGACTCACAGGTCGAAATGCTTACAAGTGAAGTCCAACCGACAATGTCAAGGGCAGGGATGATGACTAGGCAAAGTTCTATATAGCAAAGAAACGTCTCAGAGCTGCTACCAAATAACTCCACAAGACCTAACACGAGAATCCGTGGTAAATCCATGTATAGTAACTTTCTTTGTCTCCAATTTGCCCATATTAATCTATTAGCTTGATTGTCTTTATATAATTTTCCCTGTATATAAATATCATGTTACCATTAAGTTCTATCACTGTTTTTCCTTCATGTATCCTATATTTCTGCTTGGAGAATCGGTATAGGACTAAAAGGTCTTAATAAAGCTTTTGTTGTTGTTGTTGAATACATATATTTTACATTTAACACCTATTTGGTAAATTCGACCGATTCCATAGCCCCTCTCGTTGGAAGTTATGAAATTGAAGCCGCCCCTGGTTTCGATTTATATCACATATTATCCAAGCTTGGCGGCCTGCTTAGTGCAAAGAAAGCGGTGCTGGCGATAGTCATCACTGCAATAAATCGTGGACATACTTCAGAAATCTCAACTTGGTTGCATATTTTCTTGGAATATGGGGATGGATTGAATATCTTGGAATACATAATGCTCCATCTCTGCTTTCTATCTTAAAGATAACCCCAATATATATTTTTACGATTTTAATTTATTTTTGAAAGAATGAAATTTTTGAAAAACAATCGTTTTTTTTTTAAATAAGGATTTATCTCTTCTACATCAACTTGGCGGTCATTAAGTTGTCGGGACTCCTGGAGCAAAGTCAACAGAGGACTCCCACGGAGCGAGTCCCGGGGCAGAACGGGGACTTAATTTACATAGATTGTTGACTCTCTCTCCAAGATGGCGTCCTTCGATAATTTAGATCGATTACTTGACTTTAGAATGACTTTGTACGTTGTGTCGAGTTGTTGGGGAGGGAAGTATCCATTCTCTTCTCTCAACATGTTGAACTGGATCAAACACGTTCCTCGCGGCGAGAAGACAAAAAATGTGAAACACTTTTTACTTTGTGGGGTTATACGGAGGGTGTTTCCTTTCAAATGAAACGATTTCAAACGTCCGTTAGAACTTTATTTTTCGAACGTGAATTTTTTTCATGTGTTCTATGTGCTTCCCCTTCTTCTTGGCTATCTCCCTGCATCGGACTTTCCAAGCTGCGAACACTTCCTTGACTTTGGAGAGCGAAACATTCGACCACTCCTCTTGTGCGGCTTTCCAAAGAAGGAAACAGTTATAGCGTCATAGTGAAAAAGCTAAAAGCAGAAGGACTAGATGTTGGCAAAGCTACAATATGTAGGGTAGTAAATGGCATCGGAAAGAAAAGGGAAGCTGAATCCAATGGGCAAAAATTTCAAGTCGATCGACCACGTCCGGTGCGGACCCCCGCCACGGTTTCCAATGTAAAGCGGCTAGCAACTACTGAAAATCCACCATCTCAGCGCCAACTTTCCAGAATGTGTGGAACATCGCTAAAAACGATAAATAACATCATTCACAAAGATTTGGAACTGGATACCCGACGAAAAGGCAAGGTTCACAAGCTCACCCCTTTCCACATGAAAAACCGTGCAACGAATGCCCGGAAGCTCTACGAGGAACACCTGGCCGGTTCCAGATCGGAATATACTGCAACATTGGACGAAGCATGGATGTATGTGACGTATTGCAATGGAATCCGGAAGATCTGTTACATCAAAAGAGGCAATCAGGTCCCGGAAAATTGGGTTCACCAATGCTCCGAAACTTTCCTTAAAGGTTTCATGGTTGTCGGGGTAATGACTGGCCGTGGAGTCCTTCCGCTCATAAAGGTTCCATCGAAGGTGAAGGTGAACTCAGAATTCTATATAGAATGCGTTCTGAAACCTGTCATCGAACAACTGAAGGACCTTTACCCAGGGGAAATGGACAAAGTGTTCCTTCATCACGACAAAGCCTCTTCCCATACCTCCAACAAAACCCAACAGTTCCTACAAGAAATGAAGGACACCCTAGGCCTAAATTTTATCAGGAACTCGGACATTCCAGTGAAGTCTCCCGACGCCAGCCCACTGGATTTTTACGGGTTCGGTATGTTGAAACAACGGCTCTTCAACCGACGTCCCAAAACTGAGGCCGGACTTTGGAAAGCCGCACAAGAGGAGTGGTCGAATGTTTCGCTCTCCAAAGTCAAGGAAGTGTTCGCAGCTTGGAAAGTCCGATGCAGGGAGATAGCGAAGAAGAAGGGGAAGCACATAGAACACATGAAAAAAATTCACGTTCGAAAAATAAAGTTCTAACGGACGTTTGAAATCGTTTCATTTGAAAGGAAACACCCTCTGTACTAGCCTGGTTTATAAATCCTATCACCGGTCCTTGTGCCATCTAAACACCTCTTTAAAGAATTTATGAATATCCTTGTTATCTCTCAGCGTGAAAACGAATTTGTCACAGATAAAAGAGCTATGCATTGTTGAGAACTATTGAACGTGATTAATTTTTTTCATTTCAAATAAAATAGCTTCTTACTAACCTTACTTCGAAGAAAAAAAAAATTTTTGGGGAAGCCTGGCTCATCAGTGATAATCCCTCCGAACGTTTTCGTAATTTTAGTCTAATCGCTCTAAATACTGTTGTATTAGACTGCTCTGCTTATATAGCCGGCCGTCAATGCTCATGAATGGTAAATTCCATCCTCCGCTGTGAGAGGTTTTCCGGATTCAGCATGAAAGAATGGTTACAACAAAGCCAACAGGATGACGAATGCTGCATGAAAAAGAAGGATGGTAGACGAAAAAATAATGGGTAACAAGGAAAGGAAGAAGTATAGAGCGATGGGAGCAGCGTGGCTATGGATAAGAAGGATTGTTCAAGTACTCCAAGCAGAAGTAAAGAAGGTTGTTGTTGTTGTTGTCGTGTCCAAAGAAGGTCAAAAGAACAATAGATCAAAAGGTGGATGGCGAGGGTCAGGAACAGGTGGTGACAATGTTCAGGAATTATCGGTACTTAAGGAGGCTGTGTGTGGACATAGGTTTAGAGGACGGTAGAAATTCATACATGTTATAACATTTAAAATATGTAAATTAAGATTAATTGTGTGGGGGAGTGTGTGGAGAGGAAAGATAAAATTCCTTGGTCAGAACAACCCTGGGTGACCGACCATATGTCCAGCCTTCTAAAATCAAACATTTACGCGAGCTTCCCATCTCACCCTTCCTCCCTTTAAAGATAATTTATTCTACTGAGAAGAGTTTAAATCACCTGGATTTGATAATCTGAGGATATTTCTCACCGAGGTGCCCTCCACGCCGGTTGTTCCCAGGATGTTCCTCGGGCCTTCTCTTTCTCCTCTCTAACCTACTCCTCATGGGTTTTACCCTTGAATCATGCTCCTGTGTGCGTCCTCACCACTTTCCACATAACTCACGACTGCTTCACAAATAACCACAAACAGATATTTTTATTGCGTGAAATACTCGGATCACTGATGGCAACATATCACCGAGTAGACTAGGTTAGGTTCTGCTAGGTTAAATTTGGTTGGTTAAGGTTGTTTTAAAAATGGAATTATTTTCGTTCACCTAGAGTAGGCCTAGCACGGAATAATACAAACACCAACGTATTTTCACGGCCCGCAGAAACGAGGTCTCATCTTTTATTGAGAACCCTACTATATATAGAGTTATATATCATATATGCCTAACTCTATGTTAAAAACAAGCCAACTTTTTCCCTTTCCTCATATATCCACAAACGGGAGTTCATTAAAATGTCATTATAAAGTTACGACTAGAAAGTTTTTTTCTACTCTCTTCTTTTCATTTCCCTTATTAAAAACTTTTTTTTTTTCATTTTTATTATTGCCCACACCTCGGAAAGGTGCGATGAAGAAATGATATTTAACTAATCATCATTCTGTCACATTACGTTTTTAACACCTTTTTCCTCTCTCGCACATTCTCTCTCTATTTTAAGAACGATCGAGTAATGGAAAAAAAAAGTTGGGAATTGTTCGTCCAAAGTTGGTGTTATGCCTCGAGGTGATGATGTTCTAATTAACGTGATGAGTTCTCTCCTAACGACGTCACAAAATTGGATTTTTGTCGCCTTCAAGCCAATTTAATTAGGATAATATATAAAACTAATGGAAAGTTTTTAAATAATATCTATTTTTAGGACTGTATGTCGTCGTCATGCGTGTTCTTCGTCATATCATATTATTTGATTGTTTACCCCCGTCGGTCATCTCTGTTCTCTTTCGAACTGAATCGGTCCAAAATCACTTTATTAGGTACCGCTCAACAAGAACAACCTAGTTTATGATAATGGAAACAGTGAATAATATGTGAAGTTCACATATTAAACAAAATTTTAACGCGGGATTCAATCCCGGTTCATGACTGTCGGGAATCGAGGGTTTCAAACTGAAGCTGTGAAAAACAGCCATCTCACATTTAAGTAAAAGACATCTCCTGATTCGTGCAACTAAAAGTTGCTGATGGCTTACACCATCTGTCGGAATAAATATCAACTATTCGACTACTACAACTATTCAACGTTGATTTTTAATTAATCCAGAATTTCGAAGAAGAAATCAAACCTAAAGGATTAGCTTTGAATCCTTCGAAATGATATCTGGCGATTTCTCCTCTCTTAATCCAGAAATGTCTAAATACTCAATTCTTGATTAATCAAAAATATATTCAAAAATCAAAATCAAGATTCGTTGTAAATCAACGAATAGTTGATATTTATACTGATAGATAGCGCAAGCCACCAGCAACTTTTAGTTGCACGATCAGGAGATGGTTTTTTCTTAATTTATCTACCTGATCTAAGTACAATGTCACTTTTGTATTATTTTTTCACTCTCTTCTTAAGTTTTGTCCATGAGTGTAAATATATTCATTAGATCGCATTTTAAACTCAGACAATCTTAAGACTGTGTTTAGCTGATTATATCTTTGTATATTGATGCTCTTACTATGGTATCTGCCCGGTAAGCGGAACATTGTGGGTTCGATTCCCATCCCTGGACACTTTTATTTTTCCGTTCATCATTACTCTTCATAATTCACCCTTTCATACCTCATCCAAAAAGGTTAGAAATAGTCGATATTTCACCTTGAAATAAATTTTGATATTTCTTTGAAAAGAAACTCATGCGGTGTAACTTCTTGTTTTACTCTCTCTCTGTGGCAAGTGCATATACTACGATAATAAATATGGAAGGTTGTTGAGCTTTTTGTTCTTTTTAGAGAATTTAAAATATTATATTTTCTAACCACCGCCTTTATGTGAATCTTGTTTGTTGAATTATAATAGGTTATATTAAGTAAAGGCAATAACGCGTCATCTAACAAGAAATGAAACCACTAGGTACAAAATATAGAAGTTTGTTATCATTTATAAAATAAATTTTTGTGTTTAGCGGTTATATTTCTTGTTATAGGTAAGTGTATAGATTGTGTATTGTAACCTAGGTGTTATATGTAGGAATATTTTCAGGCAAAGAATGAAGGTTTTTCTTTTTTACTCATTTTAGTTCTTTTTTAATCTACTTTTTTGTCAAGTTTTTGCTGAATGTCGATAGCGAATTTTGTTCTCTTTCACACTTTTATCGAACAATCTCCTAAGAAGGGATACAGCAGTGAATCTTCGCCTATTCTGAGGGAAAAAAGTGAGTTTGGTGACATTAGAGTCGTATAGCGTCATCAACTACCTTTCCCAATTTCTACGTTCACCCGAACTATAGATACTTGTTTTCCCCAAGGCTTCTTGCTGTTCGAAACCTAGCGGGTTGTTTTAAAAGTGAATTTATCTTCGCGCCCCTTGTAGCGTTATTGTTTTCGGGCAATTTTCAGAAGAGGCGCCGTCACACCTCGGAATTTTAAATTTGGGTTCCGGTGGGATAATTGGTTTCTCTTCATCCATCACTCGGCAGCTTCCACATGGGGGGATCGATGCCTTCCTTCCTTGACTGCCTGAACTAGGCCGCCTCGACTGAATGTGCTGGTAGATATACGGCTAGGTCGTGGTGTATATATATGGCTAGATCGTGATAGATTGGCTAAATCGTGGTAGATATATGGCTAAATCGTGGTAGATATATGGCTACATCGTGGTAGATATATGGCTACATCGTGGTAGATATATGGCTACATCGTGGTAGATATATGGCTACATCGTGGTAGATATATGGCTACATCGTGGTAGATATATGGCTACATCGTGGTAGATATATGGCTACATCGTGGTAGATATATGGCTACATCGTGGTAGATTGGCTAAATCGTGGTAGATATATGGCTAAATCGTGGTAGATATATGGCTACATCGTGGTAGATATATGGCTACATCGTGGTAGATATATGTCTAGATCGAGGTAAATTGGCTAGATCGTGGTAGATTGGCTTAATCGTGGTAGATATATGGCTACATCGTGGTAGATATATGGCTACATCGTGGTAGATATATGGCTACATCGTGGTAGATATATGGCTACATCGTGGTAGATATATGTCTAGATCGAGGTAAATTGGCTAAATCGTGGTAGATATATGGCTACATCGTGGTAGATATATGTCTAGATCGAGGTAAATTGGCTAAATCGTGGTAGATATATGGCTACATAGTGGTAGATATATGTCTAGATCGTTATAGATTGGCTAGATCGTGGTAGATATATGTCTAGATCGTAGTAGATTGGCTAAATCGTAGTAGACATATAGCTAGATCGTGGTAGATTGGCTAAATCGTAGTAGACATATAGCTAGATCGTGGTAGATTGGCTAAATCATGGTATATACATGGCTAGATCGTGTTAGATATGATAAATATGATAAAGGATGGTATATACAATAATGTGATGATATTCATATATTTACAGTTTTCTTCAGGACGGGAACCTCCTCCACCTTGAGAAAGAGTCTTCCTTCAAACAATGAGAGGGTCTACTTGAATCCCTCTCGGTTCTAAAGTGAGGCTAGATCACTATAAATAAGGCTACATTATGGTAGATTTGGCCAGATCGTCGTGGTTAGAGGCAGATCGTGGTAGATGAGACTAGATCCTTGTAAATAGAGCTAGATAGCTCTAAATAAGACTATAGTGGTTGTATTACGACCTGTCTAGAGCTTGTGATTGTAGCTATGGCTAGTTATAGATTGTTATAGATGCTATATATGACGGTTAAATATATGCGGGGTAATATTTATAATGCTCTCGAGAGTTTTTTAAAGAGCTATCACGATCATATTTTCAATTCTCAAAAAGCTTCCTAAATGTATTTTTATTCTACAACCTTTCTCTCTCCCAGAAATGAATAAAACTCGCAGAGAAAAAAACAATACCTTTCTGTACCGTTATCCAGGCTGTGAAGGGGAAGAGAAGAAAGCTCTCTATATATACATTTTTTTTTCACTAAAATGATCGATTTCGCATTCAAGATGGTGAATTAAAAACCTTTCGAAAATCCTTCCCCCCCACAAAACAAATAGATTCAACATTTCTATTAAATGTACCAACATTTCACCCTACGTATTGCTTTCAAAAATATCAGCAAACAAATCTAATGCAATAGCTTATTATACATTTTTTAGGTAATCATTATGTAAGGACCAGTCAACAAGTGAATGACTTTGAGACGAAGAGTAAAGCCAGTTCAATTTCTATTTCACTACCTATGTAAATAACACAAGATGATTATTACCTTACCCAATTGGGAGAATCTGTATGGGGCAAGTATCTAATAAAGGCTTTTGTGTGAGTATGTAATTCAACAGTTCTGTAACGCAAGATTTCGGCCGATTGGTGTGACTGATGGGAATCAATTTCCTCTAGACACCATTCCAAGCAGATTTAGGAAATATCTCTACAGACTCTCTAAGTAGGGCGATGTTACACCAATGGATTTACCGCGGAAAAACCCACCACCTTATAGGAAATCGAAGACCCATTTAACTTTGCTGGTTTGTGTTGACTCCTTAATTAACCGCATTTACTTCGTTTTTTCTTATATATATAAAGAAAACTTATTTATATATGTAACGTGATTTTTTTGAGAAATAGTTCGGTTCCAAACTCTGTTTGCCTGTGCTTCTTTTTCTCAGATTTCCAAAATCGCATTCGGTTTAAAACAATGCTTGTGGCTAAGATTGTTTCCTAAATTATATCTGAATTGTTTTTTTTTTTTCAACTTGTGCGTCTATATATTTTTAAGGAGAAAAAAGAAATGCAAAGAGCGAGATACAATATACACTAGATACAATAAGGTAAATGTGGTATGGTTGTTGTGTATTGTAAATATACTCTTTTTATGCTAGGCACTCTCCCGTAATTTAAAATTAAGTATTTTAGATGCAATATTTGAGTTTTAATATCGAAAATATTAGTGATATATAGAGAATGTTCTTTTAGAGATAACAGCGCGTATCATCAACGTTAAATTTAATAATTTATTATATATTTTTAAAAAATGCTTTAAAAATGTCATTACTCGCAGACTTAAACGCTGAGAAAAACAGAGACTGAAAACACAAATTGTTATTTTGTAGACAAAGATGGAAGAAAGGCGCCTGAGAGGTAGTAAATGCTTAACTTAGTAATCTAAATATTTATTTATGACAATAGCTCTGTCTTTTTATAGTCTCGAAAATTTTGAATTTTTATCACGTATGTTAAAAATTAAATTGACATATCATGCTATCTCTCGTCTGTTATAATTAGAATATACTTAATGATAGCTTAATGATAAGTTCAATTGTAAATCCTACTTCCTTCAGTCATTCATGCGTGAGTAGGTAACATTATTTTTATCCTTTACCCATAGCTTGTGGCTGGCAGTATTCCTCAGAGCTTCCTTTCTATGGCTTCTTCCGATATTGTCCATAAATACCATTCTCGGTCTTTCTCTTCTTCGTCGTTCTTCCATATATTCCTCCAGTAATACCATTACACACTCCAAGTGTCGGACAAGGAGTCCAAACAGGCTGGTCCGCATCCTCTCAATCGTCTCCAGTAGGTCCTATCCCTCATTTTCAGGACATATTCATTGCTTCATTTGGTCAGTCCATGTGGTGTAACACCCTGAAAAATTCAATTGATTTTAATACCATATTGCCAATTTCCATTTCCTAGCTTTACATCGGCCGTAGCGTACTTATTTCATTGTCTGGTAATGGATAGATCCAAAACATGACGATTTTAATGGGGATGCCTAGTTTGTATTGATATGGGTCTAGAAAAAAAATGCATATGCGTTAAAAAAACGACTAGCCTAATCGTACAGATGCTATAGTATTGTTTTACAACACGTATAGAAAAGGTTAGAGAGCACGTCGACCACAGCGCCGGAGATACTGTGAAGGTTAAAGGGAGATTTTGTGCGAGAGTCCCCTTAAAAAAGAGCATCTTATAACTATTTTTGAGATGAAAACAATAAATTTCGGTATGCTAACACTAAAACCTAATCTTGAACAACAGTCCAAACAATGTACTAGTGTGTATATATATTCCGACTATTTTAAAATGTATTTGTAAGGAAAGAAGAAGAATATAAGGCTACAGTTTCCGTGTAGAACTCGGGTATATTATAATGAAGATAATAATAGATTATTTTAGTGATCAAAGGAGAGTTGGTCCGGTTCTCTCAGCTAACGAGGACCAAAGTTTGTTACCCGCCAAATTAGATCTTGAAACCTTCCTCGATTGATTTATGGCTGAACGTGGGGTCTTTGCTGCTTAACCACATTTCGCTATTTATACACACGGGTTTTATTGTTTTACGTTTTTTTTTTTAATCAGGGACTGAATGGTCTAGTGACCTTAATCTCAACGCTGGAGGAAATCTGGGCTGAATCCTCGTTGAAACTGCATGCATCAACTTATTCTCAACTCAGTATCAAACGGAGCTATCCTTACTCTTGTATCTTGTAAGTGCAAATATAATCTGCTCCTACATATGCAAATTTGACACGTGATGCATCTATAATGTCTCAACCATTTGCCTACCATGATTGTTACCTGAATTTATCTTCGAAATCATCATTATATCGATTTACGAAAAATAATTCGTTTATATTAAATGGGCCATATGTTGACTGCATTTTACCAGATAAATACCTCTTTAACAAATTATGAATATTTTGTGATTCCCTTGTGGAGGCTCATATAATCAAAGCTAGCCCTTTTTATTTTCATCCCTAGTACACATGGTACAGGCCATGATAATCATGGTGGGGGTTAGTAAGCGACTGCTTTTACTCTAAGTACACCACATGTCTACACAGGTGAAAAGCAGTTCGAATTTTGCACTTATTAAGTTTGGTTTACTTGCACTCGCTGGTGGGGTTTGCCTTTTTGCAATAATCGGTGACCATTGGAGCATTTTTTTTTATGAGAAAAAAGTACCAAATGCGGGATTCGAACTTGGGTCATAGCGGTAGAAAACCAACGGTTTAAACCAAGGGTCGGTAAACTGCGGCTAGTGAGCCACATGCGGTTCTTTGGATGTGAAGCTAGGGCTCTTTATATAGTTCCACTAGCCGAATGACCCGGGCAACGCCCGTGTTTTACCCGATTGAATGTTTTGATTCAAATACTATTTGTTACAATTATAAATTGGTGCCTTAAATAAATGCATATATGTCATAATTTGTATATAATTAAATGCAACCCCGACCCACTATGTATGTACCATGTATGATTTTCAAAGACTTAATAAAGAACAAGGTAACTGGAGGGAAGCAAGTAGCATTAAGATATAGGAAGTAGATCTAAGATTGGCACGACTATTCTGGGGACCCCTGTGTCAATACTGCAGGGGCAGAGACCGGGCGTCTCTAGTAACCGCAGAAGTTATTTTCGCCAAGATGCATTCAATACTTCCGGACAAAACAGGACGTGTCGAGTGACCAGAAGTTATAAAAGTTTGAGAGATATCCAATACTTCCGGACAGAGACCGGACGTAGTTTGATAGCCGCGGCAGTAAATAAAGTCAAGCAAACACGAGGCTTCTTGACCCAAGCCGGGCGTAACTAATACCAAAGGAAACCGCCGACCTATCAGAAGATAGCATCTAAATAGGTCAACCAATAGGGAAAGATCAGGTGATCACCTCTCAACCAATCAGAGAGAAACGGAATCTTGGTGTTAAATCGAAAGGCAAGGATGGTCAGTAGTGTTTTAGCTCGCATAGGATCAACACCTGCAGTAGCGACTTGGCTCTCACCGAGTTCGGATCAGTTGCTCCTTCGCTTCCAACGAGGTGACATCGGCCCTGGACCTCTCCCCACTCAGCTCATAGCTAAGTACAAGCACCATCATGTGATCAGTTAATTAACAATCAAAATCGCTCCGCCTTCTCAAGCTTTCTCCCCTCCAATCCAGTTGCCTTTTATTTTCAAACCTCACCATGTGTCCTGATTATTCCTAACTGTGTGCTTCACTTACCACTCAACGACTGCGCTTCAATCAAATCTCACCATTCGCACCCAACAACAAGGAACCCCGCAACGATATTGCCACAGAACGGTATAAGTCGACAGGATAAAGATTATAGAGCTTAATCAGGATAAAGATGGAAATTAACCCAGGCGCCAGCACAACAAAAGACAATGACAACCCAAGAGAGAAGGAACTGGCAACGAACGGAAAGAAGCTGACAACGAACGAGGCGACAAGACACACCCTGGCGACGGTAATTTTAGAACTGACCGCCGCGCTACAAGGGGCGAGATCCCCGCAACTGAAAGCGGTCTTCCGGAGCGCCACCCTCGGGACAACCGCCGCCCGCACCGCCGGTACGTGTCCGAACAGCCTGACACCCACCGAGGAATCGCCACCCGCCATGCCGTACCAGTACACACGGAAGCAATCCACGCGACACGGACCCAGTGTACCGACAACGCGATCCACTCGAATGGAAGCAGTACAAATGACTAGATTTCCTTTTCAATCGCGGGGACAGTGCAAAAGGTCCCGACCCGGTCCAGCAGATAGTCCAAGCCAACCACACCAAGCCGAAGACGCCACAGTGGAGACTTTTCGAGACTAAGGTAGGCAATCCACCCAATGACACCATCAAATTAACTTTGGACTTGTATCTGACCCAGGACCTACCATGTACCTTTCTCATTGAACCAGACGCAGGTTCGAACATATTGCCGTATCATTTATACAATAGATTAAAAGCACAACTCCCCAATTTAAGTATTAAAAAACCTTCCCTTGATCTATCCACCATAAATAGTTTTACGAAAATAATAGGACATTTAACTTTCCCTCTGACAATAGGCCAAATAACCCGTAGAGAGAACTTCCACGTGGTAAATGCATCCTTGCCATTTGGAGTTCTAACCTTAAAAACCCTTTATCAGTATAAATTAAAACTAAATTATAATCGCGGCACTATTTTCCAACTTGGCGTCCCATTGTCTAATACTATCTACCACTTTAAACATGTGTCAAATGAATGCAAGCACGGGCTAGGCCAAAACCTGTTCCAAAGGACTCGCACAGCACCCAAAGCTTTCACACGTGGAAACCCTTGCCTGCATTCATTGCCCAAACCCCAAATATTTACATGCCACCATTATAATCTCACACCACACAACTTTTCACTCAACCCAATTACCAGTACTATATGCCCACAACATGTAAAGCCACCACGACTCCAACCTACAATTCCAATAATGCCCAAAAAAGTGTCAGTACAGCCCACACACTTACCACACAAAATCCATGCATGACCATACGCCGCCAAGCCATAAAAATGTACCTCACAACAATCCCACAAACGTATTTAGCAACAATCACGAGATTCACGACAACAATACACCGACAACATCCATCCAAAGGACGGTTTTCACGCTAACACACACGCACAACCCGCCCAACAAGCGCGACACTCGCGCCAAAAGACGACAACCACCAACAAACGCATGCACCGTCGTTAGTAACAATCATCTCGTCTACACAAAACAATAAAAAATTGTTCACCTTAAAAGATGCCATATACACTAACAATAGAAATTTCGATATATGACTTTAATAAATTTGTTGTTCATAGTGAGAACAGGTTAGGTTTTGAACAAACAAGGATTTCGCGTGACACCTTTTCATTCACAAATTTTTTTTTCTTCGATTCGTGTCACAGGTCACCCCACAAAAATTTTCATTTCAGGCCACAGACGCCTTTTCAACACACCTGTGACACGTCTCCACCCAACACGTGTTCACGTCGTAAGCCTCATTTTCACTCAATTCCACCCTAATGCCACTGAATAGCATTTTTTACTAAAGTCACAACGACCATTCGATTTAATAAATGGATACAACGTCCGGATTTTCAAAATACAAATAATGTCGAAATTACACCAACTCATCTCTCCACAATGTTATTGACAGAACATGACACAAGACATCGCAAAACAGGTAAAAACCTGCCCCACCTGCCGATTCACTAGAAGAATCGATGAATACAAACAACCTGCACGTAAAAATACCGACACAGGTACCCAAACAAAACAAAATTCGTACATAAAGCACAGCGTACACACAACACAAACAATGCCAAAATTACCACATCCACGTCAGAGAAAAGATCACACATTTCAACCTAAACCAATTACCGCCGACATATCTCTAATAAAACCATTGACGATCAAACAGGAGAACTGTAAACCTGACAACCAATCCAATCATATCACACCACTCCCTAAAGATATCAAACAGGAGAACTGCGAACCTACCAATCATTCAAATTCTACAATTCATAAGGTTCAAGCAAATATTTCAGAGTCCCCAGTTACAAAAATGTGGACGAAAATGGGGCAATATCCTATCTTTCATCTGATTTTTATCCTTTGTTTATTAGTTCTACCGTACAACTGTATTCCAATTTTATTCATTAAGTACTTGTTTATCTATGCTATGCCCGATCAGAAAATCTTCGAACTACAAGAGGTAGTTTTTAATTTAGGACAAGCAGTTTTTCATTGTGGACAAGCAATTCTTCATTGTGGACAAGTATTTATAAAACTTCTCATAATTTTAGGAACCATCTTCGCAGAAAATCTAAATAAACTCCGAAAAGATAGCAGTAACTGAAAGACAACCAATGCCGAAAGTAAAAGATTCAATTATAAAAAACAATTAGACCGACAGGAAACATAGAAGCAAGGCAGATATCTTCCCGCGAAGAATCAAGACGTCGCCCTGACTCCAATTACGCAAACAGGGGGTGGATAAATTTGGACCGGACCTCGCGTCCCCGAGTCCCGCTTCCGGCGTCTCATTACAAAGCCCCGCTCATCCAATTTAGGTCACCGCTCTCCCCAGCCACAGATTTCGCTATACCACCGATTTTTGATTCCAGTTCAAGTCTACATATCGATTTTTTACCAACCAATTACACATCCACGAAACAACACCTAGAAATAGCTCACACATTTCTTACACAAAAACTTCTAACATTTTTTCACAACACACACAAAGACAAAAAGTTACACATAATTGAGCAAGTAAAACATTTATAGGGCAAAATGGAACAATCAATACATTTAGATCAGGGTATGTAGATACCAAAAGGTTCCAACCAATACATCTTATTTTTCATATCAATCATTTTTATTATTTTCTCTCAATTAAAAGTTAAATATTTAATCAATTTATCAATTTATTCAACTTATTACCACTTTTTATCATTAATTATCATTTTTTTTTCCCAATTATTTTATATTATCATTTTTATTTATCAATTATCATTCTATTTACCACTTGACTTATATTGTCACAACTCAATTATCAACGAAAACACTGGTTTTCGATTAAACTAAAAACATTAAATCACCCTTTGTTGTTGAAACCTTTTATTTTTCTTTTTTTTTTTTTTTTTTTTTCTCAAGCACTCACCTTTAATTTCGCTCAACTTTTATTTTTATTTTTATTTTGATTTCTCACAAGCCCTAATAAAATTCCCTCGGTCTCCATTCCCAATTCCGAGCTAGAATATAATTAGGCAATTTTCCTTTTTTTTTTTTCTCACCACGCACCAAGCAGTCACTTTGATTTCGTTCAACTCTTATTTTTATTTTTATTTTGATTTCTCAAAAGACCTAATGAAAACCCCTTCGATTTCATTCCCAATCTCAAGTAGGATAGTAATTAGGCAATTCTTTTTTTTTTTCACCAACGCAACAAAGCATTTTCTTTTTTTTTCATACAACAAGGCTTTTTCTTTTTTTTTTTTTGTTTTGTGCAACCAAGCCTTCACTTTGATTTCATTCAACTTTTATTTTATCTTATTTTATGTTGATTTCTCAAAAGCCCTAATAGAATTCCTTCGATTTCATTACCAATCTCGAATAGAATATGGTTAGGCATTTTTCTTTTTTTTTTCTCACCATTCAACCAAACACATTCAATTTTGATTTCATTCAACTATTCTTATTTCATTTTGTTTTGATTTCAAAGCACCTTATGAAATTTCCTCGATTCCTTTTTCTCAGAATTCGAGCAAAAAAGTAACTAAGCAGTTGTCTTTGTCACCATGCAACAAAATATTTTTCTTTTTTCTACCAAACACATTCAATTTTGATTTCATTCAACTATTTTTATATTATTTTTTATTTGATTTCAAAAGCCTTAATAGAACTCCCTCGATATCATTTCTTATCGAGTAGAATTCGTTTAGGCGCATTTTCTTTGTTTTACCCACTATGTACCATAACATTCATTGATTTCTTACAATTAAAAAATTTTGATTTCTATTAATTATACTCAACCTATATCATCAACCCCATTCTATCTTACTTATGTCACCAGCAATGCTTGTATATAGCCCCTCAATACCTACAACTAATTTTCCCACAAAATTATTTTTCATTTTACAGAATTCTCTCAGGCTAACCCCTTCTTGAATTCTTCACATGTAGGGGGCGCATCTGTCATAATTTGTATATAATTAAATGCAACCCCGACCCACTATGTATGTACCATGTATGATTTTCAAAGACTTAATAAAGAACAAGGTAACTGGAGGGAAGCAAGTAGCATTAAGATATAGGAAGTAGATCTAAGATTGGCACGACTATTCTGGGGACCCCTGTGTCAATACTGCAGGGGCAGAGACCGGGCGTCTCTAGTAACCGCAGAAGTTATTTTCGCCAAGATGCATTCAATACTTCCGGACAAAACAGGACGTGTCGAGTGACCAGAAGTTATAAAAGTTTGAGAGATATCCAATACTTCCGGACAGAGACCGGACGTAGTTTGATAGCCGCGGCAGTAAATAAAGTCAAGCAAACACGAGGCTTCTTGACCCAAGCCGGGCGTAACTAATACCAAAGGAAACCGCCGACCTATCAGAAGATAGCATCTAAATAGGTCAACCAATAGGGAAAGATCAGGTGATCACCTCTCAACCAATCAGAGAGAAACGGAATCTTGGTGTTAAATCGAAAGGCAAGGATGGTCAGTAGTGTTTTAGCTCGCATAGGATCAACACCTGCAGTAGCGACTTGGCTCTCACCGAGTTCGGATCAGTTGCTCCTTCGCTTCCAACGAGGTGACATCGGCCCTGGACCTCTCCCCACTCAGCTCATAGCTAAGTACAAGCACCATCATGTGATCAGTTAATTAACAATCAAAATCGCTCCGCCTTCTCAAGCTTTCTCCCCTCCAATCCAGTTGCCTTTTATTTTCAAACCTCACCATGTGTCCTGATTATTCCTAACTGTGTGCTTCACTTACCACTCAACGACTGCGCTTCAATCAAATCTCACCATTCGCACCCAACAACAAGGAACCCCGCAACGATATTGCCACATATATTAGTTAATAACTATAGCCTATGTGCTTTATCTGTCTATGTACTGTTGGCTTCCGTAGGCGTCTCTTACTGGGAAAAAGAAAGAGAGGATTCCATTTAGTTATTAACTAATATATGCATTTATTTAAGGAGCGACCCGCTCCAACACAATAGTTACGAAAACCAAAAAGCGAGTGGGGGGGGGGGGGGGGGGGGTCAAAGTCAAAAAACAAAGTGTCTCGCGTAGTGACGTAGCCAACCAATAGGAGAGCGCCATTCCAAAAAAAAAAAAAAAAAGCAAACGGTGACAGAGATGAAGAATTGACGACGCATGACGCTCTTAACTGTATATAGAATACGCAAATATTATTTATGCGAGTACTATTTATTGTTGGCATCGAAAAAATGTTGTGGCTCTTTAAAAAAACTTTGAAATTTTGTAAATTGTAATTTTTGACTCTTCCGACTCAAAAGTTTGCCGACCCCTGGTTTAGACCATCCTTCCCCACTATAAGCCCTAAGCTCGCCCGTTATTCCCAAACCATATGGTGGGTGTTGCTAGTTGGTAGAGACAGGCGAGGGACAAATGGCACTAGGTTTATATATCGGGCGGGAGTTGTGTCCTTTCGTTTGATGAATAATAGGTAAAGTTTTGTTTCCTGGGTAAAATAAGCGGTGAAGCATCGCCGATTCCTTGGAAGGAAGCTATTTGATGACTAGCTCGAGTTGTTTGACCCCGCGAACTTCCGTTCACTCCGGATGTTTGGCGCTTCTGCTACTGGAACCAACTTTAGTGCAAGCTCTCAGCATTCTACAAAATATAGGTACTCGTCAAATCTCGGCGTTTTCATCTTCAGCATGATTCTGTATAGGTTGGAATACAGGAGCCAACTATGAAAACTTGTACACGTCGTGTAAACTTGTAGTGCGTATCGAAACTACTTTTTTTCTTATCATACGCCACTGGTAAACTCGATATGAAATCAAGAATTAGGTTGGTGTTGTACTTGGACAAGAAGAAAAATCACTATGTAAGTGACTAAAGTGTTATAAAGAAGCGCTGTTTGATGTCCAATGGTGTCATGAAAGACACCCCTTTATTAAAAAAAACTTAACGGCTGCTGTTCCCCACCCACACACGGCCTTTATCTGTCTCCTCCTCCCTATCTCACTCCTATCTACTCCGATATGGTGGTTCCCGTTAACAATGACTGACGGGGTCATTTCCTGGGCACAGTATCTAGAGCATGCCACATCTAGCCCAAATTTGACTTCTAAAAAATGTGGTAGTGCACTGCTTTAGAACTTTAATCTTCTATACAGATTCTCCTGAGAGATAACAGCGAATGAGTGGGAAAAAAGAGTAAGAAAGAAATTCGATTTCACAAAGTTATATGGAAAATATAGAGCTATTCTTATTTTTTTGATATTTCTCTAATCATGCTCTGAGTGTTGCTTATTATCTCTTTGGCCTTTATACCATTTCAAGAAATCCAATCTCCTCTAGCTCTATCTAAGAAAATGGTGGTAGCTAGCAATGTATCGGTTGGTTGTCTGTGCGAAGATGTAGTTGGGATTTTGCGTTCATGTCTGGTTTCGTGTTGAAAAAATTTGATTGATGAAGAAAGTGACGATGAGTAAAACGAATGGAAAGAGAACGTTATAAGGAAGAAGAGTTGGGAAGTTCTATGGAGAAATAAAAGAGAAGAGTTCAAGAAAGAGAAGAATCGTGCCAATGGAGACCATGAACTACTCAAGAACATAGAAACGACAAAGAGAATTTGGTTTCGCAAAGTTCGTTTTTGAATGTTGATTTGGATTTTTGGTTAGGCGTAATAATGGCATAATCACCTCGTCTGGATACATTTCGTTTTTGTCAATAATGGGGTTTGATAGGAAATAAAATAATTGAATGTTGAGAGAGATATAATTGAAAGACTATTTGGACTTACTTGGTCCCTACCTTGTTGGAAGTCTAGTTTTGTTCATTGTTCTGTTGCGTTGGTTCTCGATACAAGTTCAGGAATGGCAAGAGATACTTTCTCTATAGTTCTAGCTCTAATCACATTATTTTTTTCTGAATTGTTGCTGTGTTACAAAGATATTTCTCCATTTGTTTAGAGTGCCAGAGTTCTTCCAAACACAGTTCAGCGATATATGCCTCTATCAATTGATTAATTTTATTTTGAGTGGAGAGAAAAAGCGAAGAATTAACAGATTGTTTTATCGACTGACTATAGCAGGTACTCAATGTACGTAAATATATTCCGTACGTTTTTTATACTTCGGTATAATTTTGAACATGTTACGTGTATGTTACATGTTATATGCTGGGCCTGTATTTGCATCCTCTGCATTTTCGGACACGGCACGGCGATATCTCTCGCCGAACAAAAACATTACCACAGATAATAGATGGCAGAAAAAATGTTCAAAAACGACCTACAACTCAAAGATGAAGTTGCCTTCTCTATGCTCCTCCTTCCTCGTTTTACTTGAATGAGATTGGGAGTTAAAAGTTGAACGAAACCATTACGCACATCTTCAAAAATCATTGCATAGTTCTAAACCAGCATTTTGCACCAAAATTTCATTTATTGCCATAAAAATAGCGATTTCCCCCCCTAATTCCTTCACTTTTACATTGAGGACACACTGCGATCATAAGAAACAATGCACGCAAAGACTCAAATTGAAATAAAAAGAATAGAGTGATAAAATATGACATCAAAGACATCTAGTTATCATGCCACTTAAAGTTACATGATATCATTTAGAGTTATTGGTGTGGCCTTATCATATCTTAACACAATTATCTGCATGACAAGTCGATGCTTTTAACAGCAAATAAGAAAGTGAAGATACCGTATCCAATTCGAGATGCTTACCTTCACCCTATCCCCTCTTTATTTACCTACTTAACTACATATTGTTCCATTGTTTCAATCATTCTTCCGGCGATTCATTCCCTCTCACGTCACGGCCAACCGACGAGACAAACACAATTTGCACGTGCCCCAACACTTCTCTCCTGGAATTAGATTTAACTTCCCCGCCTAGAAACATAAGTCGGTCAATTCCAGTCAATAAAGGTTTTAAAGAAGTCCTGCTGAGTTTACTTTGACATTTCTTCGTTATTTTTTATATCTTCCCTTGAGGCTTAATCGCTATGAACATGTTCAATTTATTCAATTGTTTCCTATGAAAATACGTAGAATGTTGGTGTCGACTTAACTTTTTTTTCTTCTTTAATAATGACATCGCATCGATGTGTTATTTTGTGAACTTTAAAACTATCTTTGTGTATGTGTTGTTGTGTGTTTTGTTGTGTGTTGTGAATATATTCCATCAGATTATATGTATGAGTAAGTAGTAATAAATGATAAAAAGCCTATGTATATGTGGACATCAGTGGACAAGATTTTAAAACTAACTATAAATTATATATATTCAATATATATCGCCTTTTAGCTCAAAAAAACTAATTATAAATTGATTTTAAAAAATGCGTTTTGAAGTCGATCACCAGAATTTCGACCTATAATTTCCGGATTGGCCAAAACTGGTCTAATGGACAACTTTGTTTCATGAACACTAAATCCAAGCTATATTTGCCCCTGAAATCCAAGGATTGTCGTTATAAGAGGGATGCCTACAATTTCTGAATACACACACATACAAACGACTTTATTAAAACATATAGTCTTATTTATCACGGAGTCTGCAAATGAAAATAATAAAAGTTAAATCTAATCACATATTTAATGGTAATATAATGATATTTATATATTCATAAAAACTTAAGACAATTAAGCTCATAAACAAATTGTTCTTCAAATTAAAGATACTTCGGCCAGTAAATATTTTTTGTCTCTGAGATAATAAAAAGATTTACTGGCCGAAGTATCTTTAATTTGAAGAACAATGAATGACGGCCAGGCAGCCTCTATCTTTTTCGATAAACAGATTGGTAAATCCGAGAAATAGAAACAATTTAGGAATTCTCTTTGTATCCCAAATCAAATGAAGATATCATTCATGAATTAGATATTGTTTCAAGGTGTTCTGTTTCAAGTAGAAAGCTCTTCTAAATATATTTATAATTCATACATAAATTAGTTAACACATGACAAAAGCGATACGAGAAAATACTTAAGGTCATCATAATTCTCCATATTGAAGATATTTTACTTATATACCAAACACTAAAATCTCTGATATATTAAGTTTACTCATGCCCTATTTTCGGGATAGAATAATTATTTTGGAAATAGCCGAATATGCCCGGCTTCACCCAGGTATTGTCTGGTTATATTTTTTACCCATTTGGAGATGTTGAAACCTTAAAAAACCAACATTTTATTTATTATTATCAATACAACAACAACAATAACAAAAAACCTTTATTAAGGATAATCATCCCATACAGTATTCTCCCAGATAAGTAAACAGAAATAAACATAACAGTTATCTAGAGAAAGTGGAGATTAACATCAACCTTTCTTCAAGTTGAATCCATCATCTGTATTGTATCTATTGTCTGTGCTGTTTTCCAGAATTTGTGAAAATCTAATGTATTGGGTTTACTTTTTACTACTTTTTCCATTAGAACATATGGCGACTTGTTTTATAATCAATCTTTTGGCTGAAAATTTCTCTCTCCTCCTCCAGGACAATAAAACATGTAGTCTAGAAAGTCGTGGCTAAATTCGCTATTGCATAGATTGCATCTTAAGTTAATAGATATCAGTAATAAAACGTAATATTATTAGTACACTATTTATAAGCGTAAGGGATAAAATAATTGGCAAATTTCAAACCAGTACAACCAATAACATAGTCGGTGGACGAGTGGGTAACACCCTCAATTCCCGACAGCCATGAACCGGGATTGAATCCCGCGTTAACATTTTGTTTAATATGTGAATAACTCGCATATTTTTCATTGTTTCAAATATCATAAACTAGATTGCTCTTGTTGTGTGTGGGAGCGGTACCTAATAAAGTGATTTTGGAATCAATAATAATAATTTTAAAAAATATTTTTCATTTGAGGACCAATAATAATAATAATTTAAAAAAAAAACGAGATCGCATATTAAAATTTGAGATTTGTTATTCCACACACCTAGGATTGTTCATTTAGCTGGGCAGTCTTCACTACCAAATTCTGACTATGACCCGTAACGCAGAAAAATAAAACCGAATTTCGAATAAGAAGCTCCTAAATGTTATTTTTGGGGTCATCATTATTGATTGACAACTTCGTTGTTGAATTCGGCTGAGTGACCTTGGCTGGTAACCTTCATTTCGATTTCTTATTGTAAGCGGAATAAATAAATAAATTAATATTCAATAAGATACTTTTTTATTTATGAGATATTACAAAGATAAACTTATTATTTATTTAGTTAAACCAGGTTCCTGGAGCCACCACGTACATAAGTCACCAACTACCCGGGCTGACACCTTCTTGGTTTTATTTACAACTAGCCGAATGACCCGGGCAACGCCCGTGTTTTAATTTAGACACGTGGACCTGTTGGATCATTAACGCCCGTGTTTTACCCCCGATTGAATGTTTTTATTCAAATACTATTTGTTACAATTATAAATTGGCGCCTTAAATAAATGCATATATTAGTTAATAACTATAGCCTATGTGCTTTATCTGTCTATGTACTGTTGGCTTCAGTAGGCGTCTCTTACTGGGAAAAAGAAAGAGAGGATTCCATTTAGTTATTAACTAATATATGCATTTATTTAAGGAGCGACCCGCTCCAACACAATAGTTACAAAAACCAAAGAGCGAGTGGGGGTCTTCTTGGTTTTATTTACAATATCACACACACACACACAAAAGCCTTTATTAAGACACACAGGTCTTACAGAGGATTCTCCTTGGGGTTACAAAACGGAGAAACCTATGAAAGTGGGAAATAAAAAATGGAGAAAGATTATATACATTTGGTAAATATATACAGATTATAAGAAAGAATAAAAAATAAGAAGAATAAAAAAAATCAAAAAAAGAGAAAAAAAAAAAATTTTTGGAAATATGGATGGGAGAAGTGGAGAGCGAAAAGAGGAAAGAAAACAGGTATTTACAATATCAGTAGAAGTCCCAACTTTTTAGTTGACGCTATGCAGATTTATTTCTTGGGAGATTTTCTAGGGATGCTGTACTTAGGTTGGTGATCCCTAAGAGGATGGCCGTCAGGAATCTTTGGTATTGGAAGGTTGGGCAAGTGAATAGGAGGTGGCCCACGGTTTGCTCTACATCTTGACAATGGAGGCAAGTTGGGTCCTCTTTGAACACCTTTGTATAATTTGCCTGATTGTATCTTATTAAACATAAATTTACAAAATGAGAAAGGAAACTATAGGTACATTCCTTTTTGCAATTTCTTATAGTAACAGAAAACTAACTATGTACTGATGGTGGTGTCTTGTCCATGGTCTATGGAAAGGGGGGTGCCATTGCCCCGTTAGTCAGCCACATTTCAGAGTTCCCTGTTCACGGTTACCGTAGTGGCTCGGGCCTCAGGACACCGTACTTCGCCCTACAGGACAGTCCCTTACTTGTACTGCTTTTTCCGCTCTACTGATGTACTGATAAATTAAATATTACAACATATATATCCAGATTCTAATATGATATAACGAAAACGTACCTGGATCAGTAGAGAAAAAATATATATTTTTTTCAATAAATAACTCACTATTTCTCAGTTTTTTATAAGCACAATATGATATTTTAATATACTGAGAAAGGTTGAGAAATTTCGCGAAATTCTTCAATTTTCTTTATATTGTTGTTTATACAGATACAGGTATACGTCTTCTTTATAATCCTTAGATTCCAAGAATCGCCAATGTCAACTTGAAATATATAGATTTTTGTCTTTTCTAGGGCCTTGCAATATGCACGGTATACATCCCATTACATTTCCAATCATTACTATTTATGGTGATTTATTCTTTCTCCTTTTTTTTTTGCAAACCATTGTGGTGTACTCTCCAAAGATGCGTGTCAAAGGAAAGTGCATGCCCAGGTGGCAATATAAGAAAGACCCAGACTAAATTAGGAAATAGGCGTTTGTTTAGAAGGAGAACTAAAGAAATCTCCAGTTAATTTAGTTTTGGCGGGGGCCTATTGTATCGAGACAATAAGTGTGCTGCTGCTGATTGCATTTCATCCTCTTGTCTGTTTCTTAATATGGGCGCTCTCTCTCGACATTCTGATTGGCTCGCCTTACTTTGACGAACAACGTTGGCGCATGCGCATTGTAATAGATGGACGCCATATTTGCTATCATCTCGATTTCGGAACTGTTGATATAGATTGTATTTTGTTAGATCTTACTCTCGATGTATACTCTTCTTGGGTTTATATTTGCAAAGAGTAAACCAATAGCTATATAAATAGAGGAACAAATAGCTATGCAAATTGCTATACAAAGAGCTATTAATATTGCTACACACACACACAAGTAGCTGTTAATAAAGCTACACAAGTAGATATTTCTATACAAATACTCTAAAACAAATCGCTATAATATTGGTAATTGAAAAAGATATGCTAATTGCTATACTAATTGCTCTATGCAAATCGCTCGAATTTTACTTTAATTAGTGTGATTATTTTATATTTCTGAGGTAGTACTGTTCCAAGAGATTTTTTAGGAGTCTCTATCCAACCTCTGACTACTCTTCCAATTCTCTAAAATATATTTTAAGTTAGAAAGGATTTACCTCAACCTTTTTTTTTTTTAATACTTGATTTTATCGAATGTCTTCACAATGCTTGTAACCTAAACTAGGGATGATATAATTTGGCTACAAGTATGCATTATGAAAACAGTTTTCGTCGAAAAGGACTACAGCGGGTCGCCGAAATATCGGGAAAATAAAGTATTCAAAAAAAAAATGGTTGAAGTAAATCATTTATAACTCAATTATAAGTCAACCTGCAAAATGGTGTTTTCCTTAATATTTTATGATTAGCGACTCAACTTTTAAATTGTTATTTTGGTGTCGTTATTTACTGACGTCTTGCGACGTCACTTGTGATCGAAGGGCTACCGACCCGCTTAGCCTGCCGCCCTGTGCCAGGGAACGGCCCTAGTAAGAAATATGAAATTTACATGTACTACAGATGTAACTGGAAGGAGATGTTTGCTCATTCTAAACTAGAACAATAGCCCGTTACGCTTAAAACGTCAGGAATAACTGAACCTATGTTGGTGTAATAAAATCGATCTCTTTTTCGTACCCTATTAAAGTTTCCCATAATTTTGTCGCATTTAATAATCAGAATATAGTCACATTTTGTTTCCAGTGCGTATTTGATTCTCTGTGTCGTGGTACAAACTGGCTGGGACATTCTGTTTGCGATTCATCTAGAGCAGAGGTCTGCAACCTGCGGCTCGCGAACCATATAGGGCTCTTTGGATGTGAAGCTGCGTGTAGTACCCCCATAAATAAAAACTTTATGCAAGTACTATTTATTTTTGGCAAGAACAAATTGTGCGTCTCTTTAAAAACTTTGAAATTTTGTAAATTGTAATTTTTGATTCTTCTGACTCAAAGGTTGCCAACTCCTGATCTAGAGGTATGTATGAGATTGTTGGTGTATCTGTTGTTAAAAGCTGATCACCTATTCTCGCTCAATATCTACTTGATGTTCCAATCTGTTGTCAAGACTTAATAAGGATACTTCCCAGGTATTTTTCTACCTCTCGCAGTTTTAAGGGTTGTGAAATTTTGTCTTCTTCTTCTTTCTTATCTCCATTCAATCATATTAGGGTATCAAGTTGTGACCCGTGATGATGTCTGTTTGACAACCATCATGACTGGGTGAGGTAGAATGTGTCTGCCTTTGTCATTAAGACGGGGAGCACTACTCAGTGGTAGGCCGACTTAGCTCCAAAAGAAATGGCCGCCTCTGACATGAGGAACAGACGCCATGTACAGCCGCTCCTAACTTGAAGTGCAAACGCTGCTCATCCTGTATCCCTGGATTCGGAACCCTTACAGGGTACTATCAGCTGGGCCATCTGAACCCAGGTTTTTTAGCGAGCTTGTTACTGCTCCCCCTCCTCCTTTTTCATCCGGGCTTGGGACCGGCAAAGGCAGAGTTTGAGATTTCGTAAAATTCGAAAATATATGCCAAAAATGTTAATGGATAACCTCATCATGCTTCCAGAGTAAGAGGAAATAAAAAAAAAAATTGACATGTGGGGAAAAAGCATCAACAAATAAACGTATTTTTGGCTGATTTTTTCGGCTATCCACAGATCCTTTTGTCGTATTCCGCTATAAATAGAAAATCCAATATATAATATGCTTTACAATTCCTCCCCACACGGGGACTTCACGGATTAATATCATGTAAAACGGCGAGTATATTGAACGCATCTTTCTAAACTTCAGATAAGCAACAAATTCGGGGATTGATTTTTTGTTTTAATATTTTGAATAGAGGGGTGGAGAGGAGCAACATCTCACATCCGTCATGTTGTTTTTTTTTCTCTTCCTTCCTTCCCAACTCCCCCTTCCCACAAAGTTTTCTTTTTTTTTTTAAACTCCGAAAAAACAATTTCAGTTCCCATCGAATATTTAAACAGATATTCCTCCACCACATTCTTGTTGTTCTTATATTTTATACTTGTAAATCGAAGTTTGGGACATCCCATTTGAATATTTTGACGCTTCCATAGTGTTTTTTTTTTCACCACTCCCCTCTTTTTTTTTTGGTTGCTGCCCTCTCAAATTTAGTTTGATGCCCCTCCGGCACTTTGTTTTAGGTTTTTTTTTTCTTTTTTAAACCGCTCAGCTCTTTGTTCTTTCGTTGAAAGACATAACAAAGAGAGGCTGAAGTTTGCCCAAAAAAAAAATTTTTTTTTAAATAACTCTTGTTAATCCTCATTAAGCTCTTATAAGAAGCCTAAGGTAAATAAAACCATCGTTTTTATTTTTTTTTTTGGAAAACACAAATAGCTCTATTGTTTGTAAAGAAATGTATTAAAGAGAGGAGATGTTATTGATAATTATTTTGGACATTTATTTGTACCTTGCTCTTACCGTAATTTTTCTGTCCTGACCCTGTATTAGGTGAATTTTAGAGTTATCAACTATAGTCTCATTTTAATGGTCTCAAATTGAAGGTTTGATTGATTCAATTTACGTTCGAATAAAGAATATAAGCATAGTTTTTTGAATATAATTTTATACTTGGCCCCCCAAAAGTCAGCTTTCCTTATTCAAATAATTCCTGGGTAACTATTATTGCTCGCAAAAAATACTGGTGGTGTTTAACATTTTAATATGATATATGCAAAATTTTCTCAAATGGTATGCAAATTTCTAAAAACTACTCAAAATTTGTCTATAAAACAACAACAACAGATTTTTCTATGAACGTTTATTTATTCCTTTTTTAAGACTTCGTAAGCATTCATAAACTAACCAAGTTTTATTTGAAGTTTTTTCTTTCCTTTTTTTTTTGCTAAGAAAGAATTTTAGGTAGTTTATTCTACAAATAATAAGTTTACTAAATATTAAAAAAATATATATCGAGTTGTATTAAAAATATGTGTATATAGTCTGTGGACGAGTGGGTAACACCCTCGATTCCCGACAGCCATGAACCGGGATTGAATCCCACGTTAACATTTTGTTTAATATGTGAATAACCTTCACATATTATTCACTGTTTCAATTATCATAAACTAGGTTGCTCTTTTTGAGCGGTACCTAATAAAGTGATTTTGGAAGCGTATACATAGACATTCACTTAAAAGCAAAATGGTCTCATTGAATTCAAATATTAACGCGATGTTATCGATTTGCAAAAAGCAAATTGAATTTTTAAAGCGAGTGTTATGATAAACGATAATGTAACAGTTTTATCAACATAATTATTAATATATCAAATACAGGTTGTGTAAGCGCAGACTCTATTTAAAGAAAAATATTTATTTTTTATAGGAACAAGGTTTTGCAAAAGTTTGAAACGGATTCCTGAAACGTATAAAACTAGATTTAGTGTATCCTCTAGATTCTGTACAAGGTATTGTAGCAGTACCATAGTTCAGAACAACCAAACTCAAATTTCCAGAAATTCCATCTTTACTAAAAAAAAAAAAAAAAAACTGCATTTTTGGCTTTCTCTCTTTCAAGGTATACTCCATAAACTGTAAAGATTTAGCTAGTTTGTAAAGCTATGACTTTCTTACCTTGGTAACGAGCCTTCCTTACCTTTAAAAAAGCCTTAGTCAATTCCCTCCCTCCACTTTTAGCTCGGAAGACAAACATGGCTGTGTTTTTCTTCTCTCCTTCTTTTCTTCCCGAGCTCCTCTTAGTTTGTTAGTCCTTTCAGAACAGCCCGGCCAAGAACAAATGTTGACGTTTTCGAAGCATTTTTTTTTTCCTTTTGACTTAATCGATCTTAGGTTTGATTGGGACGTGAAAGATGGGTATATACCTCTAAGATAGCTGATTGGGCGTTACTTAAACTTGGGGGAATCTCTTCACATTGAAATTAGATTTCATTTTAGCACATTGTCAAACTGTTCTTTCTTTCAGGCGTGTGGTTGGCCTTCCTTTTTGAGTTCGATATAAATATGGACGCAGATTTTGATTATACCTAAAAGACTTTCTAAACTATACTGTAACTTTTGAAATTTAGTAAAGAACACTTGTAAACTATATAGATGCATGTTTCTTTTAAGGAAACAAATAAATCCCTACTTACTTCAATTATAAAAGGGGTATATTATGTTGATCTTCATAAAGGAAACCTATGCGTGCCTGAATAGTTTATGATTTTTACAAATTATTTAAAAAAATCGATCAAAATGGAACCTAACCAATATATTATGCATTTTTTTTTTATTATTTTATTTCAATTTAAAGTGCTATGTCCCCCTAGGGATATTGCTGTCACACATGTATGTAATTACATTTGTCTATACATATATTTACAATAAAAATAGGCCGTGAATAGAATAGTCATATGATGTTAACAATGAGAAAGGGAGAGAAAAAAAACAAACGTGAAAAGACCTGTGTACAAAATAAAGAAGTGTCTGGCAATATGTACATATTGTTACATCATGATTAATGGCGTATTTATTATATTATTTTTAATATATTTGAAATTTAAATTATATATTTATTTATTTTTATATTCTATGATATTTATTTAAAACAGATTATTTTTAGATTATCATCATTTGTATTTAGGTACACTGTGACTTCACTGCTCTCTTTGATGTGAGAAAATAAATAAATTATTCTGGTGGCTACATAAAGTAGACTTATCTCATTATTCCCTTTTATAAATTTGTAGGATGGTTGAAACACGCTCTGGTAAGATGCAAGACCCAGCACAGGAGAGAATCAAGGCTGAAGAGTCTGCCAAGCCGCAACCTGGTGCAACAATTGGTAGAGATGCTAGTTCCGACCCAGTTGTCCTGAATCCCAACATCGACATCCCCAAGTATGATGGAACAGAAGACCCTCGCCCATGGATTGAATCTCTTGAAGAAATTGGCTTCCTGTACCATTGGGCAGACTACATTATCTCCCGTTATGCTGCCATGAATATGATTGGTAGCGCCAAAACCTGGCTGAACCTACACAAAGTAAGTTTCACCAGCTGGGAAAATTTCAAGAGCCGCCTAATTGAGGATTTTGCCTCAGACGCCAACAAAGAAGAAATGAGGATGAGATTAAACAGGATACAACAGTGGAATGAACCTGCAATCAGGTTCGCAGAGGATATCCTTGTACTGTGCAACAAGGTCGACCCCCAAATGGAAGAAGAGACTAAAATAAACTGGGTTATTGGAGGGTTAAAGAAAGAATACTCTTTTGCCCTTCACCTAAACCCTCCTAAAAATACCAATGAACTTCTAGAAATTTGTAAAAAGCTGGATTTGTTCGAAAAGAATTACCAAGAACGTGCAGAAAAATCAAAAGCTCTTTATAATGGACCACGCTCTCCTCGTCCCCATCATCAAGAGCAATGGAAGAATGCTACGTCGTTCAGAAGACCATATCAGAACACCTCCAAGCCCCAGGCCCCCGCTCCGAGGTACTACCAGAACACCTCCAAGCCCCAGGCCCCCACTCCGAGGTATTACCAGAACAAGCCTCTGCCCCAGGTATCTGCCCCTAGACGATCTTACACTCCCAATCCTGAGCCAAAACCGGTCTACCCAAGTAAAACATACAATAAGAATCCAAATTCAAATAGGAATAGGACAGAAGACGGGAGACCAATATGTTTCAAGTGTAACAAGCCAGGACACGTAGCGCGGTATTGCAGAGTCAGGTTTGTAAGAATTGTGGAAGAGGACCCCATAGTTACACAAGACAAGGTCGAAGAAGAAATCCGAATGGATAATGGAACTCAGAAGTCGAGACCTCTGCTCTACTCTGACGTAAGTAATAGCCCGTACTCGAGTATCCCTACAAGGAATAGATATGCTGCATTAGAAGATTTAAACTAAACATCGCGCCTGAGTCCGTCAATCAAAGCAAGTCGACCATAAATGGAATTAAAAAGTTAGACCCCAAATATAAAATGAACATTAACGTGGATAGAATCGGTATCTGCGAAGCTTTGATTGATACAGGCGCCGATCTTTCAGTGGTCGACCTTAGTACAGCTCTTAACACAGGTCTTGAAATAATAAATCCTGATAAAATGTGCTCCGGACCCGATGGCAAAGAATTAGATATCGTAGGAAATATTATTTTAAATATAAAATTTGATGACAAAACAATTACACATCAATTTGTGATAATGAGAACACATTTGCGAATATTTATACTTGGACGTGATTTTCTTAAGAAAATGAACGCAAAAATTGATTGTCAGCGTGAAATAATCAAATATGACTTGACAGAAAATCGTGACGTAATCAAATATCAACAGAAGAAAATAAAAAGTGCAAAGGATGCCATTATACCAGAACTTTCTATTAAATTGATTAATGCATTTGTAGAAGCAGAGGATGGCGATTACATCATCTAGGAGAACCATAAAATGTTTCAATAAATGGACTTCGACTAGCGAGATGCTTAATAAATGTTGTGAATAAGGAAACATATATCTGGATAACAAACCCTTACCCTCGACCATTAAAAATATTAAAAAACCAAACATTGTGCTTTGGAAGCCAGCCAGCCGAAGTGAATCTTATGGAAGAAAGTGAACAAAAAGAGCATGAAGAACCCCAATTTCAGATAAACGAAAATTTAGCATATACGGAAAAGGAGCAATTGAAACAAGTTTTGGAAAGGTACGAGGATTTGTTTTCGTCGGGATTAGGAAGATCCAACTTAGCGAAACATCGGATCGATACAGAAGGCGCGAAACCGATCAAACACAAGCCGTATAGGGTGAGCGCGAAAGAGCGAGAAATCATAAAAGAACAAATTGATGAAATGCTCAGAGACGGCATAATTAGACCATCCTCGAGTCCATGGTCCTTCCCTGTAATCTTGGTCAAGAAGCGAGATGGTAAGTACAGATTTTGCGTTGACTACAGAAAATTGAATGATGTAACAGTGAAGGATGTTTACCCAATTCCCAGAATTGATGAAGTATTGGATACACTTCAAGGATCCAAATACTTTTCAGCAATTGACCTTAAATCAGGATATTGGCAAGTAGAGGTTGAGGAGAAAGATAAAGAAAAGACAGCCTTCACTACAGCACATGGCCTATATGAGTTCAACGTAATGCCCTTTGGTCTATGCAATGCCCCTGCTACATTTGAGAGGAACATGGAAAATATGCTTGGTAATCTTAGATGGCAAATTTGCTTATGTTATCTAGATGACGTAATCATTTATAGCTCGGATTTTTCAACACATCTCAAAAGAATAGAAGCTGTTTTAAAATGTTTTCGCGAGGCTAATTTAAAATTGAACAACAAAAAATGCCAATTTGCTTTCGAAGAACTGGAGATTCTTGGCCATATAACTAATCAACATGGTATAAAACCAGCGGAGCATAATATCAAGGCTATTAGAGATTTTCCTCGGCCCAAAAAGATAAAAGAAGTTCAATCATTTTTAGGAATGTGCTCATATTATAGAAAATTTATCAAAGGTTTTTCAAAAATTGCCGATCCATTAACCAGTCTTATAAAAAAGAATGTACCTTTTACCTGGACAGAAAATCAAGAGAAAGCATTTCAAACCCTTAAAGTAGCATTGATAAATCCTCCAATCTTAGGGCACTTTGACCCGAATGCAATTACTTACATTCATACTGACGCATCTAACATCGGCCTGGGTGCAACATTAGTCCAAAAGTTCGGCGATAAAGAAAAAGTTATCTCATATTTAAGTCGAACACTGAGCAAACCTGAGCAAAATTATTCGACTACCGAAAAAGAATGTCTAGCTGTTGTGTGGTCAATGTCCAAGTTACGACCCTACCTATATGGAAGGCACTTCAAAATCGTAACTGATCATCACGCACTATGCTGGCTTAAGAATCTGAAAGATCCGACCGGCCGATTAGCACGATGGGCACTGAAGATTCAGGAATATAATTTCGAAATCATACATAAATCAGGTAAAAAACATCTGGACGCTGATGGTCTATCTAGAGGACCCTTACCTGAAAACGAATGGGACGAAGATTATGAAAGACTATTTCTGAATCAAATAATAGACGAAAAGGATGATTTTATTGAGAATATTAAGGAGAACCTTAGTGGAAACAAGCGTTCAATTACACAGAACTTCAAAGAAGAAAATGGGTGTCTCTACAAGAAAAATCCAAATCCTGAAGGTAGGGCATGGTTGCTGGAAGTGCCAAAGAAGAGAAGGAAGGAAGTCATGAGTGAATACCACAACCATATGCTGAATGGCCATCTGGGCGTCGCCAGAACCACTTACCGATTGAAGAATAAATACTATTGGCCTTCCATGTTGAAAGATGTTTCAGAATTTGTAAAGACGTGCCATCTTTGCCAAAGTCGGAAAGGTTCAAATCACTTGCCTTCTGGACTTCTACAACCTATTCCCCCAGCTAACTACCCTTTTGAAAGAATCGGAATTGACTTTGTTGGCCCCTTGCCATCAACGAAAAGAAGAAGGAAGTGGATAATTGTGTTGACTGATTATTATACCAAGTATGCTGAAACAAAGGCAGTATCAGAAGCAACCGTGAAAGAAGTCTCTACATTTTTAATCGAACATATTATTTTACGTCACGGGGCCCCAAGATTTCTTATTAGCGATAGAGGTTCACAATTCACTAGCAATTTGATGAAGGAGGTAATGAAAATGTGCAAAGTGAAACACTGCTTCACAACGAGCTACCACCCCCAGACTAACGGACTAACGGAACGGCTAAATAGAACTTTAATCAATATGATCAGCATGTATGTGAACACAGACCAAAAGAACTGGGATGAAATCCTCCCTTTTATCACCCACGCGTATAATACCACGATTCAAGAAACCACAGGCTACTCTCCATTTTTCCTGTTGTTTGGAAGGGAACCCATGTCCCTCTTAGACGACGAGAATATCCCAACGGACAGTAACATGGACGATTACGACGAATATATAGAAAACTACTTAGATAAAATAGCAAGGACGAGACAGGTAGTCATTAACAACACAGAGAAGACTCAGGAAAGAATGAAAATAAACTATGACAAAAAACACAATGAGAAAATCTATGAACCAGGACATTTAGTGGCAGTTTGGACACCAGTCAGGAAAATCGGAAAATGCGAAAAACTATTGAGAAAATATTTTGGCCCATATCGAATATTAAAGAAGCTGTCTAACGTAAATTACTTAATTGAGCCGAAAGATAATCCTGGCCAAGACCCATTGATTGTCCATGTCTCAAGACTCAAACCCTATTTTGAGAGAATTGATGAGGTAACTCACGAGGACGTGACGACCTCTGGAGAGGGGGAAGTGTTACATCATGATTAATGGCGTATTTATTATATTATTTTTAATATATTTGAAATTTAAATTATATATTTATTTATTTTTATATTCTATGATATTTATTTAAAACAGATTATTTTTAGATTATCATCATTTGTATTTAGGTACACTGTGACTTCACTGCTCTCTTTGATGTGAGAAAATAAATAAATTATTCTGGTGGCTACATAAAGTAGACTTATCTCATTATTCCCTTTTATAAATTTGTAGGATGGTTGAAACACGCTCTGGTAAGATGCAAGACCCAGCACAGGAGAGAATCAAGGCTGAAGAGTCTGCCAAGCCGCAACCTGGTGCAACAATATTGCCAGACACTTCTTTATTTTGTACATATACATATTATGTATACACACAAGCTGTTATAAAGACCTTTCATCTCATACACGAGTATTCAACCGAAGAACAGGGTAGCAAGAAGTTGAAATTGACAAATAATGAAATCTGTGAAAAAAAAAAAAGAAAAAGAAAAAGAAAAATGCTCATGTGAGCGGTAAGGATATGCCTCTTTAGTTTTTAATAATATTCACCATATATATATATGTTATGAATTAATTTGTTTGTTGTTAGAGAAAGGGTTGATAAGACAAAGGATCGATAAGATAAAGGGTTGGTGCAGTCGTGATAAAAAAATATAATTATTTACCGTCAAGTAGCTTATATAGAATTTATAAAGTTAATCCTATATTAGTGATTTAAAAGGATAGATATGTTAACTACGCATATTTACAACAAAACTGTACAACAAAACTGAAAGTCTTTCTAAAAACGATGATAACAAAAGTAAAATTATCAATGAATAAAATAAAAATATATATTTAAAATATAGAAATATTTGAATTTCTAGATTATATAATATACTAGACGGGTGACCCGGGCTTCGCCCCCGGGATTGACCCGTGTGCATATCTACCCGAGTGATATATATTTAGATAAGATTTTTTTTAATAATTGTTTGTTATTAGCATTATCTATTTGTTTGCATCAGCATAATTTAATCTAATCTTTGATAGAGGGCGCTGTTCGTGAGGTAAGTAGAAAAATTTGAATATATAGTTTTAATAATTGATTTATATATTTTTTAAAATAGCCTATCGTCTTCCCCGTATTTTTTTACCTATGTATGGAAATTTTGGTTTGAATTAGTGAACTACTGCAAATTTGTATACCGGACATACAAACAAACAAACATACAAACATTGATTTTTATATATATAGAAGATATACATGTGTATATAAGGTCTGTTGGCCTTTTTTCTTCAGGTGGTCGTGGCTCCTTACACAATGTGGGCAGGTTGGATAATTCCAATCCATTATTTAGCAATCTCAACGCATTAAGGTTAAAAAGAGAAGTGTGATGTATGACGAATAGAGTACCAAAATGATTATTAAAATTGTATATAATTATAAAAACTATAATTAGTTAAAAGATAAAAGGTGTTAGTAACGCTTAATCTTCCACGTAGATCAGTCACATCTTCAAGACTTTGTTTTTTTCCTTTCGATAACTTTTTTTTTTTTTCGTAACTTTTAACCGAAGCGGAATCAAAATGGGACGCTAAAAAACGGGATTGGCGTCCATTCTGGTAATTGGAGTGTTCCACCTAGGGGAGATAGATGTGTCGATTGGTAAAGAACTCCAATTATTGGAAGAGACGCGTAATTATTGTTAATTGGAGGAGAACAGTGTTCTCCTCTGTTCTCTCTCTCTTAAAGGATCCTCCTCTCTGGTCAACTCTACCTTCCTTCATATATACACACCTGGTTAAAAAATTATGAAGTTTTACGCCTTTTGTTTCACATTTATTCTTATAGTAGTGCTAAAATCAAAAATCTCCTTTTCTCAAATGTTTACATACATTTTTTGTTTAATTATTGGTTCGCTCCTAGCATTTTTTTTTTATCGATACGCATTTTTAATATAATTAGAATTTTGCCTATGGCGTGGTATAAGATGTTGATAAAAAATATTTAAATAGCTTATATATAAACTTATACCGCCCACAAGCTCTTTAAAAATATGAAATATATTATTATAATATATTGGGTGTGTAATATTTGGGCAGAAATTTATGTTTAATATAAAAACGAGGATTATATTTATAACGATAAAGAAAAAAAGTTGGCAGAATTAGGTGTTATGTTTTTTGTTTTCTTCAATACTTGAATGTATTTTTACTTCGAATTATAATAGTCCTCTTTTGTTTGTGCTGACAAACATCTGATCAAGTATTTTTTTAAAACTCTTCGCAGAGACTCTGTGGTAAATCCATGTATAAGAAATTTATTTTCCTCAGATTTACCCAGACTAATCTAGCTTGATGTATATAAATTTCATTATTACAATAAAAAATGTGATTAGCTTATAAAATAGCATTGCTGATTACTGGTACTATTACGTACCCTACATTTCTGCTTGGAGAATCTGTATAAGACCAAAAAGTCTTAATAAAGCTTTTTGTTATTGTTTTTTAAAACTCCATGAGAGATCATCCCTCTCCGAGTTTCATCATAAAAAAAAAAAAAGCTTGTCAAGACCTAATTCAACTTTCCAATAAAAAAACCACCTTCAGGCACGATCGGAATTATCTTTGTTTTTTTAGGGGGAGGGGCGCTTTATTTTTTACCTCTTCAGCGTTTAAAGTTTAAGAATTATTGAGGGATATACAGAGGGTGTTCACACTTATAGGAAACAAGTTTTATTATAAGATATTAAAAATTTACGCCATATTTGAAATTTTTCAAATGTTCTATTTGAAAGCCTTTTGTTTATTTACAGAACGGCACCTGATTTTCCACGATAGCAGACACTTTCTGATCATGGTCATACTCAAAAGATCCCAATCTTCCTTTACCACTTTCCAGAGACCTTCAATTGTCCTAGGGTGTCTCTTTTAAAGCATCCAAAAATGCAAAAATCCATCGGGGCTAAATCAGGAGATTTTACAGGGGTTCTGTTCTTTGGAATAGTGTTGATTCCTGTTCTTTGTCTTAGATCTTCCAAATAAGCTTGGGTTGAAGATGAAGTATGACTTGTTGGCGTTGTCATGGTGAAACCAGACTTTGTTGCTCTGTTTTCCATAGATAGAGGGAATATCATTTAAAAATATAGGTTCTAAAATGTTGTTTTGATAGTACTCCGAGTTTATTTAGGCATTTCTTTCAACTTTTCTTATTTTTAATTTTCCTTCATATGATATACCGCATACCACCATAGATCCTTTGGGGTAACTTTCGGCACATTCCTTCAACCAAATTGGCCTAGATTTTTCCACCCTTTTTTGATAGTATATAGCTCTTTTTCTGTCGCAATTGGTTAAATATACCCATGCTTCGTCATATGTAACAATAAATTTCCATCTATCAGCAGCCAAGATATTTTCATAAAAATATCTGCTGATAGTGTGTCGCTGACGAATATGGCTCTGAAACAATTTGTGAACCGCATGTTTTTTTGTAGCTTTTAGGCCTAAATATTTATTTATTATTTTATTTATTGTTGACACTACATTTCTGCTTGGAGAATCTGTATAAGACCAAAAGGTCTTAATAAAGCTTTTTGTTATTGTTTTTTAAAACTCCATGAGAGATCATCCCTCTCCGAGTTTCATCATAAAAAAAAAAGCTTGTCAAGACCTAATTCAACTTTCCAATAAAAACCACCTTCAGGCACGATCGGAATTATCTCTGTTTTTTTTTAGGGGGAGGGGCGCTTTATTTTTTACCTCTTGACACATGTTCCTATTAATTTGGCTATATCTCTTTGTGGCATAGGATTTTCTTTTGTAATATATTTTTTCACTTTTTTGACAGTTGCAGGAGTTCTCACAGATATAGGGTGATAATCTTTTGTCCATTTCTCTGTAGGTACTTTGAATAAAAACTTGATATTTTTGTCGTGAATAATATTATAAATACCTTTTTTAGAAATGTTGATATCATCTTGTTTGCATATTTTAATTATGTCCAAATAGGTAAGATTAGCTCTGGAAAGTCCTAAAATATAACCTCTTATGAAATTATTGTATTTGAAGGGCATTTTTTTAATAACAAAAGATATGTATTGCGTGTTAGAATTAGCTTAAGCCTTTTCGAATTCCACGTCGTTGATTTTTTTTTAAATAAAGTAATAGTTCCTTTTTTACACCGGGCGCTCGTTTCCTATAAGTGTGAACACCCTCTGTATATGTGTTATGTATAGTTAAATATATCTGGTAAAAGGGAGAGAGAATCAAGTTTGAATGTTTGAGAATTACCCACTTCGATAGCAAGGAGTATGATTGGATAGCCAAACTACATTGGACATCAAAGTAGGGAATGGATATTTCATTTAAGAAGATACGGAGGGTGTTTCCTTTCAAATGAAACGATTTCAAACGTCCGTTAGAACTTTATTTTTCGAACGTGAATTTTTTTCATGTGTTCTATGTGCTTCCCCTTCTTCTTGGCTATCTCCCTGCATCGGACTTTCCAAGCTGCGAACACTTCCTTGACTTTGGAGAGCGAAACATTCGACCACTCCTCTTGTGCGGCTTTCCAAAGAAGGAAACAGTTATAGCGTCATAGTGAAAAAGCTAAAAGCAGAAGGACTAGATGTTGGCAAAGCTACAATATGTAGGGTAGTAAATGGCATCGGAAAGAAAAGGGAAGCTGAATCCAATGGGCAAAAATTTCAAGTCGATCGACCACGTCCGGTGCGGACCCCCGCCACGGTTTCCAAGGTAAAGCGGCTAGCAACTACTGAAAATCCACCATCTCAGCGCCAACTTTCCAGAATGTGTGGAACATCGCTAAAAACGATAAATAACATCATTCACAAAGATTTGGAACTGGATACCCGACGAAAAGGCAAGGTTCACAAGCTCACCCCTTTCCACATGAAAAACCGTGCAACGAATGCCCGGAAGCTCTACGAGGAACACCTGGCCGGTTCCAGATCGGAATATACTGCAACATTGGACGAAGCATGGATGTATGTGACGTATTGCAATGGAATCCGGAAGATCTGTTACATCAAAAGAGGCAATCAGGTCCCGGATAATTGGGTTCACCAATGCTCCGAAACTTTCCCTAAAGGTTTCATGGTTGTCGGGGTAATGACTGGCCGTGGAGTCCTTCCGCTCATAAAGGTTCCATCGAAGGTGAAGGTGAACTCAGAATTCTATATAGAATGCGTTCTGAAACCTGTCATCGAACAACTGAAGGACCTTTACCCAGGGGAAATGGACAAAGTGTTCCTTCATCACGACAAAGCCTCTTCCCATACCTCCAACAAAACCCAACAGTTCCTACAAGAAATGAAGGACACCCTAGGCCTAAATTTTATCAGGAACTCGGACATTCCAGTGAAGTCTCCCGACGCCAGCCCACTGGATTTTTACGGGTTCGGTATGTTGAAACAACGGCTCTTCAACCGACGTCCCAAAACTGAGGCCGGACTTTGGAAAGCCGCACAAGAGGAGTGGTCGATTGTTTCGCTCTCCAAAGTCAAGGAAGTGTTCGCAGCTTGGAAGGTCCGATGCAGGGAGATAGCCAAGAAGAAGGGGAAGCACATAGAACACATGAAAAAAATTCACGTTCGAAAAATAAAGTTCTAACGGACGTTTGAAATCGTTTCATTTGAAAGGAAACACCCTCTGTATTCTCTCTGGGAAAGAAAATATCTCCATCAAAATTGGGGAAATTGATTCTGGATGAGATTTCTCATTTTGTGGCTTTCTGATTTAAAAACTACAAGCGCAATGCATGTTTATATTTGGGTTATTGCTCACACCACAGTGGTGTACTCTCACAGTTTGATTCAGACTCTGCTACTACGTCTTTGATTTCATGAGATCGTTACAAGGGATTTCTAAAATCTTCAGAATTTTCCAAAGAGATGTTTAGCTGACAAAGTGGCTAAGCCACTTCTATAGTTGAAATATAAAAGGAAATTTTGCAGGGAGGGGATATATTTTGATCTTAATGCACTTTAAAATATATCTATCATTCATATATTTTTAGTTTTTTAAGTACAGTAGAACTTCCATGAGAGGACACTCGCGCTAGAGGACACCTCTCTATAAAGGACACTTCAGCTCTGTAATTAGATGTCCGTTACAGGGAGGTTTTACTGTATATGATTTCATGGGAGAGATCCTTACAGGGTTTTCCTAAAATATTTAGAATTTGCCAAAGAGGTGTTTAACTGACAAAATGGCTAGGCCAGTTCTAAAGTTAGAGTATAAATGGAAATTTTGCCGGGAGGGGATATGTATTCTGATCTTAATACACTTTAAAATATATTATTTATATATATATATATACTTATCGGAACCTTGTTATTTCCGGCGTTATATATGCATTTAAGTATATTTCCGCATATGCACATATATATGCAAGTAGGGTCGGTAGGCTTAAGTTTGTTCTGTAGAGCCCGCGAATAGAAAGATTCTTCCTCCCTCTTTAGAAAATTCAACTCGCCAACTTCCGTGTCCCATCAATCACGCCTGAATCCAATTTCCAGAGTGTGTAATTTGTTCCATTTTCCGTCACACCAGCTCCCCAACAAAGACACCAGCCCCCTTTCACAACAACTTCCTTTTATATATTTTAAAACTTAGCGCCGCTTTTATTTTATTTATTTCTTATCGCTTCGTCAATTTATCGAAGATTTTAGACTTTTTTTCTTTTTTTGAATGGTAAATGTTTCTGCTTCTTTTGATGTCTGTTTTTTAATCCATTTGATAAAAAAAAAAACTTAAGAGTGTAAAGAAATATTGAATTTATATATAAACAAGTTTTTTTCCCATCTCTTCTTACACAATAATTTTTTTAAATTTATATTTTTTAAATTTAAAACTATACGACACATACTTGTTCTACAAATGACAGCTAGAATTTAACTCTATTCAATTTTACCTTGATAATAATTTCTAGTTTCATCATTTATTTATTTATTATCATCAAATCAGACACGATATCCCAACAAAGGATGCTTGCGTCAAGCAACAACACCAGGGAACTATTTTACATGAACAATTGATTAATTACAAGGTTTGAGTAGAAGTTTAAAGAAGAAAAGGACATTAAAATCATGTTTGATTCCACATCCTACCTAGGAACAACCAATGAAATAAATACAAATATATAGTTTATCAATTACGATTTTTTAACCATGAGAGAAAATCATAGACATATTTACAGATAGTAGTATGAACATATAAAAGTATTAACAGCTGTGAAGTGTTAGATTATATTACAAGTAAACCTTCTTATAAATACCCCCGTGGATAAAACTTAAGGAAGTGGAAATCCTTTGATGTTGCTAGTTTGATAGTAGTCTGTTTTTTTTTTTTTAAGGAGACAGAGGCAATTTTGTCACACTTGGTTATTTCGTGTATCTTTAATAAAGGTCACTGTGTATCAAATATATTTCAGAGTTATTGTCTGAATCCCGATATACATGCTAAAAGGCACAACTTCCTTAAGTTTTGTCCATGAGTGTATTTGGCACGCTTTAGTAAAAGAACACGTCTGGCTAAAGTAAATCTTAAGTTATAAGTATATATTTGTTTATTACTGTACTATTTTCTAAATCAGGAATGCGCTTCTAAAACACATTAAAAAGGTTTTTGTTTTAATCTAGCTTATGTTTAAAAAAACAAATTTTAATGTTAAGTGCCAAAAAAAAATCGATTATATTTCTAATATTTAAAATAGTTAGCAAAAATTTGTTAACGACTTAATTAATTCACATTTGATGACTTTTTGATGACTATTTTATATCTTTGACAAAAACCAACAACCTGTATACCAGGGTTTTAGTCTATGGCCCTCATCAGTACAGGGACGACTTTGATTTCATAACATCCTACGAGAAGGGTTATCAAAACGGTAGAATTTGTCAAAATATATAAGTGTTGTAAAGTGGCGATTTACAGAATACAACGTAAAGTTGTGGAAGGATGATATTCAAGTATCCAAAGTGGCACCTCTTCCTTTATTGATATTATGCATTAGAACAATGCATTTTGCTCATCAGCCTAAAACATCAGTTTTGGAAAATTCAGATAAAAACCAAAAAAAAAAAAAAAAAAAACCCTGTATAAATCGAGAGAGTGAGAGATTGAGATTTAAAAATATTTTATTGACCTCATACACAAGTCAATGGTAGTAGTATATATAGTAAAATGTATATAGTATATAGTAAAAATGGATAAAATAAAAGAGGGATAAAGTAAAAGAGTAAAATATATACAGTTATGTACAGTCGAGGAGATTCCTCCAACGACAGAGAGTCCTCCTCCAGACAGTAAGGGGGTTTTCACGTTCTCCCCTCATCTCAAGGCTCAGAAAGAACCTGTGTATGGATGACTTGGCAGACGCGAGGATGGCGAGGGCGTCGTCATCCAGTCCTTGACCAAAGAGCCAGCCCTGCAGGTCGGGTGGTTGCTGTATGATGTTGAAGGCCTCCCGTATGAGGGGCCTGATGGAGCTGCAGGACCAATAGCGGTGGGCCAACGTCAGGTCGCTAGAGCCACAGGCGATACAGGTCTCTCGAGCAGAGGCCGGATGTGCAGGATGGGGAAGAGCGTGCAGGGCCAGCTGTACTGCAATGTCGGCATTGTGCCCTGAAAAGGCGCAACGTCGAAGCGATGGCCAGCCGACGGTGAGAGGAATATTGACAAAGTCTTGCCAACGGTACAGAAGCTGGGCGATGGGCAGGGTTGCCAGGCGTGGTCGCTCAAGTGTACGGCGGATGGTGCGGGTAGTTACGCGCATGAGCGGAGTCACCGTTCCGCGTAGCACCACAGCTTCGCCTAGGTTGTCCGCCCGGTGGGACCCTAGGAGGTTTTCTTCAATCAGCCTATTGCAGAAGTTGGCCAACGCTGTGGCGTCTGCAAGAGCGCAACGGGTCGGACGAGTGAGCTGTGACACAGGGCCATCGAAGTCCCCGATACGTGCTCCTATCCACCGTGCAGCGGCTAGGAGGTCAGGTGGCCGGAGGAACCTGCATCCTCCGATTATGGCGAGGTCCCTCAGCTGTTGTGTTGGAACTATCCGGTGGTCCAGTGCTAGGAAGTCTGAAACTGCTTCCCATATCTTCATTAGTCTACGACGTCGAGGTGGAAGCCATGTCCCGGATGGAAGGGGAGTTAACCAGGCCCCACTATCAGTGAGCCAAGAGTAGGCGTTGAGACTTCCACGAAGCGAAGCTTGGACACCTTTCATACACGCCAGTCTCAGCTGCGTGTCGACGTCGAGGAGGCCGAAGCCACCCATGGAGACAGGACGTGCTAGAACACCCCATGGCAGCCAGGCGGTGCGCTCAGGTCCCCAGACGAAACGCACCAGTCGAGCTTGGAGCTTAGAGATGGTGGAGTCGGTAGGCAGGTATCCGTGAAGATGGTGTACCACTGAGGAGAGCACCAGGGAGTTTGCAGCTCTTGCCCTCCCAACGAGAGAGAGGCTGCGGACAAAGGGGGACCATCTTGCAGCGGCCGTCTCCATCAGTTCGACCAGATGGTTCTCCTGGACTGATGTTCCATATCCTGTAGTCACTAGACTGCCCAGCACCTTCAATTGGGCTGTTGACCAGCAAATGTCCTGAGGGGAATCGCCCCAGTTTCTCCAGGCACCACACCACAGACCTTTACATTAAGATTGAGATTGAAACTACTTTATTTCAAAGTCCATATAAGATTATATAAGATTAAATACTGAATAAATATAAATATAAATAAATATGATTATATAATGATAAATACATGAATAAATAGATATAAATATATAAAGTAATTGATAAATACAAGGTCTTCATTGGTGGCGCCCACCGCGGGAAAGAGTGAAAGAGATATATCGTTTTAAATTTAGTAAAAACTCTAAAAACAAATTGACGAAGAAAAGTTCTTTCTTCTAAAGAGTGAGAGGAGAATGAAAAAAATAATAGTAAGAAATAACGAATAATTGTCGTTGCAGAAAGTTGTTCGTTTTAAAGAGCCTACAGTTGAGTTCCCGCTGTGTTAAGAAAAATCCCCGAAGCGCGCGCGCAGCAGTGACACATTTGTAAAAAAAAAAAAAAAAAAAACATTTAATTTATAATTTATTTATTTAGGAATTCATTAACTTCAGGAAGCCTCTAGGACCAACTTTTTTTCGTCGTTGAGGAACAGCCTGAGCTATGTTGACGAATCACAACATCCTGAAACGCGTACTTGGTTATATTTTGTTGTTATATAAAGAAAAAGGAGATTTTTTTACCATTATTCTAAGATAAAATGTGATCAACGCCTAGTTTATATTTTCCCGATATATGGTGCAAACCATTAACAGCGTTCATTTGAACCATCAGGGGCTGCCTTTTTATTAATTTTTTGCCATCTGAGATCTTTGTTCTCTTTTCAAATATCCATATTATGACCTAGTGGAAAAAAAGTGTTACACTCAGAAGAAATTGAAAAAAAAAAAAAAAAAACGGGACCGGCACCAGTCCGCGGAGAATTTTGACTTATCCTAAAAAAAAATTTGAACTCTCCGCGTTTTTAAAAAAAAAAAACTTATTTAAAATATAATATATTTTTTTTTTTGCAATATATTCCACGTATAATTTTTGGGATATATTAAAAATAAGAATTAATTTAAGTAGCAGTTATATTTAATGCTACCTTTGTAAAGTTGTTTTAAAAAAGTCTGCACATAGTTTTCACAAATTTTATCTATCAGAAGGTCAAAAAGGAAAGATTGAGACTCATTTAAGCGATATGTCTATCCATCTTCATGTAGATCTGTCTGGTGGTAGACAAGCCGAGGTGGTAGACAAGCCGAGGTGGTAGACAAGCCAATGTGGTAGCCGAGCCGAGGTGGTAGACAAGCCGAGGTGGTAGACAAGCCGAGGTGGTAGACAAGCCAATGTGGTAGCCGAGCCGAGGTGGTAGACAAGCCGAGGTGGTAGCCGAGCCGAGGTGGTAGACAAGCCAATGTGGTAGCCGAGCCGAGGTGGTAGACAAGCCAATGTGGTAGCCGAGCCGAGGTGGTAGACAAGCCGAGGTGGTAGACAAGCCAATGTGGTAGCCGAGCCGAGGTGGTAGACAAGCCGAGGTGGTAGACAAGCCGAGGTGGTAGACAAGCCGAGGTGGTAGACAAGCCAATGTGGTAGCCGAGCCGAGGTGGTAGACAAGCCGAGGTGGTAGACAAGCCGAGGTGGTAGACAAGCCGAGGTGGTAGACAAGCCAATGTGGTAGCCGAGCCGAGGTGGTAGACAAGCCGAGGTGGTAGACAAGCCAATGTGGTAGCCGAGCCGAGGTGGTAGACAAGCCAATGTGGTAGACAAGCCAATGTGGTAGACAAGCCAATGTGGTAGACAAGCCGAGGTGGTAGACAAGCCGACTGAAGGATGGATCCTCTCTATGGCCCACAGACCCAGTTCCTGCGGCGTATGACCGACCCCTCTCTCACCCAGCACTAATCTTCTAAACGCCCCATTTGCCGGCGATGAAGCAATATCAGGACGACGCGTGGTGGCATCTTTTATTGACTTTTCTTTCTTTGTTTATTTATTTAGTACAGAGGTCAACTTTGTGCTCCTCCACTCTACAGCCTTGGAAGTTAGATAATACAAACTGCTATAACATTGTAATAAGTTTAAAAAGCTGATGTTATTGGCACATTCTTTCAGCCTCACCTGTGTGTTCTGTAACCGAGGTGATAAACAAACAGGAGAGATTTCGTCTTTCCCCATAAATGATGTGTATGCTTTGAACATAAAAAAAATATATATTAAAAACACATATATTTATGATATATAAAAATATATACTTTCACATAGAATATTAGGAAAGACAAACTCATAATGACACGGCAATTTATCGAAACAAATTAAAATTTATAGAATACCTGAGAGGCAATGAGAGGAATATTTACATAGTAGCAAAATATAATGATTAAACTTGTTACTCTGCACCTATATATAATAAAAATCTATTTTCAGTTACTCATTGGCATATTGACATTCTGCAAAAGTTCTTTAAACAAATATTCTCTTATAAAAGAAACGTGTTGCTTAGGAATCTTTTGATTTAAAATATATTTTTTTCTCTCTCTCAGTTGAAGTTCCAAGAATCCAGCGTATATACCCCCCCCCCCCCTCCCCCCAGCTGAAAGGAAAAATTATCTCTGTTTTATATATTCTCCGTATGAGTTATAAGAAAGCTACAGGTATGTGGTGTATAAACCACAGAGAGGGCTCTCCGAGTAGCAGTATAGCTTTGTCATGGGTGTCATCGAAACGTTGGAAATTTGAATAAAAGAAGCGGCTGATAATACGTTAAGTTGCCATCCCACACTTCACGCGTGATTCCTTTTTTTAAATTTTTTATTATGATAAATCAAGAAAATGAGTTGGCCAAATATCACGGAAAAAGTTAAATCAACGTTTAGTTAAATTTTGTTCCACTAGATGGCGCTATACCATCTAAACTAATAATGTGAGCGGTCAGGATATACATTTTTTCGTTTTTAATATATATATTAAATAAAAAGGCCTATATTGGATCAAAATATCATTTATTTTACCAATATTTCAATTGGCTGAACGCCAACCTTTATCAAGGTATTATAACATTTTAAAGTGTGTCCATTTTGATATTTTGATCCGAAATATGCCTTTTATTTAAAGATTTATTTATGGATTGCTCTATTTTCAAAAATATAATATATATTTCCTCTTTGTCAAAACGTCCAGCTAACGACCACAATCAGCGACCTAAATAAAGCTCTACTACAGCTTTGTTTTTATCAAAGAAGTAAATAATAGTATGTAGTTCATTGTACTTATTTATAAACGACGATTTTTTTAAAGAGCTTCTTTATCATAGATGAATAAAATGAAGTCGTCACAAATCCAGTAAAAAAGTCTCTGTTATATCAAATGATTTTCAAGACAAAAAAAAGCTAACTTAATTAATTCTTCACCCCTCAAATCAATTAGTCTTTTAAGCTTCCTCCCCATTCTTACATCGCTGAAAATAAAAATGGGAGAAAAAAACCTCTCTCTCGATAACACTTAAAAGGATAAAGTAGCGGAAGAAGGCAATGTACGCTACAGGTTGGGTCTGGAAGCTTCAGATAAACTCTTTGAGAAAAAGGAAATTAAAAAAACTATAGGGAGAATGCTGATAAGAATTGCTCTTAAAATATATTAAATCAAATAATCCAATTAAAATTGATCGAGTCACGCCGCCTAAACAAATTGCCTGACTCCGTGTTGGATTAGATTGAAGGAGGAGGCTGTTGTGTTTATATTGGATTTTGGAGAAATATATTTATAGATTTTTTTTAAAAAATACTTTATATCGATTTAACTCTTCTTTTTTAAACAAAATCTCCTTATTTTCGACGTGTTTCCTATTTATTACGCTAAAGTGTAGAGTTTTCTCAGGTAATCCAATAATAAATAAAAGATATATCCCTTTATTTTGTCTACCGTTCTATTTCTCGCTGTGGAGGCGTCTTCGGTAAACTTTCTCCTCCCTCGTGTTCCCTTAAATAATTAAACAATTCCTTAAGATGTTCTTCAATAAATAACAGGTTGTTCTCTCGATTGCATTTGCTATTCTGCAGGGCCTACCGCTATAAATCCTTTATGTTTTGTTGGATTTACCGCGGGGTTGGATGTACTTGGGTCTTGTTCTAGGGAAGATAACATGTTGTGGGATCTTCATTTATAAATTTGTTATGATCTTGGATTTACTGCGGGGTTACTTGGAGCATCGCATACGTTTCTATGTTCCAGGAATGGATAACTTATGGTGTGGACTCATACTTTACGGATCCTTTATGTTGTTGAATTTACCGTAGGATTGTAAATTTTACATACTTGGCCTGGAGCATCGCATTCTATGTTCCAGGGATAGATAGTCTATGGCGTGGGCTCATACTTTACATTCAATATTGTTGAATTTACTACATATTTGACGTGGGGCATCGCATACATTTCTATGTTCCAGGAATGGATGGTGTATGGCGTGGGCTCATACTTTACATTCAATGTTGTTAAATTTACCGTAGGATTGTAAATTTTACATACTTGGCCTGGAGCATCGCATTCAATGTTCCAGGGATAGATAGTCAATGGCGTGGGCTCATACTTTACATTCAATGTTGTTGAATTAGCGTAGGATTGTAAATTTTCATACTTTACCTGGGGCATTGCATATGTCCCTCAGGCGTACAGACTTCGATCTAGGTAGCCCACTATCCAATGGTGTCCCTCTGATAATCTAGGCATTGAATTGTTCTAATAAAATGAGGGAATAAAGCGATACAAGGGTAACAGTCAGCATATTTATCGAATAAAAGCTAGCTTTGGTATACGGGTTGTCTTTTCCACGAGCCTGTCTATATAGATTGCTTTACTCCCTCTTTATTCCAGGAATCCATGGCGAGGACTTTGATTCCCTTTTAATTTATCGTTGGGTTGTAGATTTTACATACTTGGGCTAGAGCATTACATACATTTCTATGCAACATGCGGGAGGATGGTGTTTATGTATCAAAAGAAGTCATCCTTTTGCCATTTCTGGCCTGAAAATCGGCCCTGATACTTCACCAGCGTAAGCACCTTTTTAGAAATTTCGACCTATTTCATAACTCTTTTTTGGATGTTATAAAAATCGAAGTCACCCCTGTACTGATGAGGAACATAGCCCGAAACCATGGTATACAGGTTGTTGGATTTTGTCTGAATTTACCAAAACTGGTTTCGTTGCACATTTTTCATCACCACCATAACGTTCTGTACTGGGGTGATGGACAAATAGCATTATTTTGATGCATTTTTAATGGGAGAGGTGCCTCTTTTGGCACATACATATTTATGTTAAAGGGATGATTGATCCGGTGTGTATTCTCGCTTTATGTTCTTGTTTCTACCGCAGCGTTGTACATTATACGCCTTTAGTCTGTAGGAATGCATGCATCTTTATTTTCCAGAGATCACGTTCATAGTATCTTCCTCTAAATCGCACTTTTAGTTCTTATGTTTTTTACATGTTCTCAATAATTAATTATACGTTTAAAAGACAAACAAACATATGCATTAGCATATAATCTCTATCTCTCGTCATATAGGATTATTTAAAAAAAAAAACTATTTATAAAGCCTTAAGAGTTTCTTGCACGTCGCTGAAGAAACAACCGGTTTAAAAGATGATGGAAACCTGGTGACACATCGCTTAATGGCCGCAGAGAAGGAAGTCCGGTTCTACATATTTACGATGTGATCCTCTTCGCATCTTTCCTAACATCCATCCATTTGGGTACCATTGTTTTTTTAACCTTTAGAATAATGGGTATACCTGTTTATCTCGCTATTGGCGACCGTTCGAAATGTGACGGTTAAAGAAACATATTTTGAATCTCAAAAAGACATGTTAAAGGTTTAAATTTGAATCGTTTAAAGATGAGGTTTACTTAAAAAAGCTAAGGGATACCTATTGGTATGGAGGAGATGAGCCAGGATGTTTATAGAATGCACTTTTTATTTTATTATTACAGAAGCACGAAGTCTATCAGACTATTGTGCTATATTATAATTATTTACATATATATCTTTAATTATTTACACGATGAATTAGTAGTGGTTTATAAATCTGTGTACAAATTGCTCTAAACTTGCCAAAGTTTTCATAAGATTGAGTATATACAGAAAGATGATTTGGCATTATGTCAAAGTAAGCAAGTACAATTTGGTTAGTCAGAGGGCAAGCCAACACTCTGGTGTTTCAACATCTAGACAGCATTCACATGTTGGATCATTTATAACTCTCAAGTCAAAAAGAAAACTTAAAAAGGGTCCTTTGCCTGTGAAGAACAAAGTAGTGTATCTATCAGGAGTAATGAAGCTTGGTAGAATGCACTTGGATCCGCAGATTTCTGAGATAATTTAGCGAGGTGAACTCTGCCACGGAGACTATTATTGCCGCGTTTATTGATATCTTCCAAACTTTGATCGTTTATGGATCTAGTACGCAACTTTTTGATGCTATCGCTTCTAGCTTCTAGAGAGAGGGAGGTATCAGTGGGCTTTTGGAAGGCTTGAGGATTTATTCTATTTACGAATGATCTACATTTTTCTGGTTGTTGTGGTGGTTATGTGGATCTACTTGTTATTCGGACGCTCGGACATCTGGACTTGTCGGAGTCCTGGGACCATCCGTGGAATGTTTTCACAATTAGTGTCGGACCCAATATCGGAAGTCGATCTGCTGCCTAATCCACGCCGACTCTTCCGTTCAGTCCTAGGGGACTTTCTGGACTCTTCCTATCTCTATTCCTTTCTTCTATCTCTTTCTGATCCATGTTATTCTCTTCTTATTCTCCTTACCGTGTGTCATCCTGAAAAGAAGTCTCTACCATCCTCTCAAATATTTGATGGTTTTATTTTTACCTCTCTCTCTCAGCATATTTTATAGTTTAAAATGCATCCATTGTTCTCTTCCTCCCAAAATTTCAGAAGAATTCCATCCTATATTATTTCTTAGAGAAAGGGAGATGACTTGAATGGTGGCACTCGCGGTATGTGTTTAAGAATACATTTTGGCTTGTAGGATTGTTTCTCTTATCAATGTTTTTCGACAAGAAATAATTTCCGGTATAAAAACAGAGATACAAAAAACAAACAAACAAAAAAAAAATATCCGCGATTTCTCCATAGAAAACGCGTATTTCTTAATACGTTTATCTTCTTTACACTCAAACACAATGTGCTCGGAAATCCATAAATAAAGATGTCATGCATTTTTATGGCTGACTAGCGACTGATAAATAACTCGTTATTACAGTTTGAAGAAACGTGCGCCATTGTTTGATTTCAGCCTCGAGTACTTAGTATTACTCTCCTAGCTGCCAATATGCAAAATGGATTGAATCTTTTTATATATATATTATAACCTATATACACAATAGATACAAGTGGTATAAAGGTGAGCTAATATCTTTGTGAATGATCTCAACAATTTGATTTTTTTTTTTTGCATAAAGAGTTTTGCCTGTGCGTTTTTCTAACGTGAATTTTCAAGCATTAATCTACGGATGTGATTAAAAGTATTTAATTTACACTAAACATGGTGCTACACCTCTTCAATTTGGATATTTTGGGGATCGCCAAAAATCCCCATTCAATTAATATCTGAATTGAAAAATCGAAAAAGACGATTTAAAACTTTTTTTTTTAACTAACATATTCTATAAGTAACGTGTTTTTTAAACTTAAAATAGTAAAAAAGTGCATACTTTTAAAAAATGAACTTCAATAAAATACTTTTGAATTTTGATTAAAACCTTTGTACCTCTTTGAATCAAAATGATATTTTATGGTGAGACCGAAGAAATAAATCTCCGAATTATTTTGAAAAAATGCGAATTATTCAGATAACAATTAAAGAGGTATTACTCTATGTTTCTTTAAAATAATCTCTTGATCTCTTTTTTAATCCTTTACAATTAATATTATTGAGGTCAACTTTAGGACATTCTTTTACCATATTCACACTCACACAAGTCTTTATTAAGACATATAGTTTTATACATGGAATTCTTTTACCACATATACGGTACGAAAGATAGGCAAACTATCTCCATTTTGTGCATCACCAACCCACGCTATAGCCGCCTGATTCGATTCCCAACACCATGACGCATCCATTCTTCGTCTCCTTCCATCTCCAATTGGATTTTCCACTCTTCGGCCTTATAGAATCACCTTGTCTCTAAGGATTCTTCTCTCTCTCTCTCATTTTTTCTTTAATTTCGTCATGTGGTGAAAGGTTATTTTTACACATTTCCCTCGCTCAGGTGAGTCTGGGGTTGGAAAGAACATTTAACAAATTTTCAAACTTTTTTTTCAGGACAAACTATTCTTTTTTTTTAGTTTTAGAAAAGAATGGGGATACACACGCATGCACACATACACACACACTCTCTCTCTTTCATTCATCAAAATAAACAGTTAAATTAAGCGCCATCTATAGACCATCTCCGCAAACTAGTTAACTAGGGTCGGTGACAAAGCCTCTAGACCAGGATTGGCAAACTTTTGAGTCGGAAGAGTCAAAATTTTAAAATTTACAAAATTTCAAAGTTTTTAAAGAGCCCCACAACATCTTTTTCTTGCTGTTGTATTTGCTCCCAGTAATAGTCAGACACAGTCAAGCATCCGTTTATCTCGAGATACTTCTCCAGGTACACACCACGTGCCGAAATCTACTAGTCAATTCTCCCTAATTACACAGTTAATGTCCTATATACACAAATATATATTTACATGATGATAATGATAAAACATGCAAAATAAATACAGATGTTTAACCATTTACATACACAACACTTGCCAACAATAAATAATACCTACATAAATAATATTTACTTATGGAACTATATAAAGAACCGCAGCTTCACATCCAAAGAGCCGCATGTGGCTCGCGAGTCGCAGTTTGCCGACCACTGCCTTAGACCATCTTTGACAAATCCAGAGCGCCCATCTGGATGAACACTTTATTACTACTAAATTTGTATTATTCCAACACGTACAGCGTATGTTATTTTGACAAAGGGTAAATGGAATAAAGTATAAATTAACGAAATAATGAATATTTGCAGAGGTAGTTTAATAAGCACTTGTATTCAAAAGTTATGGAGAGAACAACCAATAGAACGATGGTTTTTAAAAATAAATGGTATTAAAATAAATGTAATAAAATAAATAAAGCTTCCGGGGTTAAGTTTCTTGTTCAAATTTTCATTTTCAAGCTTTCGGACTTTTCAGTCCTTCTACAGGAGTATCAATATAATAAATTGATGATATATATACTATTTTTATACATTAAAAGAAATGTGTTTATATATTACATATTGTGCTTGTAATATATAAAAACAAAATAAATAAAGTACGATGCTTAAATTTATGTTTAATGATCATGTGTTTGTAGATTCATGTATAAAAACCCTATGTGGAAGGACATTTATATAAGATACAATATTAAAATATTTTAGAAGAACTTTATTTCTATCATTAAAAAATTAATAAACTAATTTTCTTCCTTAAGTTTGCACATCGCTGTAATATTTAACGAATGGTATCACACTATGATATTGGATGTTTACGTATTGGGATGGGAATACATTGATAAGAGCGAAACGTTTGGAGATGGTTATTAAAATGGCCGGGCGGTGTGTGTTTACTGTAGGTGAGGTTAGAGAGATAATAGTTGTGTGCGGCCAAGATTGAGAATATTGTATACGAGCCGAATGACCCGGGCAATGCCCGTGTTTTACCCGATTGAATGTTTTGATTCAAATACTATTTGTTACAATTATAAATTGGCGCCTTAAATAAATGCATATATTAGTTAATAACTATAGCCTATGTGCTTTATCTGTCTATGTACTGTTGGCTTCCGTAGGCGTCTCTTACTGGGAAAAAGAAAGAGAGGATTCCATTTGGTTATTAACTAATATATGCATTTATTTAAGGAGCGACCCGCTCCAACACAATAGTTACAAAAACGAAAAAGCGAGTGGGGGGGGGCATGATGGAGAGGGGGGGCAAAGGTGGCGTGATCGTAGCCAACCAATAGGAGAGCGCCATTCCAAAAAAAAAAAAAAAAGCAAACGGTGACAGATGAAAACTGAAGAATTAAGAGATGAAGAACGCATGACGCTCGTAACTGTATATAGAATTCCCTCTGTGTGGAGTATGGTTTAATATCTCTCGCTAGTTGACGGCGAGAACAGAGATTGGGATGTCTACTGTCAGAATACGTCCCGTCCTTCACTCTGTATACATCCGGTTTTTTACTTGGATTATTCCAGTCCTACACCCTCTATACACCCGTGATATTCCAATCCTGCACCCTGTATACACCCGAAAAATCCCAATCCTGCACTCTGTATACATCCCGTACTCTACCCGGAATACTCCAGTTCTCCACCCGGGAAATTTCAATCCTACACCCTGTATACACCCCGCATACACCCCAATCCTCCACCCTGTATACACCCCGTACGACACCCTGTATACACCCCGCATACACCCCAATCCTCCACCCTGTATACACCCCGTACGACACCCTGTATACACCCCGCATACACCCCAATCCTCCACCCTGTATACACCCCGTACGACACCCTGTATACACCCCGCATACACCCCAATCCTCCACCCTGTATACACCCAGTAAATTCCAATCCTCCACCCTGTATACACCCCGTACGACACCCTGTATACACCCCGCATACACCCCAATCCTCCACTCTGTATACACCCCGTACGACACCCTGTATACACCCGGGATATTCCAATCCTCCACCCTGTATACACCCCGTACGACACCCTGTATACACCCGGGATATTCCAATCCTTCACCCTGTAACACCCCGTACGACACCCTGTATACACCCGGGATATTCCAATCCTCCACGCTGTATACACCCCGTACGACACCCTGTATAACCCGGGAAATTCCAATCCTGCACCCTGTATACACCCCGCATACACCCCAATCCTCCACCCTGTAAACACCCCGCATACACCCCAATGCTCCACCCTGTATACACCCCGTACGACACCCTGTATACACCCGGGATATTCCAATCCTTCACCCTGTATACACCCCGTACGACACCCTGTATACACCCGGGATATTCCAATCATCCACCCTGTATACACCCCGTACAACACCCCGCATACACCCCAATCCTCCACCCTGTATACACCCCGTACGACACCCTGTATACACCCGGGATATTCCAATCCTCCACCCTGTATACACCCCGCATACACCCCAGTCATCCACCCTGTATACACCCCGTACTACACCCGGGACACCCCCGTGTAAAGTGACCTAGAGGACCGGCCCGGCAACACGCGGACGACGGAAGTGCGGCAGTGTTCCCGGAAACCTCACCGCCCAATTAAAGCTCCGACGGGAGATAAGAGATACCAGGCGGTGTTTCCACTGCACCATGTACTGGGAGAACATCTTTATTTTTATATACCGTACCTGCCAATATCAATTGTAATTTCGAGTGATTATTTTCGGTATTTAAAACAAAACAACAAAACCAAGTTTGTCATCTAGGAAAAAATGCTGCGTTTTAAAGTTTTAAGAGTACAACAACCAAATATCTAACCAAGTGCATTTCCTGTTCGACCAAATACATTTGCTAACGTCACTAGATGGATGGATAGAAATTGTCTTGGATTAACTTGGATCGAAGCTCAGTAGATTTCCTCTTTGAGATGTGGGAGCGATGGCTGTTTATACCTATGTTTTAAAACGCCTAGTTATTAGTATATTTCACCAAATTATAAATAATCTATTTGGATTAAAGAAAATTGTCTAGAAAATTTCGCTCGCCTAGTTGGAAAAGTTCAAATCTATATATTGCCACGTTTTTATTTTTAAAACGCTAATTTTAGTTTAGTAAAACTTTATTTTTAAAGTTTATTATTTTAAAAGTGAAATGTTTGTTAATGAAATAGACATTTTGCCTAAACTCATTTATTGCTGCTTTCTTTTACAAGCCATTTGTTTATGTATATTTTTACATATCGTTTTTATTGAGTTTTTACTAATTTAGTATGTACATCATTGACTTTTAATGAATGGAAAATAAAAATGAAAATAAACACATGAAAAATTAAAATAACATTTTAAAGGAAATTATGTACAATTAAAAATTGTTTTTGTAACGTCTCATATTCCCCTTCTTGAAGCATTTATTCTCGGGTAATAAATGGTCGAAGTTGAGATATGTGAACGCGTCTTGCTTGCTTTTGGTCTTTCAGAGAGATATCGTAGGTTACATCAGATATCTTTTTTTGAATGACAAATGGTCCTTCATATTTTGGTGATGTCTTGATGAGACGAGGGTCGTTGAAGGCAATTTTTCTTATGACTAAGTCTCCTTCTTTAAAGACATACTTGGGGTGATGGCTATCGTGTTTAATCTTCCACTTACTTCTAATTTGTTCTGTCCGCAGGCTAGCTTTCTTCCTGGCTTCTTCAATTGTAATTGGAGTTTGGTCGGCAAATTCGGGTACATTACCGATTCCATACATTAAGAAAAGCGGTGAAAAACCAGTCACGTCATGTGGTGTGGAATTATAATTTTTGACAACTTGCGGTAACAATGAGCTCCATTTACATCTAGGTTTCTCCAGAACAGCTATTCTCAGTTTTGTCATTATCGTATCATTCAATTTCTCACAAATGCCATTGCACTGAGGATGATAAGGCGAAGTATATGTGGGTTTAATTCCTTGTAAAGAAAGAAATTTGTTGAACTCTTTTGATATAAAATTTTTGCCATTATCTGTTAAGATAGTATTGATCGAATTAACAGATTTGATTATCTTATCAAGACATTGAGTGACAGCTTGAGCAGTGTTTGTTATTGTGGGATATGCCCATAGATAACGAGTTGCGTGATCAACAAAAACTTGAATGAATTTATGCTTTGTGTTAGCTGCTGCTGTTCCCAGTACAATAGTGTCACAACCGATCATTTGTAATGGTTGGATATTTGACGTTGGAGTGATCATTTCTCCTAAAGTTGGTTCATGTCTGACCTTCACTAGTTGACAAGATTTACAAGATCGAACATAATTCTTGATATCAGTTGTTATTCCTTTCCACCAATAACATTGAGTTATAAGTTTGCATGTTTTGGTTATTGATGGGTGACTCAATGAATCGTGATATTCTTCCAATATTTTTTTGGTAAGCGAGTTTGGGACAACTGCTTTAAAAACTCCTTTTTGTTTGATCATTACCACACCGTCGTGAGTGTGGGAATTTTTCAAGAAACTCAAATCTGAATTTTGTTGGTGTTCTTGAAGTTCTTGAGTTGCAATGTTAACAACTGGGAGTCTTGATAACATGAGTTTGTTGCTTTCCAGAACGATGAACGATGTTACATGATTTCGAGGATAAACTAAGAATCCATCTAAAATACTTAGGTTTCGGTTTCTTCATGGTGAAAAGCCATTGGAGCGCCGCATGATCAGTGATGATTTCAAATGGTTGGTTTTCTATGTACACATGAAAGTGATCAGTTGCTTGTATTACGGCTAGGCATTCCATCTCATAAGCAGAATAATTCTCTTGGTGTGGTTGCAGTGTTTTGGAGTAATAAGCAATTACATGTTCCTCATTGTCTGGACCAATTTGTGTTAGGATTGCTCCAATTCCATATTTGGAGGCATCTGTATAAACTTTAGAGGGGTAGTCCGGGTTGTAAATAGCAAGGACAGGTTTTGTAGATAGTGCCATTTTAAGTTTAGCGAATGACTCCTCTACTTCCTCATTCCAGAAGAAGGGCTGATTCTTCCTAGTGAGTCGAACCAAGGGGAATGAAATTTTAGAAAAGTCCTTCACAAATTTTCTGTAATAATTTGCCAATCCCATGAACTGACGAACTTTCTTTACAGTATCAGGTCTTGGAAAGTCTTGAATAGATTTTACTTTTCCTGGATCAGGTTTTAATTGATTGTGACTGATGATATGTCCGAGGTATTTTACTTCAGTTCTTCCAAAAATACATTTCGACAATTTTAATTTCATGTTGTACTGTCTTAATTTGTCAAAAACTTTACTAAGAAGCTCTATGTGCTCTTGCCATGTTTTCGTGTACACCAATATGTCATCTTGGAAAGAGCAAGTTCCTTTCCATAATAATTCACCTAGAATATGTTGGATTATCCTTTGAAACGTTGAAGCAGCATTTTTTAAACCAAAGGGCATCACTAAAAACTCATAATGACCATCGTTTGTGACGAATGCAGTTTTTTGAATAGATTGCGGGTCCATTTCGATCTGCCAATAACCCCATGCAACATCAAGGGTAGAGAAGAATCTGGATCCATGCAATCGATCAAACATGTCCTGTATGTGAGGTAGGGGTTGCCTGTCATCTAGTGTGATCTCATTAAGACGTCTGTAATCAATGCACATCCTTTTATTTCCATCCTTCTTGGGAACCATAACAACAGGAAATGCCCAAGGAGAATCTGAAATTCTTATTAACTTGTGTTCGAGAAGTTCTTTAACTTGTTCAGCTATCTCTTCATACTCTTTTAGAGGACGACGATAGGGTCTAAGAGAAATTGGTTGTTCACTTTTCGTGATGATCTTATGTTGTATAGCTACTTTTCCCAAATCAATAGCATGCTGAGAAAATACATTCCTATTGTGTTCAAGTAATTTTTTTAATTCATGTTCTCTTATCTCTTCTAGATGATTTACAAGAATTGGATTTTGTAATCCATCAAATTTGGTGTAAATTGTTTTGTCTCTGACATCTATTAAAAGATTAAAAAGAGATGCAACATCTAATCCGATCAAGAGTGGATATTTAAAGTTCTTCATTACATGGAGAGTTACAGGTTTAATTAGTTTATCTATTCTTACCTTGGTCTGAAGGCTTCCACATGTCCTGGTAACACCATCCGCTTGGCTGATGTGAATGTCTGAATTTGGTTGAAGTTGAAGACGGGTTCGCTTGAACAATCGCCAATTGATTATTGATACTGTTGCTCCAGTATCCACAAATGCTTGCGCAGGAATTCCATTTACTTCAACACTTATGTTGATAAGCTTGAAAGCTCCTTGTGTATGGGTATTTGTCAAAGTACTTACATTAAACAATTCCGGGGCTTCGCATACTTGTTTCACTGAAGTGTTTTGATTAGGCCTATCCTTTTTATAATTAGGATCATAATCCTCACAATCTGTGACCCAATGTTTAATTTTTATTCCCTTTTTCGAACATATTGGACACCAGAATGGGCAAACATTTTTTCTATTATCATTATTTTTTGTCGCGAGATGTATTTTGTTTTTAGGCTTAAACTGAATTGAAGCCCTATTTTGTTCAATTGAAGCTGCGATATGAAACCATTTTGTGGCGTCAGTTGGCTGTGCAGCCACAATTAAATCTTTCCAATCATTTGGAAGTCCGTCTGTTAATAAATGCATTTTTTCCTCCTTCGTTAGATGGGTTTGATTTAACAGGCGAATTTTATCTTGAAAATAATTTTCTATTGATTCTTCTCGTTTTAATCTTCGATGTGATGCTGAGACAATTGGATTTGCGTTGTATGAACCAAATCTTTGAATCAACTTTTCCTTTACAACTTCCCATCTTTTTATTGCAGGATTTGAAATAATCTCGTCTGCATACCATTCAAGTGCTGAATCTGTCAAGTAGTACATAAGATTTTTGATTTTTTCATCTTCTTTTAAAGAATTATTTTCAAAATCATATAATTTGATCCATGACTCAGGCCTAATTGCCGACTTTGAGCCGTTGAATTTTTGCAACCGGTTGTTTGGATTTTCCGCCATTTTCTTTCCGTATCCTGTCGACTGCGCCAAATGCCACGTTTTTATTTTTAAAACGCTAATTTTAGTTTAGTAAAACTTTATTTTTAAAGTTTATTATTTTAAAAGTGAAATGTTTGTTAATGAAATAGACATTTTGCCTAAACTCATTTATTGCTGCTTTCTTTTACAAGCCATTTGTTTATGTATATTTTTACATATCGTTTTTATTGAGTTTTTACTAATTTAGTATGTACATCATTGACTTTTAATGAATGGAAAATAAAAATGAAAATAAACACATGAAAAATTAAAATAACATTTTAAAGGAAATTATGTACAATTAAAAATTGTTTTTGTAACGTCTCAATATATAAAAATGAATGTATGTCTGTTTGTCCTTTATGCCTGACCAAACCACTCATTGGATCGCCATGAAACTTTGGGAAGTTATTTAGTATAGTACTGGGAAGGTTTCTAGCAAATAAAATTTTTGAAATAACTTTTCGCCTAGATATAATCAAGATAAATATTCTAATTTATCTGTTATAATTCAACAATCTGCTCTAAATATTATCATGATGATACGATGATTTTGTAATGTAGAAAATTAGGAAAGACAAAATTCAGGATGACACGGCAATTTATTTGAGACAAGAATAATGATACAATTCCAAGGCAAGATACTATTCCTTTAACTTCCAATTACGGAGGGAACCAATTAATAATGATTTTATTCAACTTATCGAGTATTTTTCAAGGGCCCGGGAAAAAATGTTCACTTTATCGAGAGATTCGTTAGACAAACCTTTACTCGGGTAAAATCCGGGCGAAGCCGGGAATATCCATTTCGTAGCTACACCGTCTCTCCAAGAGGCAGTCTCTTATTAAAGGTCTATTAGAGATTCTTTAATAGCAATTAGAATCTTCAATGAGAGACCACCAACAGGAGAAACAAGTTGATTCATGTTTTTAGGTGGTCTTTCTTAAGAGACTCTATTTACATATTTAAAATATGAAAAAATTAAAATATTTTAAAATTAAAATATTTTAAAATCAACATTTTCTTACTGTTACGTTTAATTACTGTTAATATCTTCTTCTTCTATATATATAAAAATGAATGTATGTCTGTTTGTTTGTCCTTTATGCCTGACCAAACCACTCATTGGATCGCCATGAAACTTTGGGAAGTTATTTAGTATAGTACTGGGAAGGTTTCTAGCAAATAAAATTTTTGAAATAACTTTTCGCCTAGAAATAATCAAGATAATTATTCTAATTTATCTGTTATAATTCAACAATCTGCTCTAAATATTATCATGATGATACGATGATTTTGTAATGTAGAAAATTAGAAAAGACAAAATTCAGGATGACACAGCAATTTATTTGAGACAAGAATAATGATACAATTCAAAGGCAAGATACTATTCCTTTAACTTCCAATTACCGAGGGAACCAATTAATATTGATTTTATTCTACTTATCGAGTATTTTTTCAAGGGACCGGGAAAAAATGTTCACTTTATCGAGAGATTCGTTAAACAAACCTTTACTCGGGTAAAACCCGGGCGAAGCCGGGTACATCCATACAAGAATAATGATACAATTCCAAGGCAAGATACTATTCCTTTAACTTCCAATTACCGAGGGAACCAATTAATATTGATTTTATTCAACTTATCGAGTATTTTTCAAGGGACCGGGAAAAAATGTTCACTTCATCGAGATATTCGTTAAACAAACCTTTACTCGGGTAAAACCCGGGCGAAGCCGGGTACATCCATACAAGAATAATGATACAATTCCAAGGCAAGATACTATTCCTTTAACTTCCAATTACCGAGGGAACCAATTAATATTGATTTTATTCAACTTATCGAGTATTTTTCAAGGGACCGGGAAAAAAATGTTCACTTTATCGAGAGATTCGTTAGACAAACTTTTACTCGGGTAAAACCCGGGCGAAGCCGGGCGGGTCCGCTAGTGCACTATAAATTAAACTTAAGAATGTGTCGGAGTTATAAAATTGATCGAATATTAATCCGTTCAAATTTAAAAAGAGTTAATAATGAGATAAGCATCAGATCATTATAATACAAAGTTTAAAACAAAACCTAATATATATCTATATATATGATTCATACCTATACAATCCTGAAATAAACTTTAAAAAATATTACAAATGCAATCGCACACACACACAAAGTATTTTGCGTGCAACAACTATTAGTACATCGATATATAGAACCACTTAGCTGTTTTAACATTCTCCCTTTACTAACCTCGACGTTGATTGGCTCGTTAACGTCATGTGACAATAAAGAACCAATCAGCGGGAGCATAACCTGGATATTATATTTACATATCTATCTACACACTATATGTACATGCCTAAAGGTTGGCGTTCAGCCAACTGAAATATTGGTAAAATAAATGATATTATGATCCTATATATGTCTTTTTAATTAAAAATACATAACGGTAGGATCTGATTATAATTACCTCTAAGAGCAATGTGATTATAATATAATTCTAAAGTTCCAATTGTCAAGTCCCAATTGTTTTAACCGTGGTTATAGCAACCTAAAATCTAGGTACCCCAACTGACTTAGGTTGGTATAGCGAGGTTCGACTATTCACATAAACCGATTAAGACGTACAGTAGACGGCACATAAAGATTTAGATCCTAAGATGATGAGATAACCATAACATTCTTTTTTTATGCAATACTAGCCATAGTAATTGTAGGTAGGGAATTTGAGCGGTCATACTGTGTGTAAACCGACCACATGTATTCACCAGGTGCTAAAAGCATTATGACTATTTGCATATTTCCTGAAGGAAGACATTATTATAAGAATTTGGTTGGACCAATTAAGCCGTTTCTATGCGAATATGCAAATCCATATTCCAGCTATGCTTCAAGAGATGGTATATCTCACTGATTTACAACCTTTTTTCTTGACCATCGATATATTCACTTCAAGTTAAATAGATTAGATATATGTGCTAATTTTGTGTTTCTAAGAATTCTGAGCTAAATTTGCTCCAGTCGTGCATTTTCAAGAATGATCTCAGCTTCCCGACATCACTTACATTTCTATTCATAAGGATGTCTTCAACTTGTACCTATACTCGTACCTTATCTCTGAGATTTTGGATATTGAATCGAATTCGTGGATTGACAGACTAAGCAAAGAAGATGTTCTAAAAACGATCGAGGAGAAAGATGGCCTACTGCAGACAATTGAGAGGAAGAGAACCAGTCTGTGTTGACATCTTGCCCGACACTTAGAATGGATAAAGATATTTCTGGAGAGATGTATGGAAGGATTGCCGTGAAGAGAACGGCTGAGAATGGGATTCATGGACAATTTCGAGAGAAGAAGACCTTACGATATCAATCCATAGAAAGGAAGCTCTGAGAGAACAGGAATACTGCCAGCCTATGGTTAATAGGTCCATTTGTACCACATCTTCAACTTACAAATCCATCCTAAGTCTGCTTCCATGTCAATTGTAAGATGTGTTGGTATGTAGGGTTGGAGGAAGTTCTGACCTAATCCAATTACGCTCGGCGCCTATTGTTTCCCTCTCAGGTCACGTCTGTCCCTGGAGAGACGGACGTCCTTCCCTGTCTAGGGAACAGCTGTCTCGTTCCTTTGATCGTCAAAATTGATCTCAGGCGTGGAACAATACGTCGTATTCTGAAGAAAAACCTCCAATTTCTGTCATTTTATTTTTCATTTGAAAGACCTATTTCAAGTCAACTATACGCAAACCTGGCTTCTGGAGCCTATTGAACCGATTGCTATTGGATGTCGTTCATCTTTATTACCCCTTTATTTTTATTGTTTTAAAGCAATTTGTAGATGTAAAAAAATTCAAGTTGCGAGTCACCTGTTATTGCTGAATTAGGTTAAACGATGCAAGAAGCTGTGGTCTAAGAAAGAAGCTTGCATGTGTGGTTCATTGTAGTCTTGTCATATCAGGACATAGGAATCATTGGGTTAGAAGTCCTGAGGCCTCTTACAAAACTTGAAGTTAGCAACTTGACTTACTTCCTTTACCTAAAGAATAGACAACGAAGAAATGCCATATGAAGATATTTGGTCTGAAATTCTGAGCGAGCTTAGAAAATTTGAAAGTTATACATATTAGCAAGAGGATCATAAACTTTACATTCTTCATTTACATAAATGAAGAAAGAAATAATGATAGAACAGCTAGATAGATGACTAAGCAACTATTACCAAATGCTATATTTTACATTGCCGATTTTTGCACCGCGCGTGTGTGTATTTGCTTTACAACTATTGATTAATGATATAATTTTTTTCCCATTTTTTTTCTTTGATTCTGCAATTTGTGTGTGAAATAGGAATTTTCAGTTGCTTTAATATATAATGACGAGATGTGAATTTAAACAATAACACACAGTTGTGAACCCTCTCAATTGTTTTTTTGCCATATATCTCTCTGAAGAGAGTTATACAATTTATTTAAATTAAACAAGTTCTACTATACGAAACCCAAAGCATGTGGTAGAATTATAAGAGGATCTCTCCAAATGTAGACTAACCCCTTAGGCATCCTGTATTCTATACTCTTATCGCATATATGTGGTGTTCACACTTTAAAATGTTCACAATATACCCCTAGGTTACACTGTATATATGGTGTCTGTCTTATTTTCCCAATGATTGGGTCTTCCCTGCGTTTCTTTTTGACGTTAAAGATACATATATAAACAATTTTGCTATTTCGGTTCAAATGTATAGTCCATCTTCTCCACATATGCGACGGTCTACTAGTAAGCATATAAATCTGGCTAAGTAGATTACCGTTTTTATTGGCTCGCTAATTGGTTCTCTCCTGTCTCTCTTGCTACGTTAAACAGGCGTATAAACCAGTTAGGTATTTTGGGAAAGGTTAGCATGTGCAACAGGCTTATAGTGATCTAACCAACGCTTTATCTCTGAGGTATACAGTAGCATTCTTTTTATTGTTGGCTTAGGCAGTGAAGATAAGTATTTTCCAAGGGTCTGTCACTCAAAATTCTTATCTGATAAGAATATATGATAAGCTCGTAATTCTTATGTGTCGCTTCTTGCAGTGTATCGTTCTATACGCTCTAGGGAGTGGGGAGGGGAGGTTATATCAAGATAGAGGCAGTGTACCGTTCTGTACGCTCCAAAGAACCCGGGTTACACCAAGAGAGAGGCAGTGTGCCGTTCTGTACGCTCCAAAGAACCCGGGTTACACCAAGAGAGAGGCAGTGTGCCGTTCTGTACGCTCCAAAGAACCCGGGTTACACCAGGAGAGAGGCAGTGTGCCGTTCTGTACGCTCCAAAGAACCCGGGTTACACCAAGAGAGAGGCAGTGTGCCGTTCTGTACGCTCCAAAGAACCCGGGTTACACCAAGAGAGAGGCAGTGTGCCGTTCTGTACGCTCCAAAGAACCCGGGTTACACCAGGAGAGAGGCAGTGTGCCGTTCTGTACGCTCCAAAGAACCCGGGTTACACCAGGAGAGAGGCAGTGTGCCGTTTTATACGCTGCAGAAACCCGGGTTAACCTCCCATGTGTATCGCCCGCCGGTGTTGCCGATGTAGAGGAATGCTGAACGCCCCATGTCGAACCGCACGCACGCTCGGCAGAATCAATGCCTCTCTCAAGGCCGTTCGTCCGTCTGTCTGTCGCTTACGTCATTCCATCTATGCAAGTGCTTCCAGCATTCCTACGGCGTTGCGTCATCTCCCGCTGGGTACTTCCTCTTTGGTGACTACTGCCTGCATTGTCTTTACCTGTGCGCCTTCCTCCTATACCTGGAAAATTGGTTAGACGATGCTGCTGCTTGGTAATTGAGGTCAGTGGTGAGCTCGGCACGATAGGAAGTAACCAGCCGAGATAAAAGAGAACATAGGCGAAATCTCCATCGGGGCGTAAGAAGCTCCAATCTAAAGCAAGTATGCAACCTACTAGTTGTATTCTCTGGGAAGGATAGAAAATCTATTTAAGAGCATCAAAGAACGCTGTGGGACTTTAGTGTTCGGGTGTACGGGCTTTCATGACTTGGCGAAACCCGTGTTTCCATTAACCCGTGAACACTTCGATGTGTTTGCTACTAGGTTGTGTGCCAAGGCCTAATTAACAGCATCAGAGAACACTGTAGGACTTGCTTGCTTGTCTGGGTGTGGCTTTTGACTTAGTGCCTATGTGCTAAGTGTTTTGTGTTTGTTATTAAAGTTTAAAACACATTTAAACTTTATATATTTTATTCAATCAAGATAAAAATGACATAACCATAACAATTAATTATATATCATAACTACATAACATTAAGCCATCTATTTTCAGTTTTGTTTTGGTCACCAGTCCAATATTTTTTATTTTCACAGACTAAATTATGAGATTAATTTATAAATGAAATATTATGCAAGACAAATAAACAACTATATATATCACTAAGTCATCCCGTTTTTTTTTCTCGATGTGTTTGCTCCTAGGTAGTGAGCATTACACAAGTCATACAAAGATGGATAAAATAATAAATGCATATTAATATGGTACATCACTTATATAACAAATAGTCTCTATATATGTGGTGATTTTGCCGAGAGGATAATGATCTTTAAAAATAAAGGTCGCCCGATTGTGAAGATTTCATCAAAGCCCGTCCTAGACTGACTAGAGCCATTAGCCCGAAACCATGATCTCCAGGTTGGCGCTTCTCAGTTTTCCAAAACTGGTGATGTGGCTTTGTCACCGACCCGAGGTGATTAGTTTTCGGCGACGGCCAATAGATTGCACCTAGTTTTTCTGTCTATTTAGACGGGAGAGGTAACTTTTACTTTTATATAGTCTGTATGTGAGACATATTCTTTTATTGATGGAAAAAATTTCGGAGAATCTCCTTAGTCTCTAGCTATTATAAAAGACTAGACGAATGGCCCGGGCAACGCCCGGGGTTTACCCGAGTGCGAATATATTTTAAAAATGTTGACTTGGGTGGTCATAGCGCCCGATTTTAAATACGTAGTACGATTCGATTTACATTAAAAGTAACCTGTCTATAGCAGACCCTCTCTATAACACCCTATTTTGGTGAGTCCCAAGAGGGAGCGCTATAGACAGGTTTAACTGTATTTGATACACAGTGTCAAAGTTTTCTCACCCCTCTTAACAAACAGGGATGATAGTGTTATAAATAGAGAGCGTGTGATCTATTAATTTACATATTATACTAAAATTTCCAATTATATTTGACAATATTTAAACCTGTTATAAAACTTGTATCATTTATGCAACTATACCATCCCTGTTGGTGTTTTTGGGGGTAAAAAAAAGAGAAAAATGTTATATAATATATTTTTTAATATTATCTTTATGCATAGAAAGTACAAAAGTAAAATTTAAGGATTAAGAAGAAATACAAAAAACAAGAAAGGATCAAGAAGGCACTAACTACGTTGCCAAATTGTTAATTAACATATGCTAGCTAATATTATCATCATCAATTTATATTTATTCATATATTTACATAATTATTTACACAGAGAAAAATTATTTGAATTAATAAACCTAACAATTCCCCCCTTTTAATTCAATCTCAATTTTTCTTCAGAAATATAAACAGTTTAAAAAATCAAACATAGATGGCGTTACCTCCCCATTGCTTTCATCACCGTCTGGCGGCGCTGCTTGCGAGTTATATCTACAATTCTGCAAATAACTGTAAGGATATTCAAGATATTCAAGAAATTATTTTTCGAAAACCTTTTCGGGGATATACCTAATAATATCCCAGAATTTCATGGCGATTGGATGTATGGTTTTTGAATAACAGGGTTGTCTAGAGGGGGGCAGGGAGGACACGTGTTCCCTGGCAGCCAATGGGCGCGCATTCTATCCGTGAGCTTCAGACAAACAGACAAACAAACAGACAGAATAAGGCAAATATATAAGTAGATGGCAGGACACAGAATCAAGACCGTCTAGCCCTCTTCCGTAATAGATGTAGGGGATTCTCCGAAAGACTATATATATTTTTTTAGGCATAAAAAGATTTGACGCATACATATACAGTATTATTATAGATACTGTATAATTATTTATCAGTAAAAATTCCTTCTACTGTCGAATCTGCCATGAAAAATGTTAACAAACATTGATAGTCCCGGTGGTATTTTTAAGACGTTGGTTTCTCTTTGGACGTTGGGTTATATCAGGTTGTCTTTCTTTTATTTTACAATGGTGTAGTGGTTATTCAGGGAGTTGGCCGTTCATCAGGTAGGTAGTTTATCGGAGGTTGTTTACGGCCTAATTACACCATTTATACCATCACCTATTGAAATATGTTTCAAAGTCATCACTAGCTTCTTAGAACTTACCTTGCGGACCTGTACAAAGATTTCATAATTGAAGTTGCTATCAACGTTGTTAACAAAGCTATCGGAAAGGGAATGAATGAATAGGTGTTTCTCAATTTCTATCCATTTCAATATCCGCGCCATTTATGTATATATAAAAAACAGCAATCATTTATAAAGGGGCTTCACACCTGATGGCTGAGACGGAAGGAAGTCTGGAACAGGAAGGAAGCTTCCAATACAAATCGCCGCTCGATGCCGCCCAAAACTAAAAGAGGAAATGGATTTATCGACAGGTCGGGTGAGAAGGCGATTTCTTAAAGTGGAGCCGGCGGGTCGGCCGGCCGAGGACGAGATCATCCTTCCTTCCTCCGCTATGGATCCACATCGATTTTACGTTCGGTAATGGTTTCCTCCTCCAGGCCGATGACTATCATTGTAAGGCAGCGTCTAGGTGCAGTAGTGTCTTTCCATCCTCCCTTAGTTTTGTTAAACACTGTCGCCAAGACTATGGAAAGTACACACAATAATTGTGTGGCCATCTAATATAACAAATTGACTAAATTGCTGAAAAAGGTTTGAAATTGATGATTCAAGCTTCTTCTCAAATTGTTCTACCAATCTTCAGTTCACTAATTGTAGAAATTTATGTTAAAAAGGAAATGGTGTTGAATAATTCAAACAGCATCCAGAGTGTGTTATGTATTGTTTACTGGTATATAGGAGTATTGCCTTGTATCTGATTCATCCCCATGTTGAATATATACAAATTCCGTGGGATCATTCTCTTCGAACTGCTTGGTAGGATTGTCAACTGTCTATCCTGCCATAGTCTGCTGGACTAGCCGTGGTGTAGTTACATTTCAGACAAGTGTATTTGGAGTGGAATATACAACTAACTAACCACGCCATTGTCTTCCTCGGATTTGTTTTCCGCATCTTCGACATTGCTCTTGATAAGAAATACTTTTAACCATAAACCTGTTGTAAAAGGATACTTTTCTAGATTATGATTCATAGCGCGCCATCGAATCCATCGCGCCATGAATATTCGAAACTATTATAGACGCGTATGATTCTTTTGAAAATTAAACAATTTCTACTGCCCTTACTGCAATGGAAAAATTAAAGGGAAGGCCTGGAGGGTTCACCACTGAGGAGCCAGGCCCTCCCTTTATTTTTTCCATTGCAATAAGGGCAATAGAAATTGTTTAATTTTCAAAAGAATCATACGCGTCTATAATAGTTTCGAATTTTCACTTTTCTAGATGTTTAATGATAAGACTAGCTATTAGAAGCAACTTGTTCTCGCTCACACGGTTCTCTATAGACGATTCTATAAATCATCCATATTGTTTCTTTTTTTCTTCTTCTAACAGAACCTTTTCTATTATATACACTTATGGACAAACTTAAGGAAGTTATACCTTTTAGCATGTATATCAGGATTCAGATAATAACTCTGAAAGATATTTGATGCACAGTGACCTTTATTGAAGACACACGAGATAACTAATTGTGAACAAAATTGTCTCTTTAAAAAAAAAAAAAAACTGACTTTTTCTACCTTTTTATGTTTTGTCCATGGGTGTATATTGACAATATTAATATAAAATGAAAACTAACTGTAAAGATTGACAACCTTAAGAGAGAAAAAAGAATGAGACTGAAATAAAAGAAATAAATAAGACTGTATTATAATAAATACATTTTTGATTATAATTTGATATTCAAAATGTGTTCACGGAATCTCTTTACTTTCAATGCTCCTTATGTTCGTGTCTCAGAAAACGCTGCGTACCAAACGTACAGACCGACTATCTTACGACGTTTTGTACTTGGATTTTCGACGTATCTAATTCTCTCCTTACAGCTGAATGATATGAACATTTTGCTATACCATGCAGGCAAGGAACACTTGGCTAGAGACAGCGTGTCCAACTATCTTTTGGCTAGAAACCGCGGGTCCAACTATCTTTTGGCTAGAGACCGCGGGTCCAACTATCTTGTCAAGTCACAGCGCTTTAAGAAAGGCATCTCCTGATCGTGCAGCTCAAAGTTCTTGATGGCTTGCGCCATCTGTCGAAATAAAATTCAACTGATCGTTGATTTTTAATTATTCCAGATCTTCTTAAAAGGTTTTTAGCCAATTCTGGAAAGATTAAAATCAAGGGTATACACTTGTCTAAAATGTAACTACACCACGGCTAGTCCAGCCCACTATGGCAGGATAGACAAGTTGACAATCCCACCAAGCAGTTAGAAGAGAATGATCTCACGGACTTTGCATAAATGTAACAAGGGGATGAAACAGATACAAGGCAATACTCCTATATAACAGTAAACATTACACTCTGTATTCTGTTTGAATTACTCAACACCATTTCATTTTTTAACATAAATTTCTACAATTAGTGAACTGAAGATTGTAAGAACAAATTGAGAAGAGGCTTGGATCATTAATTTCAAACCTTTTTCAGCAATTTCGTCGATTAGGAGATGCCTTTCTCTTAATTTATCAGCTACTTTTACCATTCTCTTTGTTTTGTCAGTCGTTTGTACGTACGGTGTTTAAGAGTATCCCATATTGCTGCTACATGTTCGAGAAACTAGCTCTTTTTCATTATTCGGATAATAGAATTCTGGATGATAACGCTTTTAAAGTAACACTAATTAAAAATAAGTTTTTTGGCATACACAAAGATTTTGTTTGAATAGGAATATTTGAAAAAAAATCGGTAATAAAGAAAAATGCTAATTTTATTTGAAACTTTAGTATATATTTTTTGCCATTTTGCTGCGTTTAGTACAAACAAATTAGTTTCTTCTTTCTAATTTACCATTTTGATCCTTATTTGAAGATTCTTCAGTTTTTAGCCAATCATTTTATTCTGATTAAATGTGGTTCCCGCATAATTTGAAATAGGACTTCGATTTTTTTATATAAGAATAAAAATTATCTATAATTATTTTTAGAGAGCAGAAGCATTGTGTTCCCATATTATGGAATTGATTTTTTTCCTCCACTCTCTCTCTCTCTCTTTTTTTAAACCGGCTCCACATTGTGGATTTCTAAAATTTGCATATCTGGGATGCATTGATTCCAAGTTTAATTAGAAGAGACGGAGGGAAGAGTTTTTCCAATATCCCAAGTTTTATCCGCAGGGTAGAATCTATAGTGATCAATGGTCTTGTTGAGCTTTTCCAGGCATTCTAGCCACTATAAAGAAAATATCTTATTAGAGAAGATCCTTGAAATTGATTCAAAGGAACGTTTCCTTTACTTTTAAAACGAATTATTCAAAGGTATCCCATTGCATTCTTCATTGTTTCCTGACTTCAGGGGGAAAGACAAGAATTAGCAGTCTCAAATGTCAATTCAATAAGTCAAATCTAAAGAGAGAAAGGTCGCCTCTCCCGCCAAAATAGACGTCACAACTAAACGCCATCTATTGACTATCTATCTCTAGGTGGACGCTTTTCAATTTGCCAAAGCTGGTGTTGTGGCTTTGTCACCGATCCGAGGCCGCTAGTTTGTGGCGACGGTCAATAGATGGCGTCTAGTTTTGACGTCTATTTTGATGGGAGAGGCGACCTTTGTCTCTTTAGATCAATATCCTCTCGGCAAAAATTTCCATCAATAAGTCAAGTATTTAGTCAAATATTCAATAAGTCAAAGATATTTCTGAGCCATTATTGTCCAACGACCAGGAAAGTTTAGAATATAAAACATCTAGTATTGGGGTTATGCCTTTTCTGATTACGGAATTTAAACTATTTTTGACGCGTTAAAATAAAACATTTCTACTGCCCTCTTATTGCAATGATAACAGATGGTACGCTAATGTTTCTTGCTAATATAACTGAGGGCCTATTATTGATACTTTCTACCATTGTTTGATTTTTTGACTTTCTTAGACTCCGGGATGTGTCTATGTAAGATCTATGTAAGACGAAATGTCTTAATAAAAGGCTTTTGTTGTTGTCTAAAACTAATTATTTAGTAGAAACAGATTTCTTGTGCCTAGACTGTGTTGCTGTTTCGCAGTGCCGTAACAGGACACAACTGGCACTATTGTTTTTGCACTTGATGCATTTTTAGGGATTGTCTTGATGTTGCCTGTGAAATGCCCCTGCTTTTTTATTCTGGAAATTGTCGACTGCTTCTCTCTAAATAGGGTTCTGTGATGTAGGATCTTTAGTTAATGGAATGTGTGTATACTCATGTGGGAATGAGTGGAGTCACTTCTTTTTCACATATTCTTTATTGGATCTTCAATGATATATTGATAGTTTTTCTGACGGATTTAGCTCTAATAGCTGGTCGCAGAGAGATATGGCCTACTGGAGACGATTGGGAGGGAGGAGGTTAGCCATCTGGACATCTTGCCCGACACTCGGAATGGATAAAGGTATTGCTGGAGGAATGTATGGAAGAAAGATAAAGAAGACCGATAATGGTATTCATGGGAAATTTCGAGAGACGACCCTACGATATCATTAAAAGACTAGCCATGGAAAGGAAGTCCTGAAGAATCGGAATACTGCCAGCCAACAACATCCAAGAAATACTTTCTCGGGGAGAAGTTACTTCCTTCTAATGCATTTAGTATATTAGTAAAGACTCTACGTTATTATCAAAAGACTGAAAAGGAAGCTCTGAAATTATAGGAATACTGCCAGCCAACAGCATCCTATGGGAGAAAGGGACACCTTCTCGGGGAAAAGTTACTTCCTTTTTTGCATTTAATAAATAAAACCGTTTGTATCAAATTAATATTTATAAATGATGTGATGAAAGAATACACTTACAGATAGATTGCGAATACTGCACGTCCAAGAAGACTTAGGTCAGAAGGACATCCCGGGTAGTTGGCGACTTCTGTACGCTCCAGGAACCTGGGTTACTTAAATAAATAATAATAATAATACTGCACGCGCTATGTTTGAGTATATTTTATAAAGAGGCTTCATACAATAGATATGAATATCTTGGATATTAGTTAAATAATGCAACAGTTTTTTCTGGAGGATGAGTTTCTTTCCATTTTATTATTGTATTCTCAAGCTTTCGGGTATTCACGCCCTTCTACAGGAGTACAAGATGAATAATAATGAACGCCGCGTTAGGTACTAATTTTGTTAGTATATAACGGCGTTCATTATTGTTCATCTTGTACTCCTATAGAAAAGAACTCCCCTATTACCTGCTTAATTGTACAGCCCTTGATGAAGAAAGGAAGGCCCTGTACCAACATTTCACCCTACGTATTGCTTTCAAAAATTTCAGCAAACAAATCTAAGGCAATAGCTTACTATAATTTTTTTTAGATCATCATTATGTAAGGACCAGTCAACAATTGAATGACTTTGAGACGAAGAGTAAAGCCAGTTCAATTTCTATGTAAATAACACAAGATGATTATTACCTTACCCAATTGGGAGAATCTGTATGGGGCAAGTCCCTAATAAAGGCTTTTGTGTGTGTACTCCTATAGAAGGACGGAAATGTCTTAAAGCTTGAGAATGCAATAATAAAATGAAAAGAAACTCACCCTCCAGAAAACTGTTGCATTATTTAATAAAGAAATCGTGTTAAGTTACTGTTGGCGTTATTGCCAGCGCTCCAACAGGTATCCCTCTCGCCCCCGTTTGTGTACACACACAGAGCGGGGAGATAAGATCTCTTCCAGATTCCACCTAATTTACTTAAACTTCCTGGTCCTCTTCACAACTTTGCTCTTGAAACTCAGCCGTGTTTTAAATTAGGTTAACGACAGTCAGTCCTCTTATTGGATTGGAGATGCCGGGGTAATGCGGTTAGTTCCCCCGGGATAATTGGCTGCTCCAGCTTAACGGGACTCTTCAAGGTCGACGGGTCTTGCAGACGGAAGAAGCGCAACTTCTCTTGGTAATTCTGCCAAAGCGACTACTTGCATTCTACAAAATACATAGACGAAGATGAATTATAGTTTTATAAGCGCTTGCCTCTTTATGCAGCGCGAACTTGCAAATATAAACTTACGAGATTCACAAGTTTTTCATTTTTTTTTTATTTAAATTTAAAGCGCTATGTCTCCCTAGGGACACTTACGCTGTAATACATGTATGTCTTTACATTTGTCTATACATATATATACAATACTTTAAGGCCGTGAATAGAATAGTCATATGATATTAACAATGAGAAAGAGAGAGAGAGAGAAAAAAAAAACGAGAAAAAAGAACTATGTACAAAATAAAGAAGTGTCTGGCAATATGTACAATAAGCATAATATAAATTATCAGTTTCTTAAAAGATTCACAAGTGCAATAGTGGTACTTTTTATACATATGGTGATGTTAGTTTTAATCAATAATAAAGCTCTTTTTAAACCAAATTTCTTTCTATAACTACCAAATTTCTCGTTCACTTCAATGAATTTTAAAAACCAAAGTGTTTTTTTATATTGTATTCTATAGAAAGTATATAATTTTATGAGAAGAGACGTATACTCAGGGATTTTAATCGAAATTCCTTATTTTTATGATATTTAGATGAGCTCGCCTTTATCATGGTAACGATTCCTTTCGAGAAAATTCACGATTCTCCCCTTTTTTTCCAATTTGGTTAGTCTCAGTTACAATTTTATAGGTTCACGTATATCATTCAGAGATGTGATGCTTCTAAATTTTTTTTTTCATCCCATTATTTCAGCAATCAATACTTTCGATCCTTGGTTCCCAGATATTTTTTTTTTCGGACCATCATCCACTTCGCAATTTAATAAGGCCGAACTCCTGAGTGAAAATTACTTGAAAAGATTGATTAGGTTAGGTGGGAATAAGATGAATTGAGGTGCAAACTTTAAATGACTGTTCAATTTTTTCGTGACACATAGGAAAAATAGTTACATTTTAAACATATATAGTTCGTTAAAATGAACCAGGGATATAGTAAACCTTTCCTTATAACGAACCTAAAATAAAATCTCCAATATATATCTGACGCGTTCCTGGTTGGTTTTTCTTGATTTATCATGAAAATAGGTTGGCCAAATATAACTGAAAAGTTAAATCAACGTTTAATTGATTTTTGTGCCACTAGATGGCGTTCTAAAATGTTCATGTGAGCGGTCAGGATATGCCTTTTTGGTTTTTATATATCAATTCATGAAAAAAATTCTATGAAGAAGCAAAATTCCCATCCAAATGGGGTTCGCTATAGAGAGTTTTTACTGAATATTGATGATTTATGTTCTATAAGGACCTCTCTAAAGGCTTCTGGACACCTACTATCGTTTCCCAGTGGTTTAGATAGAAGGTCTCAACGGGGCTGTACCGCGGCAGGCATTCAGGAAGTATTGTGGTCGATGTTCTTTATGTAAACTTACGATATAAATTGATGTCTTGCAAAGTATAATATGAACCTATGCTTTAGATAGATATGAAATTAATAAAAAAAAAACGAAAAAGAAGAATGCTAAAGATTCTATCAATGAACCAATGGGTATTATGGTTAATTATTGTAATTCTTTCGTTTCTCAAGATTTGAGTATCTCCCTAGGATCTTACTGAGCTGATCGATGCTAAATAAGCGGTTCGTCGATGAGGCTCAATCGGAATATCGACTTTTGATTCAACGGAAAAAGAGGAAAAAATGCACATCGACTATTGAACGGGCGTCGACCATTTTACATCGAACATTGTCTTCTTTCTTTTTAACATTGATATTAATTTATTTCAAAAAAATCTTTATAATATTCAATTTCAATTAGATTCATCACTATATAGTTTTGAATTCTGTTTTGTTTTTTTCAATAGGGATATAAGTTGTGAGGTTCCTAGATCTTTTTTCGGACCATCAACCACTTCGTTATTTAATAAGACCGACCCTGAGTAAAAAAAAAAAAAAAAACACCCAACTATAGGGACCAAAAGGCATATCCTGACCACATGAACATTTTAGATGGCAGAGCGCCATCTAGCGGATATATGATACATATGGTGATGTTAGTTTCAATCAATATAGCTGGGATTCTTAATAATATATCTCTTTTAAAACCAAATTTCTTTCTACAATTATCTTGATTTTCTCGCCACTTTGCCTCAATCCCTCCCTGCCGTTTAGGTTGACGATATTCTGGTGCAGCATGTATGACTTTATCCATTCCTAGTCTCAACGACGTTGAGATGTCGCTAGGGAGCAATGGTAGCTGAGATAGCATTGTGGGGGCAATTAGCAGTGTGGGTGACATATGTGTCCTATGGTCCCTTCCATTAGGACTGCTTCTCTCTTTCCAGCTGATTTATTGATCCCCCGGTCCCACCTATCTGCCCACAATCTCTGTTGTTATTATTGCCCGGCCAGCCACCTTGGACTGTTGGGGGAGCCATTATGGACCTAGTGTAAGCATCAAACATTCATTATCCTCTCACGTGATTATTATAGGCCTTATCATTCCATTTGGGAGATATTTAAAATTAACCCTCTCTTATCGTATTTCTCTAAAAATCTGGTTGGTTTTTACTCCCTGAACATTTGCGTTAAGATGATCAGTAGTGTATTTTATTCATCGTGGTTATCATGGATTGTGCCGTGTGTACTTGGGATAACCAACAGTAGTGTTCGTTCTGCACACTCAAGTTTTCGAATTTGGTAAACTCTTTGATTACTTACCCCAAATACATAGGCCATGATGGTGGATAGCGATTGCCTTTTATTGTAAATACGCCGCATTGTTCATACACGTAGAAAGGTATTCAACATTTGCACTTACAGTATGCTGAAGTTCTGTTTAGTTACTTGCACTCACTGGTGAGATTTCACCTGTGCAAGATTCGGGAACCATTGAGGCAGGAAAAATTGCTCAATGCGGGATTAGATTCCAGGTCGTAGTTGTCGAAAAATTGAAGTTGACGTGATTAGTGAATTCATCCAACGTGAAAACCACAAAAAATTCCTTCCTTATACCATTTAGACAATTTTACATATCCCTTAAGTCTATTCTACATTTTTTAAAGCAAATCTATCCACCGTGAAAACTCACCAAAACTTCTTACGCCATTTAAAGAATTCCAACTTTCCCCTCACATGCCTATTCCATTTTTTGTTTCCTCCTCCCAAAGGTCTATAGGAACCGTCTCTCTAAATTAGGTTTTACATTTTTCTCCAAGAAAGTAATCTTACGTGTCCACTTTCTTCTTTCCGAATTACATTAGAATTGTATATTAGGCTCCGTCGTGTGCCCCTTTACATAAACGCCACATTTGAAACGAATTAACAATTGGTATTCCACATTGCCTAATGGTTCTTCAACCTGGCTAAACTTTTCCTCGTTAGTTCTTCTTGCTAATCTTTACGGTTTTTTTTTTTTTTTGTGTCGTCACATCAGTTTATTTCTTGAAAATAAATATACTTCGGCCAGTAAATATTTTTATTACCTCGACGTTTCGACAAAAAAGCTTTTGTCCTCGTCAGGAGCAAACAAAAATTAAAACATTTGGCAAGGTGTTAAAAATTATTCTAAGGCTCCAAGGGCGTTCTCACGCGATATTTGTAAAATACTTCAGTTTAGATGGAAATTTTGCCGGGAGGAAATTGATCTAAAGAGATAAGGGTCGCATCTCCCGTCAAAATAGACGTCTACCACAAACTAGCGGCCTCGGGTTGGTGGACAAAGCCACAACAACAGCTTCGGAAAACTGAAAAACGTTCACCTAGAGATCATTTAGACGTCTAGATTTTAGACTTTTAGACGTCTATTTTGATGGGAGAGGCGACCCTTGTCTCTTTATACTTCAGTTTAATTATATTGTCTCCATAGCGATCTCTCAAAATGAGAACTGACACATTTTTGAAAAGTAAGGGGCAAGAATGCATAAAACAGTTTTTATGATTTCAATTATGGAAAACATCATTTTTTGAGATTGGCTTTCCTCGGATTTACCCAGATTATTAGCTTGATTATCTTAATTAAGTTTTCCTGTATATAAATTTCATATTACCTTTATGTGATTATCTTTAAAAAAATAATAATAACAATGCTTTTTACTGGTATTTTTACTGTTACTCCTGCATGTACCTTACATTTCTAATCAGAGAATCTGTATATAAGACGGAAAGGTCTTAATAAAGCTTTTTGTTGTTGTTTTCTGATTGGTTTTCTAACAAGTTTATATTTTAATATACTTCTTTTTTCGTTTAAACGTACTCTCAAACTTTCAGGTACTTTAAACTCTTCTACAGGAGTATACAACAACTTATTATACAATAACTTTTTATTTCTGTTTCTTAATGATAAGACGAATCGTTAATTGAAGTTATTGATTTAGAAATGAGTTACTTCATCCTTTTTCATACTATTTTTTCTGACTCTTCGTTGACTCTCTGTCGTCCTTTTTAAAGCCATACATTCTCTAAGCGTTTTATACATCACAGATCATTGATAAAATTAGCTATAAGTAAGCCTTATCAAAATTATTTTTCTCTAAAAGAGCGTTAGAGGGTTGACGAAGCGTCGAAATAAAATGGTAAAAAAAAAGATAAGGTAACTCATTAATAAAGCAAGGGTTTTAATTAATAATCCATTTTATAATCAAGAAATGGAAATAAAAAGTTATACAAGTGAATTAACAAGCTTAAAATCTATTTAAAAACCTATTTCGTGGCCATTTCCTCTAGTTTCTTTTCAAATATCCTTTATCTGTTACAGAATATTGTATCATTACAATATTTTATTAGAAATCGGGGGGGGGGGGATGTAATAAATATATATATATGGTAATTTAACCGGGAGGATATTGATCTGAAAAGACAAAGGTAACCTCTCCCGTCAAAATAGACGTCAAAGCTAAACGCCATTTATTTACCGTTAACGAAAATTAGCGGCCTCGGGTCGGTGACAAAGCCACAACTCCAGCTTTGGAAAACTGAGAAGCGTCCACCTAGAGACCATGGTTTCGGGCTACTGGCCTCGTCAGCCTAAGGCGGACTTTATTCGATGAGATCCACACGGGATCTAATGGAATCTTGACAATCTGTCTGACGAGGGCCATTAGCCCGAAACCATGGTCTCTAGGTGGACGCTTTTCAGTTTGCAAAAGCTGGTGTTGTGGCTTTGTCACCGACCCGAGGCCGCTAGTTTGCGGCGACGGTCAATAGATGGCGTCTAGCTTTGACGTCTATTTTGACGGGAGAGAGGTGTCCTTTGTCTTTATATATATAATATATTAAAACTTCAGGCGTTTTACTTTCAAGTAATCGTTTTTTTTTATGGATAAGAGGATAAAATGGAACTTTATAACATATCTAAAGTTCCGGTTATGTTGAGAATGAGAATTTATTCACTGAGATTTCTTTTTAATAATAATAATAATAATAATATATTTATTCTCAACAAAACCGGAACTTTAGATATGTTTGGAAGCTCCATTTTTAATCTTCTTATCCATAAAAAACGATTACTTGAAAAGAAAACCTTGAAGTTTTAATATAGTGAATAGATACCATCAGTGGGCCTACATATAATTAGCATCAAACAAAATGGTGAAACATAGATTAGCATCATTCCGTAAGATTAAGAGCAGACAACAATTCACAAACTTTCTCTGAGCTCGGTAACTAATCAAGATCCCGCTGCGACATATTCCAAAGAAAGTTGGAATTCCTCGAACAAATCCCTTAATTAAATGCAACTTCATTTTTTTTAGTCTTTTTGGTAATCTTACATGAGAGTTAATTGTCCATGGAAAAGTCTTTGCGAGAAAATTCTTTTGGCTTTTCAACCAAAATGTTACTCTCCTGGGAGAAAATACGATTTTTCGAATAGTGTTCTACAACGTATGTTTCTTTCCATATTTTACATATCTCCTAAATATATATTTTTCATTCTTCAATATTTTGTAAACCTGTTTCTTCTATCTGATCACATTCTGCTATTGTCTCAGGAAGATCTTGTCCTTCTTCTTCCCAAACCACACATATGCTATACTCGTATTATAAAATGAGTAAAGCTTCCAGGGCTAAGTTTCTTGTGCAACTCTTTATTTTCAAGCTTTCGGATTTGTCAGTCTGTTAATAAATTAATGATAAATACAATTTTCATATAAACATTATTATTTACATATTTTAAATACTTATGATATTAAGAGAGAATATATATTACATTCTTTGTGTGTGAAAAACAAAATTTGGAAAATATACTGCATGGTGGATGATGTGTGCTGGTTGAACGATATCTCGAGTCTTCAAACTAAATTTATTAAATTCGTGAACTATATTGTGGTATTTGAAATGAAGGCGATAAAAACGTGGTGGTTTTCTTTTAATGGTAAAAACACAAGCTTTCAGGCAAGAATGCCCTTCTTCAGGTTACAACTTGGAAATATTTTAAAACTATGGATATGAAAGATAGCCCAATACAGTAGGTAAATAGTTAAGCTGGGGGGATTGGCGAGGTAAAAACACGGAGTATTGGGGTGGGAAGTCGATTTTTCGGTTAAAACTGGGCGTGCAGTGCGAGACCAAAGATTCAAGGACTAGGCGCTTGTATATTGTGGTATATATAGAAGAGTGCCTGCATCTATGGGATAGATAGGCTATATGTACAAGAGAGATTATACGCTCTATCAAGCTTCATCTTTAAATGGCACTAACAAGATATTTGATGTGCGCGCTGTTCATTTTTATTTAGCATCTTATTTACTAGAGATAGATGTCGGTTGATTTATTTGACAACCCAAGTCTAGTCGGTTTTTACCGGCTTCAAAAAATACAATTAATCTATATATATATATATATAATTGAATGTCTGTCTGTGTGTGTATTCTCTATAGATTCAAAACCCATACATCCAATCGCCGTGAAAATTTGGGATAATATTAGGTATATCCCCGGGAAGGTTTTTGAAAAATAATTTCTTGAATATCTTGAATATCCTTAGAGTTATTTGCAGATTTGTAGATTTAACTCGCAAGCAGCGCCACCATTGCGACGATGATAACAAGTTTTTTTATCTATAAGTTTTATTATCACTAAGTTTATTATCTTAAAGATTATTTATCAAAAGTAAGATTATCTCAGGATGACACGGCAATTTATTTGAGACAAGAATAATGATACAATTCAAGGCGAAGATACTATTCCTTTAACTTCCAATTACCGAGGGAACCAATTAATATTGATTTTATTCAACTTATCGAGTATTTTTCAAGGGACCGGGAAAAAATGTTCACTAGATAAAACGATGATTTTGTAATGTAGAAAATTAGGAAACGCAAAATTCAGGATGACACGGCACACAGGGACCGGGAAAAAATGTTCACTTTATCGAGAGATTCAAATTTACGAGTTTCAAATTATCAAAATATATCTTTTTTTTATAAGTTTATAGAGAATTGTTTTAACAAATGTTCGTTAGACAAACCTTTACTCGGGTAAAACCTCGGGCGAAGCCGGGTACATCCGCTAGTATATTTATAAAAACGCTCATATCCCAGAAAAAATGATTCAATTTTAATCTAAATTGGTAGAAACTGTGGGTGTTAATGATTCCAATATATATTAAAGTATTAATAGCAATTTATGAAGACTTTATTTGCATTAGATAACTTTATAAAAAGTGAGTAAAAGTTGGTAAAAATGATCAAATTGCTTATCTTGAGGCACTTTTACGATGCACACATTTCCAATAAAATTTGATAGGTATTTCTAAGACTTGATGCGTGTAGTGTAGTAAAGTATAAGCTTGTAGGAGAGAACTGTAATGTAGAAAATCCCAGTGTAAGGAAGAGATGACATGTAAAGTCGGCCATAACTTGTGTAGTAAAGTATAAACTTGTAGGAGAGAACTGTAATGTAGAAAATCCTTCTAAGGAAGAGATGACGTGTAAAGTCGGCCATAATCACGACTGTCGGCTACGGACTAGTAGATCACGACAATTTGCTCCAAATAGCGCGAACGAATTATGCGGTTGTCATCCGCTGACTGAAGGGGGGAAACACGCCAATTCCAACAAGGAATCGATGACAGAATCAATTGAAATGGCTTCCACCGGATGAATGCCGGTCCCCTCCGCCTAACGAGAGAGGACGAATAGCTCCTTTTTTATGATGCTAAATATTGGCTCGTTTTTTTACGGTCCCATTGGTTAGCAGGGTTGAACATACAGGAGGCGGCGAGTGAATAATCCATATTGATGTGTTGTGGCTCATTTCTATTTGTGCGAGTTGTGGTTACCATTCCTCCTCATTACACTTCTGTTTTATTGACTTTAATGTCTTCTTTCTGTATGACATCGCAATTTGAGAGCCGTCATTGAAGTGATTTATTGACTACGTGTGCTTTATTGAAAGCCTGTTTCACAACACCCCTGTGAATTGATACCGCTTGCATATATGAGTCATCATTTTTTGAGAATGTCTGAGCTTGTTTTGCTGCGTATTTCTTTAAAAAATAATCTTCGTTGAAGTTTCTCTGGAGATACCTATTCAGATCTTTTTGTGTGTCTTTCTTATTCACGATGGATATACTCCTTTTCTGATTTCTTTTAATATTGGTTCTTTTTCCTTTCTATTAGCATTTCGTTAAAGAATTTTCTCATAGAAGATCTAAAGATTGAATCTATTTTTATCCAGAACAAGTCAAAACTGATGTACAGGATATTTTTGCGCATTACAATAAGGAATAGCTATTTATTTCTATATGCAATTTATTGATTATTTGAATAACTTAGCAAGTTCCAGGTGCTAAATACAAATGTTGCTAACTGTCCGATCTGTCCTTTGACTTAAGTCTCTCTTTTGTTGTTATTCTGTTTATAATAACAGCGATATTCAAGTCAGTAGTTGCCAATCTTTTTGTCACACTAGTGACATCTCAAATATATGTTTTGACGGCACAGAACTTTACAAATTGATAAGTATCGCGCTCTGAATTTGTATCAGAAGTTTATAGTGAGAGTGAATTCTCTCAACTAATTGCAGTTTTCTTCTGTATCATTGCAGGTTTTTTTTTTTATGGTAAATCAGTTTTTGTTACAAACACTTTGCTATTTCGGCAACACAAATGTATTGCCGCACTTCTGGTTATAACCATGGGTTAAGTAATAAGACCAAACAAATGTATTTCTTTGAAGATTACATTATTTAATCTTTGTAATGGTTTATTTACACACATCTAACGCTTCGTATATTTCAAATTAGAAATTATTCTTGATAGCCTCATTATTTGTAATTCAAAATATAAAACATGCTGTGAGCTCTCTAAATTTCTCCGACAGTCTCATTCTTTAATACAAAGCAATAACGCGCCATCCATATATAACGAATGAAGACCCGAATGTTTCTTTTCACAATTCTTTAATCAACGTATCTACTCCATTATGAACTTTACCAATCTTTAGAATTTACATTATCCTTTCTGTAAGCGTTTTTCTCTGTCAAAAATGTTTCATCTTAAAGGTTTCCAAAAAGATTTGTTCTTCGCTTCGGATTCTTTGCCAAAGCATTTGTCAGTTCCGATTGTGCAGAGTCATTCGCCAATCCTCCCTCTATACCTATGTTCAGTGGTACCTCAGATTATGAAGAGCAACCTGGAGTACGAGCTTTGTGATCAACACACAAGAAACATTTTAAAAGAAAAGCTTTACCTCAGATTTTGCGAGTAAAGTTCCGTATTACGAGCAACTACGTTTTGGGAAATGGGAACAGGTAAAAATCTTTCTTTTTTGACCCAGAATTATAAGAAGACACGATTATAACTCGGAGAGCTGACGCAAATCTTGAACAATTCTTAGAGAGCTTTCCTGTAATAGAAAACTAATAACCACGAAGATATTCCCGCTACTAGAAATTCAAAAGAATCAAAAAGAGATTACGTTAAGATGAATCAAATATCTAAGAAATCAACAGATAGAATCTCTTGAAAAAATAATTCCAGAAAGCTTTTAGTATCATATGTTGTAGCATTGTTTTTATATCAACTTCAGGACGTTTTTTATAAACAGAATAATCAAACAAATGTCACAGGTTTCTGGAGAGGAGTTTATTTTATCTTTATTAAATGTAATAAACATATGCTTCTATGTACTCCTGTAGAAGAGCAGAGATTCCCGAAAGCTCGAGATTACATTTAATAAAGAAAAAAAGAGAAGCTAAGTCGGCCTGCTACTGAGTAGTGCTCCCAGTCTTAATGACAAAGGCATATGCATTCTACTTCATCCATTCATGATGGTTGTCAAATCTCAAGCTTTACAAGCTTGATATCCTAATATGATTGAGTGGAGATAAGAAAGAAGAAGAAAAAAGAAACTCATCTTCAGAAAACTGTAGCATTTATTTGATTGATATCCATGAGATTTAAATCAATTGGTATTGAAATTTAAACAGAATATCCACAAAGAATGAAACACGATGTCCATCCAACAAAAAAATTTCGGGAATGACCGGAAAAGCCATTCAAGAAATCAGATATGAAGAGCTTGTGCCATTTTCAACCAAAGTCCACTCGGAATTAAACGATATTGATCAAAGACTTCGATTCTTTGCCACTTCGGTATTGCTAATCGACGTCTAGCTATAATCCCCCGCAGTCACAAAGTTTTACTTCCCAAACTTTGGGATTGGCTGAAGACTCTTTGCATTTGCATAAAGTTTGATCTTAATCCTTCCCACATATGGAACACTAGAAATCTTCTTCCAATAGAGAATTGTTTTCCTTTTATCCCCTCTCCCCCTCTTTCCCCCCCTCCCTTTCTGGGTGATTAATTTCGTTTAAAAGACTTTAAAAGTAAAAAAAAAAAGTTTATAAAAAATCACTACGTCACTGGAATTAAACCTAATAGCATTTTGTCTTCTTATAAAAATAACGTAATGAGGAAGTTTTTAAAAATCCCAAGTGAGATACCTTTTTTTTGTTGAATTTTGTTTTCTTTATTGTATGTTCCTCTTCCCTTTTTTTACGCTGTTTGTGATATAGTTAAACTTTATAAAAACTTTTTAAAAAAGATTTAATCAAGTTTAACAAACATATTCAACTATGGATAACAAAGATTGTTTGGAGTATAATTTATAACGACGCTATGCCAGTTCAATGGCCTGTCTCATCAGTAATGAACCTTCCCAGCTGTTTAAATTTATTATAACAGATGATACGCTAATGTATCATATTAATAATCCTAAAATCGCTAAAAAAAAAACGTCAACAATCATAAAAATCAGCGTCAATAATCCAAAACTACAAAAGCCTATCAACATTCATACAAAATTACAAAAGCTTAACAACAATAAAACAATTACAAAAGCTCAACAAAAGTAAAAAATTGCTCTGACGATACAAAATAATGTTTCAAAACAGATTAGAGAAACACTAAATTACAATAAATAATTTAGAGGAAATTATACGCGACCGTATAACATACACCTTTTATGATCATTTGAGAATGTGGCTTATACATATATTATAAAATCACTAGTTTGTATATTGGAGTTTTGGTATCAAATGTAGCAAGTTTCTGACTTATCAGATCCTTTTAACCATTCCAGACCCTCTATATGCAAATACGCGGCATATAGAGGAGCTGCTGCCACGGAAACTGTCATTTCCTACCCCATGGACCGATAGCATTTATTGAAATACATTGATCCTATTGGACTAGACTTCCCCCTCCCACATTTTTAATAGTTTCTAATTGGTTAATCAATTTTTCATTGGGACGTTCGTCTGTTTAATTTATTTAGGGAAAATTCGTATAATATTTGCTATGTTGTATTTATTTATTGTCCTACGTCTTTTCAAAAAACAAGCATGGATATTAATTTGATTTTATGGTTAAATGGAATTTTGTTTTATATTGATGTTCACAGTCAGTGGACGAGAGGTTAAAAACCTCGATTCAGGACAGCCATGATGTTGTTTTTTGATGATTGACAGACTTCTCCTATACATACATTACAATAGAAAACACAATAAATACAAAAGACAATAGTGACTATATATTTTTCATCATGTTTTGTTCGTCACTTTTAACAACAACAACTTTTTTATATTAGGTTATCATCATATCCAATCTCACAAAAAAATATATATATATACATATTTATTTTTATAAAATTAAATATTCCAACACATGAACCGGGATCGAATCCCGTATTGTACACTTTTTTTTTTCTGTGAAGAATCTGTTCATATTTCTAATGTAAATAAGCTAGGTTGGCTCTTGTTTGAGCGGTACCTAATAAAGTTATTTAGGAACAGGAATATTGATGTTCAAATATACAATACCTGTGGTAATGGTGATTTAGCTTTTTTTTTTTAAATGGGTTTGTTGTTGTTTTTTTCTTAATCAAGAAAGGATATGTTTGACAAAATTGTTAAATAAAGCAATGTTTAGTTTATTTTTATTCAGATAGATGCGAAAGCTTTCATCAACATTAAGTTGCAAGATAAGTTTTTCCTCTTTCTTGATTTGATTCTCTGTATTGAAAAGCAGCACGGAAATCCTATACTTAAAAAAAGGACACTTAGTTTTTTTATACATACACACCACTTGCCAACATTGTTGTATTGTGCTGTAAAAAACAATATCATACGCAATAAAAAAACATACACACCACCTGTGATCCCTCATTATTGAGTTGTGTAGTGGTTTTGCCGAGTTATACACTCATGGACAAAACTTAAGGAAGTTTTACCTTTTAGCATGTATATAGGGATTCAGACAATAACTCTGAAAGATATTTGATACACAGTGACCTTTATTGAAGATACACGAGATAACCAAGTAAGAACAGAATTGTCTCTGTGACAACAGACAACAACAACAACAGAAACAGACACACACACGACAGGCAATATCAAACACTTTCTACTTCTTTAAGTTTTGTCCATGAGTGTATTTAGATGAGGGGGATACTAGGTACTTAATGATTCCCACCCTATATAATATGCAGTAATGGACGGTGCTTGTGCTGTGCAGACCGTTCGGCATGGCTTCCCCTACCAACCTACAGCCATCGACTTCGACCCGGTCCAGAGGCTCCTGGCCATCGGAACTAAGAACGGCTCCCTCAGAATGTATCCTTAACTCTTTCTGTTCTTGTTATTCTCGGTGGATGTGGTAATCCCACTGGTTAATTACTCTCTAGGTTGTACACACACATGTTACAATGATAATCATTGATGGTGAGTCTACACTAAACGTCCTATAATAGACAGTTTTTTTTTTGTGTTTTCAAAGTATCAACTCCCAGTTTAGTTACATACTGTTGGCGTGTTGATTTTAAAGCAAGAAACGCTTGAAGAAATTTAATATTTTTAATCAAATGTCTCGATTCTGATAACATGATTTAGGTTGGCGAAAACGACATTTATTCCACCATATAAACGCCATACATCGATCCTACGAGTATAAAATGTATGACATCCCTATTCTTACCCACAACTCTTAAAGTCCAGCTATTTGATTAGTTGATCTAATCATGCCAATAATCCCTGTTGGAAATTTTGTAATGATATATCATAAGGAACACATTGCCAAAAATAATTATTACAAATTTTAACGATAGATGGCGTTTGAATTTATAATTGGTAAACCCTGTTGTTTAAGCTCTATGGGTATCGAATGAAGCCTGGCATTGAGGTAAGTCCTAAACTCCCAAATATATATTTGATATATCTCCTCTCTGTGAAAACTTTCATATTTTTGGAAAATGAATTCCTCTTATAATGTGACAATAATATATCTTCAATCAATTACCTATTTCTAATACAATATAATGCGGCTTATGGTTGTAGAACGACATTTGAAAATTATCCCGCATGTGTTTCTTTTGAACGAAAAATCGAAATTTATTTTAAGGAGAAATAACGATTATTTCTAACCTTAGGGATGAAGTATGATAGGATGAATTGTAAAGAGTAATGATAAACGGAAAAATAAAAGTGTCCAGGGATGGGAATCGAACCCACAGTGTTCCGTTTACCGGGCAGATGTAATGTCCACTAGGCTACCCTGGACATATATTTTCCGTTTCTGTTTAATTCCTGGCGTTAAAGTGACATGCTGTCCTCAGGGGAAACGTCGGGAGTTAAACAAATCATTGGTTGATGTGGGGCTATGTTTTTCTGAATCAACTTCTAACCAACAATTGATCTTCGAAATTACCTTTGTGTGTCCTCCCTACCTTTTAATTTTTTTTTTTACCATTCATCTGTAAGATTAAGGTCACTTTTCTCATGTATTTTTGTACGCCGTTTTACCTCACATTATATTTTCCATTTGAACTGACACAACGCCCCATGTTATTATGACATTCCTAGATTGCAATAAGGAACGAAGTCAGGTCATAAAGACAATCTTACATTACTCCTATGGATGGATGATGACAATTTTTATTTGACAATTAGAACACTTTAATTGACTTCTTAGTCAATATTTACAATAAAAAGATCAAGAGAATTATATACAATCAACCAGGTCCCCACCTCGATAGTGTCCCCCTCCAGGCGATGACGGGGTCCTCGATGGTCTGACCCAGCCCGACCTGGATGAAGTATCGGTTGATTCTTGATTTCGCCGATGCGAGGATGGCCAGATCGTCTTCTATCAGGCCTGTCTCGAAGATCCAGAACTGGAGGTCAGGGGGTCTTCCTATGATATTGAATGCCTCCCGGACGAGGGGCCTGATGTGAAGGCAGCTCCAGAACCGATGGCTGGATGGATGATGGGGTTACCCAGTCTGTATGTTGAAGATCCCTAAAAGAAAGAGCCAAAATAAGTTCTTTAAAATAAAGGGTGTTCCAAAATGTACTCTACAACCTAGTTACTGGCCATTATAATGCTTTATGAGAAATTTTTGACGCCTATGATTATTTTTGAAAGAAAAAAAATTCTTATTTTCGTTACCGCAATGGTCAATTAATAGGAGGACCTTGCTCATCAGTGGTGTACCCTCCTAACGTTTTCTCCAGTTCAATCTAGGGCTTACTACTGATGAGCAAGGCACTCCCATTAATTTCTAATTACAGTAAAGTAAGACATTGTTTTGTTTTAAAAGAAGCATACGTAAATTTCTCGTAAAAGATCGCACGCTAATGCATAATAGGATGTTTTATATTCACACAGCCTCTTGTAATGTTTTTATATCAATTTCTTATTGACGGTCAAGAGGTGGATTCTTTGTCAAATTGTTTATCTGAAGTTTTATCTCTGGATCTGAGTGCCAGATCCGGTTTCAATGAACCTACCTTACGCCTTTTCTCGTGCAGATGTCTTCATTTTAAATTCCAGATATCTTAAACGTATTGAATTCGAGCATTATTTAAACTATAATCAATTTATGTAAATCACAAGTTATGTTATTGTACTTTGAAATTGTAAAAATTTACCTCTTTTAGAAAAAATAATAACACCTTGTGTGTAAGATTTCCATTTTGGGAAGGGGAAGTGTGAATCTCGTGGTTTTACTCTCGCCGATAATGGTGTTCCTCATCGAGGAAGTTTTGCTTCCATTTTCCCTAAGAGCCGTACACATCGATCCCGTTCTTATTTCATTATCTAGATGCAATAAGGAAGACGTGCCGAGCTTCCCAACTCCACCGAGCTCTCTACTCTGTAGGAGCAGGGGCTCAACCATTCTTATAACATCGCTCCAAAGTACCATGTATACTTGCGATCTGGCAAACCTTTATGTGGCTTACAGATCTATCCACTATCTTAATTCTTTGATAAGTATCTTGCCGTATCGCTCTATTTCTCTACGTGTGAGGAAGATATGATATTAGCATTGGATTGTATCATTGATTCTCAATTGCTGCTTATGCGGAACTTTTTTTAACCGGTCTTTGCATTTGTATATCTGTTTGTGTGTTTAAAAAATAGTATTTAAAAATTGTGTACGACATTTTTTTGCGTTAATGTATTAATTTTTTTGGATATAGATTCCATAATGTGTTGTGCTTTTGACAATGAATTTTGTAGTAATATTTTTTAATACCTAGTAAAGTTTGTAGAGTGGGAAAAAACATAGGTAACGAAATATAAAATTTTACAGGTCTGAGGGCCTAAAAAAGGTTGATTAGTGTTGGCTTGGAAGATTCCATGGCGACTAACTCTCGTCAATTTGTTTGTTCGTCTTCTGCAGGATCTATACTGTATGTTACAGTCTGACATTGAGATGGTTTGGATTAAGTTCCTGCGTAGCTAGAGAGAGGACTCAGGGGGAATAAATGATCTCAAATGATTGCGGCTATCCCAGGTTTCCAATGCTGGAGGTTGTGCGATCCATCAGAATTTACCTGCGTGGTGCTGACTGTACCTCAACAACCAAAATGGCTGGTCTTTTATAGGCTTCTTAATAAATCAAGGAACGTATATTTAAGGCCAAATTGGATGTTTCCCCTAAATTTACTGCATGATTTCGTACATTTTCCCTCAATCCTATTTTCATATAATTAAGCGTTCTCACGAACATTTGGCGTTTTAAATGTTCGTTCCTTTATTTTTCAGGAAGCCTCTCGAACCAGCTTTTACCTGGTCGTTGAGTCTGTACCACGCTGACGAGGGCTAACAGCCCGAAACGTATACGTAGTTGGCCTTTCTTGATTTATCAATAACGAGACGTATTTCGAATTTGATCGAAAAGCTTAGAAAAATGAAAACTCAGCGCCGGTCCACCTTGGCAGCACTTACAGAGAAGTGCGTCAAAAGAACAATTCTTGAAGAAAAGAGAAGTTTGGCCTTCCGAAATATTCGGTTATTTTTTTGCTTTAAAAATGGAATAAAAAATTCGATCAAATCTCTCTAAAATATGCCTCGTTATTAGCCCTATTTGATTCTTCCCGGCTCTTAGCTCTTTTTTAGACATAAGGGAATAGCGTGCCAATTAAATATAGGAAATGGAACTATTAGGCACGCGACTATCTCTTTCCTAACATGCCAAATTTCTTACTTCCCTTACTGCAATGGGAAATTATTGAGAAGTCTTTGTTCATTAGTGGTGAACCCTCTCAGCAGTTTTCACCAATTCAATACACCATACCGCTCCAATATTGGCCTTAGGTCTAAATTATGTATAACTGGCCTTTTTTGAGTTGAATTGCTCGACGAAAATAAGTATTTCTACTGTCCTCAAAGCTTATAGTTTTCTCAAATATCTTAACCAAGGATTCTCCTCTACAGTGTCGGATATATAAGCAGAATAGGTCAATATTAGAGTGGTATGGAATAGTAAACCTTAGCGACACCAATGGGAGAATTCCTCACAAATGAGCCAGAGGCTCCCCCAATATTTTTCCATCGCAGTAAGGAGAGTAGGAAGTTTATTTTAGTTGAAAATAAAAATCTTGCTAAAATGATCTTTTACAATAGAAGGAATCGAGGGATATCAGTTTGCTAAAAAGAAATTAAAGGTAAATGCGACGAGAGTTTATAACTTGTATATAATAAAGAAACTCGTTTACCTTTGGTCTCTTCTTAGCAGACTGATATCTTTTTACTCTAAAGCGCTACATGTCTAAATAGTATGGTGGGGACTTCGTGATCCACGAGCCGCTACGGTAACCGTGAACAGGGAACTCTGAAATGTGGCTGACTAACGGGGCAATGACACCCCCCCCCTTTCCATGGAGTGGATAAGACACCACCACATGTCTAAACAAGTTTAATATTTTAGTTTAGATTTTAAAAAAATATTGAATTTTCTCCGTCGAAAGTATGTGAGCATCAATAGATTTCGAACATTTCTCCCCGTATATCTGCGCGATGAAATTTTCCGTTTCGCTAGCAGGTAATGGCGAAGTTTGAGGAAACTTTAATACGGCTGGTTGGTTGGTTACTCGGCTGCGGTACATCTCTATTGAACGTTAAAAGCATTCCTCTTGGTCGTAAATCCGATTAAGTGTGCGATGTCACTCCCTGCGTTGTTTGCTCGCGGGATCCGGAATAATCCCAGACTCCTCCGACATTATTATCAACAGAGCAAGATGGTCCGTGAAGTCTGTAGTCCTCTCTCTCCTACGTCTCCTCGTAACTATAGCGATCTCAGCACTCTTCAAAAATACTTTCTCTAATATCTATGGGATCTAAAATAATCCCTATTTCTTTACTGGCTAAAAAACCTCTTTGGCCGATTTCACTTCTCCCTAGAAATTGTAGACCTTCGCTATATCTCCTCGTAACTATAGCGATCTCAGCACTCTTCAAAAATACTTTCTTAAAATTTATGGGATCTGAAATAATCCCTATTTATTTACTGGCTAAAAAAAAACCTCTTTGGCCGATTTCACTACTCCCTAGAAATTGAATTGTAGACTTTCGCTATATATCCTCGTAACTATAGCGATCTCAGCACTCTTCAAAAATAATTTCTTTAATATCTATGGGATCTTAAAATAATCCCTATTTCTTTACTGGCTAAAAATCCTCATTGGCCAATTTCACTACTCTCTAGGAATTGAATTGTAGACCTCCCACTCTTTTATTTCCCTCAAGAAACAAGGCGATTCGTTTTAAAAATTATTATTTCAAATTATATAGAAGACTGTGTTTTACCGAGGAACTGTGGAGTAAACATTGTCAGATAGCTGGATGTTTTAGACAAATATAATAATTTTATTGACATTTTGTCAATACATATAAAAGTGCACAGTCTGCCTTAGTTTGCACTACTCCTAAGGATGTCACGATATCTTAATCAACCCTATACTGTGTGATGGGGAACTCTTTCTTGTCCAAATATGTCAATGTCGCTGTTATGGCATATTCATGGATATGAATTTACGTGTATTCTCTGCAGAGAATATATCATCGATTGGGGAAAAAGAACCATTGGTTTATATTAGGAAAAATGTCAACAACACCCAATTTTTTATTTAGTTCTCCAAGTTTCAGTGACTCGATGTCTCTCTCTCAGAGGAATCACAGAGTGACAGCGAATCACTGAAACATCGGGAACTAAATAAAAAATATAGGTTGATGTATGTGGCAATATAGTGATAATGTGGGGAGAGGGAAATAAGGAAACCACAAGTTTGGAAGAGGAATTCCAGGCAACCAGCGAGAGAGACGGGCCCGGCAACCGCCGGGCGTCCGTTCGAGTCGAACACAATCACCCAACTGTCTTAATTAGTCCTGAGGTTCTAAGAAAACGGGGCCCCAGTGGAATGTGGCCAGTGGCTCAGATGACCGTACTTTAGCTGCGTTCTCTCTCTCTGGTCGACTGTAGGTTTACTTTATTATTCCTGGAAGGGTAATATTATGACATATATATATATTTTCAAACAAGCTTCCAACCAACAAATAATCTTAAAAACATTGGTTAATCATTTTTTAAATGGGAAGAGAGATGCCTATCTTGTATACTATCAATATTAAAAACATGTAATTTTTATGTACGCCATTCTTTTATTACTTCAAAAACGAAACGCTATCGGATAATTTTCTTGTTCTACTTCTGATATGAAGCGCGCCTAGAAACTAAATATCTTTAAATACTTAGACGAAGCGTCATATAAAGGTCTATTTATAAATAGTCATATACAGTAAATATAGAGGATACTCTCACTAGAGGACTACTTTCTACAAAGGACAGTTTTCTTCTCTAAAATTACTCTTTCTACTAATTAACAACTCTTTGGTGAAAGAACACATCTCCCTAAAGGATACTTTGGCTCTACAACTAGGTGTTGTTCTTCACAGATAGATTGTACTGTATATGTGATTGTATTGTGGGGAAAATAATATTCCAACATTATCTATAGTTCCCTCTCTCATAGACATTATATCCACCCAGAATTTAAGAAAAGACGATGAACACGCCCCATGACAAAAATGATCTTCAGACTCAACACATATACGGTTGAGGCCCAAAACTTGATGTCTAGAGGGTTTTCAGGATTTCCTTGTGTGTTTGAATGAAGCGTAAGCCACTTTTATAGATCAATCTGTTTATGAACTTAATTGTCTTATTTATTCCTATATATATAAATTTCATTAATATCATTAAATGCGATTAGCTTTTACTTTTTTTTTCTTATTTGCAGACTCCATAAGTAAATCTATGTATAAGAAATTTATTTTCCTCAAATTTACCCTGCCTTTACCTATTTACGAGCTTGATTGTCTTAATTATAAGTTTTTCCTGTGTATAAATTTCATTATTACCATTAAATGTGATTAGCTTTTACTTTTTATTCTTTTTATTTGCAGACTCCGTGGTAAATCAATTTATAAGACTATATGTCTTAAAGGATTTTGTGCATTGTGTAGCCACGTTTTTTCAGACGTTCAAGCGATAACGCAGTTTGTGCTAAAAAAAGCATAGATAACCTGACATGTCCGAGATGCGGGCAATGTCCACGCGGCCGCTGTCCCATTAGAGTTTGACAAATTGATCGAAGACATTCGATAGCGCCCGTGTTAATATTAGATGTGACGGCCGTTTTGTCACAGCCGCTCTGTCGTCCACTTGTCTGTTTTAGCTCATCTCTATGCAGACATCTTTGCATATCTTATTAGGATAGGTTCATTGGACAAAAATCTCCCGTGGAGAATTTTCAATCAAATATTTCCACAACAATTAAGTCTCATGTTTCTTTCAATCAAAACATAGCATATAGACAACGTAGGAAAAAAAAGGTGTTTAGATAAGGATCCGAGGAAAAGACTGTGATTTCAAAGATATGGATCAAATTTTGTCTCATTTATATTGTTGTGGAATCTTTCGGTTGAGAAAAGTTATTGTGGTTGTTTCTGAATGCACATTAAGTAAATATCTAGCCTGTTTCAGCCACAATAAACCAAGCTGTAAAATAAAATTGTTGTGTGTGTGACAGCGATAATTCCTCGAACATCTTTCAAGTACATACCTTTTAGCGCATTTTTATTTAAATTCAGTACATATCATGAGTATATTTTAATTTATTGAATACTCATTTGTTACCAACAAACTTTTTTTGCATCAATAGCTTGTTTCTCATAAAGGATGACTTAATCGCTTTAAGATGGTCGCTAAAGCCTGGATAAACTTTGGTTGATCAACGCCGATCCTATTTAGTGGTGAGAACTCTAGAACGAAATCGTCTTCTTCTTCTTTCTTATCCCCACTCAATCATATTGTGAAGTAAATTGCGTCTGCCTTTGTCATTAACACTGGGAGCACTACTCAGTGGCAGGCCGACTTAGCTCTAAAAGAAATGGCCGCCTCTGACATGAGGAACAGACGCCATGTGCAGCCGCTCCTAACAAGGAGTACAAACGCTGCTCATCCTGTATCCCTCGATTAGGAGGCCTTATATGGATGGTACTATCAGCCGGGCCAGCTGAGCCCAGGTTTTTTAGTGAGTTTGTTACTGCTCCCCCTCCTCCTTTTTCATCCGGGCTTGGCACCGGCAAAGGCGGAGTTAACTCGAACTCGTGAGATCGAGAAATGGATCCCAGGAAGTTTTTCATTGTTAGATATGCAGCATCTTATTTCTTTCATTGTTTATTATTGATATATGAATTACTATTGAAGTTAATTAAACATGGTTTAAAAATTTAAAGGTAGAGAAGAAGAAAAGTGTATAGGTAATTAGCATAATATATTGAAAGGTGATCGTGCAACTGAATATTGCCCTCTGCCATTTTTTTTTTCGAAAGATGGGGCAATGGATCATCAGCAACATTCATTTATACGATCAGGAGGCGATTTGTTTATTGAAGAGTTAAATTGATGTTGAAGATTTTGAAGAGTTAAATTGTGTGTGTGCGAAGTATATGTAGATGTTTATTACAATATAGGCTAAAAGTATAGCTTTGTATCCTATCTTAAATCATAATTGTAGTTCAAATAATAAGGAAATTGGCTTTCTCAGATTTTTTTTTATTAGTTTCTTCTATTTTCAAATTTAGATAACAATCGTTCTCAAGGAACCCTGGTGATAAAGCACAATGAGAGGATTTCCCAGACTGTGTCTGAAACGTTGAATAATCAAATCTACCATTGTGCTTCTAACCGCATCGGTTTACCAAAGTTAATGGGATATCTTTTTTTTTCTTTTTCTATATTTGCATTTCAAAAAACAACCTTTTTAAAATACCATTCAAATTCATTTTATACATATAGATAGATCGAGGTAGATGAATGTCCTAATTTATATATATAAAACTGGAATTTAAAGATTTTTTAGCAATTTAATGATGTTTGTAAAATACTGGATTTTAAGACTAAATTATATTCAAGACCGAATGTTTCCTCAGCTTAATTAAACTCTATATAGTTTAGAGATTAACTTCTAAATTTGGATATAATACACAACACCTCGTGACTTAGCGATTGAAATAAAAATATTTTTAGAAATTGCTTTCTCTTTTTAACCTATATTATTTTAGAGTTCCTAAAGTCCATGTGTGTCCGCAGTTTCCTTTAAATACTTGGCTGCGAAATCATCTAAACTTCTAGCTGTATATAAGATATACAAGCCATATACAATAGTGGAGTGGTCTCTGGTAGATTGGTGAAATTTCTGAAAGAATCAACCACTGAGTACCATACTGCATTGACCATCGAAAAATATGAAGTAGCTTCACGCATGCGTCGTGTCGTTGGTGCTGTGAAGCATGACGAAACAAATTGACAAATATCGACATGAACAAAAGGCGTATATTTTATGCATATACGATATATATTATTCAAATATTCTTTTAGAGATTATATATTTATAGTAAAGAATATATATCTTTCCGTTTGTTTCATACACTCTTTTTAAAATAATATCTTCCTTTATTTTTACTTCCCCAAGTACGGAAGTTGTGCAATACCTCCGCCCATGGCCTCGGTGAAAAAATAAAAAGTCTTCAAGTCTCCATCAAATTACGAGTCTTGAATTTTTTATGACTCCCTGGAAAGTTATTAAGTCGCTTTTCGATCCGTCCGTTATGTCATATCGTCGATACTCCTTAATTTATCCATTTTCTTTTTTAAAAATCATTTTTAATTTTATTTAGGCGAGTCTCTCTCGAATAAATCCTTTTTGCTCAGTCATCCTGTTGTGTAACAAGAAACAACTCGCTACTAATTCTGGTTTTTTAAAACTTTGTCAACTCTTTCTTAAGCGGACCATGTCTTAAGTGCAACTTGTCTTAAGCAGACTTTGTCTTAAGTAGCCCTTATCTCAAACATTCCTCATGTGTACATACTAGAGCATTAGCCATGGGACTGCCTGCTTTGGGTAACATACAACAGGTCTTCACGCAAGACTAGTTCGCTTAAGTGAAGACCTGTTGTGAATGGCCCAAAACTCGCAGTCCCACGGCCAATGTTCTAGTATGTACACATGTGGAATAGGTAATTTTATTAAACTTAGCTTTTAATCTTTTATATCTCGCAGTGTATCATTCACATGCCAGCACCATCTGCAGCGGTCTTAGGGCATTTCTGAGACCTTTCGGTTTAAATATCCTCAAATTTCGTTGACAATATTCTAGTAAAGAGAAATAGACATAACCCGGGTTTTTGGAGGGCCGAACGCCAACACTTTCTAGTCACAGTCATCCGTGCGGGTTGTATAGCTAAACCAATTGACCAGAAAGTTCCAAGCTGTGGCAGACAGTCTGAGAGGGGAGCCAACGATGCAGGATCGAGATGAGCCAGTACAAATAGTACGGCCAATTGCATTTTGAACTTCAGGAAAGCTGGATAGGGGAATCGAAGGTTATCCGATCTCTCTCTATTTTTACAAACGTGATAACAAATTGTATCTGATTCAGGATGCCAGAGAGCAAGGTTCGCCAGGAATATTCTTATATGTTAGAGTAAGGCAATATTTAAAGTAGTTAAAAAACCCGAATTTTTGAAGCCCCTGACACCAACTACTCGGGCTGTCCAGCAGTCGGAGACAAAGTTCTACTCCCGGCTTGTGTAGATTGTAGAGCTGAATCAGTTCACCAGGGAGTTCCATGCTGTGTCAGCGAGTCTGAGAGACGATGTAAGAATGATGCAGGATCGAGCTGTTCTAATCCAACCAATAAAATTGGCCGTCTGCATTCCGCGACTAGGAAAATTTGGGCAGATGAATAGACGCTGATCTACTACTCTCTATGGATTTTTCCAAACAGTGAGGCCAAATTTGGATCCGTTTCAAGATGACACATTTTTTCAGGAATGTTCTAGTATCAGTAATGTAAAACATAAGATGCTGTGTAGTAGGGTTTGTGTGACTTGAGCCTTTATTGCTGCGGCCATCAGCGAAGAAAGAGATCAATAACGTCCCATTGTGGCGAACCCGGCTAAAATGTCGGCGAGGAAATATTTACCACAATACGCTCTTCCCCCTCTTTCTCACTTACAGTTGACCTCAGTTCCCTATCTCTTGCTCTTTCAATTTCAGAATCTCTGTCGTGGTTAATTAATGTGTTTTTTAGAGTGAGATCATATTTAGAGCATTGTTTATACACGTGTCTAATGTTTCTGGTTCCAAAGTAACTTTACTAAGTACCGCTCAAAAAGAGAAACCTAACTTATGATATTTACAACAATGGATAATATATGTGAAGGTTATTCACATATTAAAGCAAAGTGCCCAATGAGGGATTCGATCCCGATTTATGGCTGTCGGGCATTGAGGGTTTTAACCTCTCGTCTACCGACTTCTTTCTAATGTTTCTTTTTACGCACACAACATACACTTTTTTTTTTTTTGCTGCAGCGAAGCGTTGTTTCAATGTGAGAGGACCGTGAGAATATAATAACGATAAATAACTAAAATAAAAGAAATTGAGTTTTGATCACAAATGATTACAGTTTTTACTAAACACGGGCGTGATAAGGCAGTAGAATGCCTCTACCTAACGTTATTTTGGAGTCTTGGCCAAACACATACTTATACGCGGGATGGTGTTAGAACCGATATATCGTTATAAACGGGATAGTGTCATGTTCTATATGCAATTGTAAAATTCATAAATTATTTGCATATAATTACTGTACGGTTTCAACATTTGAAACTTCCCCATCCTGGAAACAGACATGCCAACAGAACACACAAGCACATGATATTTAAATGTACCTAACACTGAGTTCACTATCTAATCTGTAAAAACTTGGTATTCCATCATCCCGAAGATCAATCAACCAATGTACCCACAAACTGTGCGGGGGTCGACAGACAGGATTGTATGTTAATGTGTACATATTTGAATCTATCTCCAAACTTCCCTGTCTATTGTAGAGTAGTTTGTCGCATTTGTGAAACTTTTCTCACGTAACTAGACAACGTTTTTGTGACAGTGGTTGTTCGATACGTCGATCTGTAAAATCTTATAACACTATATACCATCTCATATGGTCAGAAACTGATGTTTATCCCAAGTGTAAACATGGTACAGGCCATGGTTATCATGAGTAGGTAGGAATTTGCGATTGCCTTTACTGTTGTGCACCCTCCCATGTCTACACAAGTAGTAAAATGTTTGACATTATACTTTCAAGGTGCAAGAGCCTCCCTTACATTTGTGGGTGGCATGGAATTCTAGGCGGAGTCAGATAACAAATTATTTATTGTAAAATCAACTTTTAATTACATTTATTTATACAAATTATCAGAAGGGTTAAATTGGCGTATATTACATGTTGAAGTTATTTTTGTTTTTATGTGTGTGGTCAAATATCAATTCTAGATTATATAATGTTAGACATATGTGCTTGATATATTATAGATAAATATTTACATTTCATATTATTTATGATTTATATTTAGAATGATGTATAATTATTTTATAAGCATTATATATTTATAAGATGAATAATTTTAATATTTGAATTGAATAGTTATTAGACAAATTAAAACTTATAATGAAAATAGGAAAAGTTAATATTTGGGAGCCGCTACACATTAACTAATGGATTTGGACAAAAGAATATTATTATTATTTATATCGGAACTAGCATTCACCCTATTTGTTTCTGAATCTATGAATAAAACTACTTTCCTATACCTGTAGCAATATTTTTGGTTAGGTTAATCTTTTACCGGCAGTTATTTTCAACTTTTTTTTTTTACTCAAAAGAGTAATTTATAATTTTTGTAGGAAGTGTTTTCATTTTTTGTAATCTTGTAAATATATCTTCATTTATTTATGATGATGATAATGAAATCTCTCTGATTTCCGTTATAAATACAATCTCTTTTGTTAAATACCGACGTCTTTCTTTTTTTGAGTTTCACAACGGAGAAAATACTTAGAAAAACAATAGCCTTAGCTGTATTTTTAAAACGGTGGAATGTAGCTATATAGATGGATCTTACTACCAACCGGACAAAAACACTTTCTATAAAGCAAGTTCGTTTTATGAGGGAAGTAAGAAATCTGCTCCATTCTAGCAACTCTTCAGATGAGAGTTTGCTCAAGCCACTGCATTCCTCTACATGGCTGGCATTCCCAGCTTGTGCCAACCAGCCTCGTAGATCTCAGGACCTCTAGGTAATTTAGGTACGGCGGGGTACCATCATTAGAGCGGTGTCCCGGGCGCTAATCTAACCAGGCGTAGATTAATGGAGAAGTTTTAAGTCAATTACTGGCTGACGGAGGATTTATCTCCCCGCAATCAGGAGGTAGACTCAACGTACCGTTTCTTGGATAGCGTCGATCCTAATAACACTTCCATACGACGAGAGACGCTTAGCAACTTCCTTGAGACAAAGTTGGAATGGTCTAGGACAGAGGTCGGCAAACTGAGGCTCGCGAGCCATATGCGGCTCTTTGGATGTGAAACTCTTTATATAGTTCCATACGTAAATATTATTTATTCGAGTATTATTTATTTTTGACAAGAAAAACAAAATGTTGCGACTCTTAAAAAACTTTGAAATTTTGTAAATTGTAATTTTTAACTCTTTTCCGACTCAAAAGTTTGCCCACCCCTGGTCTAGAACCAAATTGATAAACGACTCGCTCCCAACAAAACACGACTAATAATTGGCTCTTCAGTTGAGGAATATGCATCTCGGAGCCAAGATATATACGATTAGCATTCTCCCTTGAAAATGGTTAGAGTGTTCTTCGGACTCAACGCATTATGTATTCATCTTCAAATAAAAAAGTTGTTCTTTAAACCCTCTAAAAACATATTTAATTCGGTTTGAATCAGAACCATTCCTAACTTTAGACGATTCCAATTTCTTTCAAAAGCTGCCTAATTCTATTGAAATAAACGAAGTCTATTTGTTTGCTGATATTTGATAAGGTTGAACATGTGCTGATGTGGGCCAAGTAAAACGTAGATTAAAAACATGTCAGATTTGGTAAATCTTCGTTTTTTTTTTTAATCAAGAGATATAAATGCTATTTTAAATGCGTGGCAAAATGAGATTATTATCTAGTATATACCTTTTATACGTTTTCAACACAAAGGTTACCTAACTATTTTCAAAAGTTAGACTTTTACACTGATACCATATGCATTTGATAGAAGGAATTAACATTTTGATTTTCACCTTATCATGAAGATTCTTGATGAAACTCTCTATAACAAACAAATATTTCAGCACTCTTCAATTAACTCTTCGCGACGTCAACAAAATACTTTAAATACAGAAATAAAAAAGGGTATTAGGTTCCTCCAATTCGGTTGTAGGAGGCTCTTCACTGTATTTTATAATTGGTTCAATGGACATGTACTGCCAAGTCTGGAATATCTAAATAAGTCTTCGTACTTCGCGGACTCCCACTCGGTAGGTCGTCAAGAAGAAACTCTTGCCCGGAGGAGGATTCAGGGGCGGATTGGAGAGGTTAAGCAAATTGAGAAGATCCTCCCCTCAAGATTAAATGGTCCCCCACCAAAGATTAGGAAGAAAGAGCTATTAAAATGGGTCGAAGCAATCCATTTAGGTTGGAAGTGGTTCTGCGCCAATTGAAAGTCCTCCTTCCGCTAATGAATCCCCTCAGAGCGGAGCCATTCATAAACCCTAAGACGGGGGGGATTAGGTCGATCCTTGGGATTGCTTTTCTTCCATCCTTGCCACGGACTGCCTGCCTACCTTTATGGCGACTCAGTGACCTGCAGCCCCACGTATAAGAGATCATTCTAAACGCCCTTAGGACTACTCCCATCGCCTCCCGTTTACACAAACTGTTCATCGAGGCACTTACTATTGCGTGTAAGGAAGGCCGTAAAGCAAATAGCGCTGATTATCTTTATTCCTCTTTATTTGCATCCGCAGGGTCGTTATGCAAATAGGGATGTCGTAGAGAAATTTTAGTTATTATACAACTTCCGTGTCTCCTCCGGCAGCGGGGAATTCCCACTATTGTCTTCTTCAAAGACTCCTTCTCCGAATGTGATTATCAAGCTTGGAATATTTAAAATAAAGATGTTTCTTTTTTATATAATTCGAAAACCTAATTTAGAAAGTACTCTATATTTATGGGAATTATAATAAATAATCTGTTTTCAAAACGCTAGCCCAATTATCACGATCTTTTTTTTTTTTTTTTTCTAATTCAGGTCAAAATTCCTTTCAATTTCCTTCAAATAGCACTATCCATTTAGTGCAAGTATTCTCTATTTACAGTAAGATAGCGAATTCTAATGGGACCGAACTCTTGGTTCGCTATAGCAATGCTGTATTCACTATATCCATGGTTCACTATAGCCATGGTTCACTATATGGTATTATTAATATTGGGAATTGTGTCAGATTTTCTATATTTTAACAAGGTTTTATTGTTCTATAAAATAAGGGTCACCTCTCCCGTCAAAATACACGCTAAAGCTAGACGCCTTCTATCGACCGACTCCGCAAACTAACGGACTCAGACCGCTTACAAAGCCACAACATCAGCTTTGGCAAACTAAGAAGCATCCACCTGGAAAACATGGTTTCGGGCTAATGGCTTTCGTCATTATAGAAGAACTTTATTCTATGAGAGATCCACAAGGAATCTAATGAAATCTTCACAATCTGCCAAAGAGGTGTTTAGCTGGTAGTGGCTAAGCCAAATCTATGGCCAAAATATAGATGGAACGGTTTTATTGTATTTTAAACGATACGCTCAATAGGATGTTACGTTTATAACTTCGACAAATATAAAAGCAAGAGTCATTCTAGGATACATCAATAATGACACAAACAGAACTTTCTTCAAACTCAATACTGCATCATTACAGAATAGCATCATTACAGAATAGCATTTTGAAGAAGCCTTTAAATAGCGTTTCTTCTTCTACTTGGGCTCCGCAAAGACGAGTCTACTATATGAGACACTATGTGTTAATAAAATACTTCTGTCGTTGTTGATTATTCCACCTTTCTATCCTCGAATATTTATTTACATATAGGGAATCTGATTAACGCGCGCGGTACAAATTGAATTAGCAAGGTGTCCGCGACGGACTGTAATTGGGTTAGCACGTCCTGCGACATCAATGAACTGCCGGATAATGAGAAGAGAATATAAACGTCAGAGGATAAACCCCACAAACGCCAAGAAAGAAAAGAAGAAAAAAAGATCCAATTAGAACCTTCTCTCTCGGACAATAATCTCGTACACTGCGAAGTGTCAATCCTCCTCTCAGAGATGAATAAACCGGGAGATACTCAGATTAGACTCCCATTATATATTTATTTGTAATATATTTTATGTACAATATCTATAACAATGCATATATGTATTGTTGAACCTAGTTGCAACTTTGCATGGTCATCGACCTTGGTTTCCTCCTTCTAGGTGTTATACACGTTTCCCGAGCGGGTTTCCATACTCAAAGCAAATAAAGAAAAGTAAATGAAAGTAAATCACCTTTTAAAGTTATTGTGTTTATTTATTTGTTGTCTTCCTCGTAGGTAGTGATCCGCAGTCTTCGTCTAGGTCCTCTCTCGCTCCAATAACCAATCAAGATATATGTACAAAAAAAAAATATATTATAAAAGGAATGAAACTATAAAAAAGAATGATACCCTTGTAAATATAATCTGTTTTAAATAAATATTAAATATCATAGAATATTTTGGAATAAATGTAGGGCGCATTAAAATTGATGCAAATATATATATATTTTTTTTTAAATAAAGAAGGCATATCCTGACCAGGAGCACATTTGCTTTTTAGATGGCAGAGCGCCATCTAGTGGAACAGAAATCAACTAAACATTGATTTAACCTGTTCCCTGATATTTGGCCAACCCATTTTCTTGATAAATCAAGAAAAGCCAACCACGAACGCGTTTCGGGCAGTTATATATATAGGCGGTTTATGAAGATTCCATTAGATACCGTGTGGATCTCATGGAATAAAGTCCAACCTACGCTAACGAGGGCCATTAGCCCCAAAACCATGGTCTCTAGGTGATGTTTGCAGGTTCTCTTTTCTCTTAATTTGCCAAACTGGTGCTGGGTCTCATTCTTTATCTTTACCCCAACGTTCTGTACCGGGGTGAAATGCATTGTTTTAACGCTTTTTTTTCAAAGGGAGAGGTGCCTCTTACAGGCTATATTATGTAAAGTGGGGCGGTGACCCGAGAAAGTTTGGCAACCTGTGATCTAGGTCAATGTTGTCCGAGCAGCGTGTCGTGAGGTGTCGCCAAACATCAAAATTGATTTTTCTCCCCTTAATCAGATTCGAATTGATTCGAAGGTAGTACATGTCTCTGATTAATTTTTTAAAATGTTATCTCATAAAATTGTTTTTTTCTTCTTAATATTTAAATGGATTATAGCATTAGGACAACTCCACGCCATACATGCAACGGAGAGTGACAAGTATAATTATATTGGGTCCGTGATCTAGTCTCATGTCGTTAAACTGTGCCGTGAAATTAACTTGTCAAATCTCTATAATACACAACAATTTTTCTAAAGGATTATTATCAGTACGATATATAAATAAAGCCTTATTCATTGTTCTCTATTTGCATATTCCTAAACTTCTCTAAATTCAGTCATACAACTAACTTTTATAGTCAATTTAGATATGCAAATAAGTCTCAATATCCTTTGTAGATTTCAATTTTGTGTTAATTGTGGTTTGAAGAGTTAGTTAGAAGCGTTGAGTTCAGAGAGTTTACTTAGTCCTTTAGTCAGAGATGTAAATCCAATCTGAATTTAGTCAATTTAATATGTCTTCAAAATCCATCAAGTGACAAAATACACTCATGGACAAACTTAAGGAAGTTGTACCTTTTAGCATATATATCGAGATTAAGACAATAACTCTGAAAGATATTTGATACACAGTGACCTTTATTGAAGGCACACTCATGAACAAAACTTAGAAAGTTGTACACCTTTTAGCATATATATCGGGATTCAGACAATAACTCTGAAAGATACTCGATACACAGTGACCTTTATTGAAGACACACTCATAGACAAACTTAAGGAAGTTATACTTTTATCATGTATATCGGGATTCAGACAATAACTCTGAAAGATATTCGATACACAGTGACCTTTATTTAAGACACACTCATGGACAAAACTTAAGGAAGTTGTATCTTTTAGCATATATATATCGGGATTCAGACAATAACTCTGAAAAATATTTGATACACAGTGACCTTTATTGATGACACGAGATAATCAAGTGTGAACAAAATTGCCTCTGTCTCCTTAAAAAAAAAAAAAAAAATAGGCCGGCGAAATCAGACTTTGCACTTCCTTAAGCTTTGTCTATCATTGTTTTTCTGCATATCATTTACTGAACATTCAAGCCACTACAATATGTTTATACAATATTTGGCATATATCGGGATTGCGACACCATATAGATATATTTTTAATTAAAAAGGCATATATTGGATCAAAAAATCATTTATTTTACCAATAATTCAGTTGGCTGAACGCCAACCTTTATCAAGATATTATAACATATTTAATGTATGTCAACAACAAACTCAGCGCCACATCATAGATATATGGAAGTCGCTGTCATAGTTTCAATTTCGGAATATGCAAATGAGTTCTAGAATAGATTTGCTTTATTTTTTCCTTTCAAACGCGCAAAACTAAAGGGGGAGAGCCATAATTAAGTAATTAGTGTTATGTATGCAAATTGATATGTGTATATGGGAAATATTTAATATAATTGTTTTAAATCTTTGTTTTATATTTTCCATAGTTGTTTTAAGCCTTGGGAAATACCAACAGTCTTGATAGTTTTCCCGTTTTTTTTTTTTTTTACAAAAAAAAAAAAAGAACCGTAAGAAAATGTTATATCTAATTATAGATAAACAAGAACTGTTTTTTTTTTATGGGGTATTATTTGGAGTCGATTTTAGAATACGAAACAAAATTCTTCTTTCCCAGGAATTTGAGCGTTGTCGTTGAGTTGTAAAAAGAGATGACGGAAAAATTCCTTTTGAATAAATTGTTTTATTTTACGTGTGAACTACTCTGTGACGCGGGACAACAGCCCGAAACGCGTACATGGTTGGTTTTTCTTGATTTATCAAGAATTTGTGTTGGCCACATATATCATGGAATAAATTAAATCAACGTTTAGTTCATTTTTGTTCCATTAGATGGCGCTCTGCTATCTAAAAATGCTCTGTGAGCGCGGTCAGGATATGCCTTTTTTGTTTTAATATCAACACCTATTTTTTTTTCTACATAGAGTTCAGTATTGTACGAATTTAAGACGATAAATCAATTCTTTAAAATAAATCTGGCCTGAAAATACTGTCATCGAGAAGGCCAAATGACACTCACTTCTCACTTTCTTACTGCTACTCTTTTTGTGTTGTTTTTCTTGCTTCCCTCTTTCTCTTTCTTATTTTTTTCTTTTTCTTCTGTCTATATCGTTGTTTCCTTTGTCTCACTGCTTTGTTCTTATGCATACCTCTGGTGAATCCTGTATAGGGTCAGTGACCCTAAATAAAGGCTTTTTTGTTTTTGTTGTTGAAAATACTGTCATCAACATAAAACGTAATTTTTATAAAGTATGTGACTATTAATTTGTATTTATAATTTATGTTGTGATCATACCGAAAATATATTGGGAAAATAGTTTTAGTTTTATAGAAAAACGTTTTTAAAATTTAATTTTGACTATTTACTCGCCGAGATGATATACATTCATGAACAAATCTTAAGGAAGTGGAAAATCTTTGATGTCGACGGTCGTCTGTTTTTTTTTAAGGAGACGCAGACAATATATTATTCAAGTAAGAAGATCAAGAATATTTAAATTTATTACAAAGGCATCTCCCAACCACAGAGCCCTATCGATTTAAGTCGACGTTTAACTTTTATTCCGATAGGTGGCGTTCTTCCATATTTAAATGTTCCTTTGAGCAGTCAGGAAATGCCCTTTTAAAAAATCAAACGTCTATTTTATTTAAAAGCATTCAAACCTCTATACTCTTTTTCTCCAGACCCTAAAAATTGTTAAAATAAAGAAGATAAAAAGGGGACGGGTACGCCTGTAATTTTGTCTTTTCCTCAAGGCATTTTGTTATGAAATGAAGCCACCTTTTGTTCTCCCGTTGCTCTTTGTTATTTTCTATCTATCAACATTCTCATTTATATGCATTTCTAATTTGACTAAATGTCTTTCCCATCATTATTAGAAGCACCAAGGGATTGAAACGTTTTTTTTCTCTAAACGTTTATTGTTAAGACCATCGCAGGGGATCCAATGAAAATATATGTAAATAAGAAAAATATATATATATAATTTATTTTTAGCTCGCTATTGCCACGCATACTTTATTTTTAAAGGAATTGATATATTTAGCTAGATTAAGCTTTTTCTTTATTGGAGTAATTCTGAATTTTGAGTTTTCACATTTCTTTATACCATTTATTCTAACATTTCAACTTGTCTACAATAAACATATAAAACATTCCAATACTGTTTGTAAAATTACGTTCAACATGTTTTTTGATTGGATTATACGAGTTTAATAAAGATTGCATCAACATATCGTATAATTTAACATTAAAATGTTTTGAGGTAATCAAATCAAACTCTTCTTTGTCCGCTAAAATTTACCATTACAGAATAAGGAAAACAAACTTCAGATTTCAATAATATAAAGAGATTAAAAAGTCTAATATTAATATGATTTATAAATATAACCCGGAAATTAAATTTGTTTACAAAACTACAAAATGATAGAAAAATAAAATACATATAGTTTCAACACACACAACAACTGAAAAGAGAAATTTTGAAATTTTCTTATATTCAATATATAGGTAGTAACTCATTTATACTACTTGTAATACTTCATGTCTCAATGCAAACATTGCGGTAAAATAACATTGCACGCTGATTGGCTGATTAAGATCACGTGATAGTAGTGGATCAATTAGTAAGCGAATAAATCGGGCATCATCTATATCGATTAAGGCGTATATATTATAGTTGATATATGAGAGATCATAGTTTTTTCCCGCACATGCAAACACAAAGGCCATAAGAAATCAGATAAAGAGTGACAATGTTCAAGCGAATAAAATTATAACTTCTGAGAAATTTCTAAAAAAATATTACATATTCAGTTCAGTCTGACTTCACAATAATCATTATGGATTCTTTCAACCAGGAGAATGCAGGGGATGCAATATTCATTTATAAGAGAATATACTCAATTTACTGAAAGTCAGAAAAAACATTTTCTCAAATGAGTCCAACGAGTTTATCTGTTCCTCGACATTCTCGAACCAGGTTTGTGCTGTTCCTGAAAGGAAAAAACGTATAAGGTTGTCCTAAAAGTTCGTGTTTTTCTTAAAACATTGTTTTTTCTTATTATTTGGCGAATACATAATAATACATAATACAATTACTTTGAACATAATACAAAGACATTATACATAACAGCGAATGATATTATGGCGAATAATATTGATATTTCAAAATTTAGCAAGTGTTTACAAACTTTTGGGACAACCTTGTATTTATTAGTTTGATTGTCTTAATTAAGTTTTCCTGTATATAAATTTCATATTACCTTTATATTGTGGCGAAGAAATATAATTTATATTTAATTTTATTATTCAATTAAAATATTTGAAACCTATTTATAATTTTATATTTGAAAATCATCATTTAGTTGCCTAGCTTGCTTGCTCGATTTTCTCTAGCTGTAGATAGTTTGGTTGATTTGTTGATAATTGTCGACTGGTCGTGGTCACGTTATCAATAAATACTTTCACATCTCCAGATATACAAAGACTTGAATTCTACGTTACAATAACGCTTTAAAAAAATAATAATAACAATGCTTTTTACTGGGACTATTAATGTTACTCATGCATGTACCCTATATTTCTACTCGGAAAATCTGTATAAGACTGAAAGGTCTTAATAAAGCTTGCTGTTGTTGTATATAAGAGTTTATACAAGAGAATGTTGTGAAACACTTCTCCATTGACACAGATCTCCCTGTGAACGACCGCCATGCTGTTCACGACATTTAGAAGTCCAACAGGAACATCTCAAGTGATCGATGTACCTCCCGAACGTTTTTTACCTTTTTTATTTTATAATGGAAAAAAAAAAAAGATTCAAAACTTTTCCCCCCTCTCTCCTTGTTCTGTTCTACTCCTTTTTAGTTCCGCTACTTTCCTTCTAATGGAAGATTCACTCTAAATGGAGAAAAAAACTATTTTTATCTTCAAAAATCGAATGGGAGGAATCTTGCGCTCTAGTTTTATATTATTTCTTTCTTGTTCTTCATATCTGTCTGCGGAAGTGGAATATCTCTGGTATTGTAGAAGTGAAGTAGGAAGTGCTGTGATTATTTATTGAAGATATTGACGACGCTCTCTCTCTCTCTGTCTTTTGAGTCTTTCTTTCATAATAATAAATAATGAAGTTGTTAGAGTTTTTATTATATTATTATAGCTCTGTATATATTTTTGTATATATTTGACCAATAATATATGGTCACGTGCGTAAATTGTCTATATATTGTGATTAAGAAATAAAGTTATTTGATTGTCCTCCTGTAAGGTCTGGAGAGGGGCACCTCTACTCCACCAACTCGCCATGTGTAAATAGCCGGGACATGGTGAGCTGTGCTTGAATGTAACACCTGTAAACTAAGACGAAATAAATTTTTAAAAAGTTAGTTGTGTAAGAAAGAGAGAGAGAGAGATTGAAACTGATTTATTATAACGTCCATATAAGTTTATATAAGGTTAAATACATAAAATGAATAAATAAGATTAATGATGATAGATATATGAATATAAATAGATAAATTAATTGATAAATATACATATATATACAAGGTCTTCATTGGTGGCGCCCACCGCGAGAAAGACTCCGCCACCGATGGACTGCGAGAGTTCTTAGAGAGAGAGAGAGAGAGATTGAAACTACTTTATTTCAATGTACATATAAGATTATATAAGGTTAAATACAGAATAAATATAAATATGATTATAAATTGATAAATTATGAATAAATAGATATCAACATATATAGTCACGACCGTCTTTCCTCAATTCCTCATGTCACGGATGCGCGCGCATCATCATTATGATCATTATCATTATCTAATGATAATAATAATAATTATTATTATTATATTATTATTATTATTTTATTATTAATATATATAGTCACGACCGTCTTTCCTCAATTCCTCAATTCCTTATGTCACGGATGCGAGCGCATCATCATTATGATCATTATCTTCTATAGAAGCTTCTATCTTTATAATTATGTATATTTACAAAAAGTCAATTCTCTCGCGCCTCTAGCGGTGAAAATGAGGGGTAATACCAGCTGACCTAATGTACATGTAAAGTTTGGAGCGGGACGTTTCACAAGAGTGACATCCACGGCTCCAATTTATAATTGTAACAAATAGTATTGGAATAAAAACATTCAATCGGGTAAAACACGGGCGTTGTCCGGGTCATTCGTCTAGTAAATAGATAAAAATAATTGATAAATATACATATATATATATAAATATATACAAGGTCTTCATTGGTGGTGCCCACCGCGGGAAAGAGAGAGATTGAGATTGAAACTGATTTATTAAAACGTCCAGAGAGAGAGAGAGAGAGATAGAGACCAGTGCTCAAAGGTTGGTTGGTTAGATCCTGGGGTGTCCGCTACATTCTTAGGGAAGTCTCGCGCGCCAACTATACCTCAAGTTGAAAGAGTGAATTACATGGAACCAGCGAAGTTTACCGAACAGAAGTTAATCTCAACAAAATAATCTCTTGCAGTAAAGACAGTAAGAAGAATCCTAAACGGGAGGGAAATCGTGGTAAATCGTTTTTTTCCTTCTATAATAAGTTCTACAATAAAGTTCAAAGAAGAAAACATCAGGTGTTAAGGGATATGTTTCTTTTTATAAAATTTAATTCTGATCTCTAGCTTTTGGACATGAAAGCTCTTCTACAGTAGAAAACACGATATAATAAACCGCAAATAGAACACGAGTTATATTATAATCAGATACTATTTTACATAATTTCATACACATGTGGAAGGAAAAATATGAAAATTTATCTTAATGAGATCTGAATACAAAAAAAAAAAACTTATCTCTAGAAGCCTCTCATGTTTTTTATCTTTGAACTTTATAGAACTTCTTATTGAAGAAATGAAACGATTTACCGTCATTTTCCCCCTTTTACGACTCTTACTACTGTCTTTACTGCAATGGAAAACTATTGGAAAAATCCCGGCTCATCAGTGGTGAACCCTTCCAGAAATTCCACACACACACACCAGTTTAATCAACCATACCGCTATAGTATATTGCATGCATGTATCTAATATTGTGGAATTGAGCTATTCTGCCTTTTTATATCCGGCACTTGAATTCTTGGTTGAGGTATTTATTTAGCGAGGGATTCTATTCTTATTTCTTCAAATAAAAGGTACGTATCAGAGATGTATTTTCACTTTGTTAAGAAAACGAAATAACTGATTATTTTGCCACTCTGTATTTAAATACTCTTTAAAGCTCTTGTCCCTATAGTTCGTTTCCAGCGCCAATGATGGCGCATGCGCAGTTTATTTCATTTTTATCGTTGTTTCATACATACACTCAAATTCGGCCATATTTTCTTTAGGTTTTATTATTGTAAATTAATTTATTTTTTGTTTTAAAAAGTTTTTAATTGAGAGTTATTTTACAGAAAAGTTTAGTATTTAAATTTGGAGTAACCTCGAATTTACCATATTCCAGTAATTTTTAAAATATATTTAATGAGTATAAAATATTAGGACCATAAGTAATATTGAAACTTTTGAAATTTAGGCTATAAAAACCTTTTGGAAGTTGGTTTATTATTGTTAGAATTTTTTTTCACCTTTTGTATTTACAACATTTGCTAAAAGTCGATGCATTTTTATTACCATCGCGAATTTCTTATGATTCAAGGCATCATATGGTGTAAAGAAAAGATGCTGTGTTCTCTTGGCTCGCTTAGGATGTTCCATGAATGTACCACGATCTCATATTACGTTCACAAACTCTGTTTAAAAATTGAAATAGGAGATTCCCAGCTATTTAACTCTCTTCCCGAGAATATTCCGGTAACCTAAGCTGACCCTATTGTAACCGTGTGACCTGGGGAATAAGATTTCCTCCTCCCCATTCTAGAAAATGACTTTCCATGCCGTTACTAGAATCTAGCCAGAGATCAACTTTTGCATCGTAATATTAGATTCTGGGAGATAAAGATAACTTGAAGAAACACAAACACTTCTTCTTTCTCTCTCTTAAAGATCAATCATAATATATTAAAATAAGAACATTAAGCATCTTAATCAGATGCTTAATGTTCTTATTTTAATATTGATTCAAAGGATTATTTTATCGAATCATAATATATGTTGGGACTATATATCGAAACTTTCCTTTACTATTTTGCTAATATTAATGCTAATTTGTGGTTGATTATAACTATTTATAAATTAAAAAAAAACTTTATACTACCCTTACTGCAATGGAAAGATATGTAGGTGGGCTGTTCAATTGCAACTATCCTTTAGTCAGCTTTGCCTGTTCAATCAAAATTAGACGTTTATGAGGATTTCTTCCTACGAACTGACGTGAATGCCGTGAACCAGCGATGTCTATCTACTTGATATGGCCGGCAGAAACTTAAAGTGAAAACCTCTATTAAAGGTACTCTGACTTGACAGCACATTTTATTAATTTTATTTTCTATAATATAAAATAGCTTAAAAGTGATTCCTTCTTTAAAATTGTTAGTTTAAGGATAGATCTCTATACCATTCTATTCTCCCTGGCAAATGTCATCCTTCCCCCGACTGACCCCCGGAGGCGACACCGATAAAAACCACCGCCGTAGTCAGCAATGCTCAGCACGTCTCGATTGGGGTCATTAGGAGAATTGGGTCCTCCCGAATTTTACTGTCAAAATCACTCCGATTAGGAACTGCCTCGCGCTATGAATAATTCAGTTGTTTATCTCTTTTTCCCTTACCTTTGTGTCTTTTTCCACTCACTGTTGGTCGCTCGAACTGTAATGACAGGTTGGAACTGACTAAACGTTCTAGGTTCGTTCTCTTTGTTTCCTCACCTCTCTGAATCATTAGGGATGTAGGAGTAGAAAGATTGAAATTGAAACTACTTTTATTATATAGTTCATATATGATTGTTTATTATTATATACAAATACAAAAGTGAATATAAACAATATTATAAATAAGGATATATATGAATAAAATAAATATAAAATAATTGATGAATATACACATAATTTCTTCATGACGTCTTCCACCGCGGGAAAGACTCCGCCAACGATGGACTGCAAGAGTTATTTCCCACAGAGTGGGCCGGTCGATGTGTTTGTTGACTACTGGCGTTACCTACCTCAATGCCAAGATAGTACTTATAGATGGTAGCCTTCGCCACACTTGTGATCTTCCTTGCCTCGGGATGGAGGAGGGATAGGGGAAGAGAGGGGATTGTGAATCCCACCTTTCTTCTCTTGATGTTTCTAGATGTTAATTGTCACTCAATTTATATAATACAAGTATAATTGCGAAAATAAATAGCAATCCATATCAAATTCGTTAATGATGAAACGCTTATTTTGGATCATCTAGTTTTATATTGGTATCTTTCATTATGTCGACCAGGGTGATCGCTTATCTTCTTCGAGGAGTAGTACGTCTCTAGAATCCTTCTTTCTAGTAGCATACTCCTTCGAAAATATTGGCGATTATCCTTGTCGAAATATTGGAAGATACTAAATATAAAATAGTTAACAAATATGATGCTGTAGCAAGAATTAAGCTTAGTGCCTTTTTGTGCTGTTTCTTCTTTGTCTTACGCTACTGCGGATATCTGGGTGTTTCTATACATGTTCAGTAATGATGTGATTCTACTGGAACGCTGAGATAAGGCTGCGATTCTACATCATCAATAGACTGATATCTGAATTCAGAAATGTTGAAAACTCGCTGTTTTATCAAACAGGGGAGTTTCTTATGAGAGAATGCCTATAAACGTGACTACACCAGGTCTATCCTGGAAGCGATCCCTTATCAAAGACTCAGGTAAAGTTACGTTTTTCAACCAAAACAGTTTCTGATGAGAGATCACCTACAGGAGAGAATAGGTTAGTCATGTTTTTAGGCTATGGTCTCTCATGGGAGTCCTACTGTACCGCCGGTTTATAGTGGCTTTGTCTTATACGGTGTATAGAAGAGATAAACGCGGAGTGTCAATGTGGGCAGCCGCACATCCATAGAAAACCAAGTCCGTTCACCATGAGAAGAGGAGAGAGCCAGGAAGTGTAGGTGTGAGCCGGGTTGGAGGGCTGCCAAAACCAATGGGCCTCACCACCACGCCTCTTTTGTTTTTTGGCTTCGATCGCGTGCGATGGCCCGCTGCGATTTTCTGGGTCCTACGTCTACCCATTCCTTCAGACGGTGGACCGCCGGCCCTTTTTTTCTGGCGCTCTCACTGGATTCTACGGGCGTATTTGCCTTCTTCACTTCTCAGCTGAACTGTGTCCTGGTGAACCGGGGTAGTAGACATTATGGTTGGTAGTACTGATAACCTAAGAGAAACCGAGTTCTTAAAAAAAAAAAACCTTATCTTTATTGAAACAATTTTTTTTTAGATTCAAGGGATATTGATAACAAATTTATATTTTTAATACATCTTAGGGATCGTATATGACTCTAGGCAGGTCTATTTCCTAATAGAATTGCATTTTGATGTATTTAATGGTTATACAGCGTTCTTTTCCTATAGGAACTTTGAGGTTTTTGTTTTCGAGAGACTTTTGTTTTAGCTATTCTACTTGCTGCTAAAATTTTTCGATAATTCTAATAATAATATAAAAGATCTATATAAGAAACCTTGGAGGATTTTTCCAAAATTATGTGAGTTACTCGGAATTACAAAATTTTAATTGAATCCATGTAGATTGCAGCTTTTTAAAAAATGTATTTCGACGTTGTGTATCTATTGCTGAGAGAAGCATCGAGCTGTGATATCAGTATTGTTCTCTCGGATACAAATGGAATAGTACTGAGCTAGTAGGCGGGACGTTATAAACGTCGTCACAATATATGTATCCTCTACTTTTGTCTTGTCAGGAGTATTCAGCTATTCAGATCTCCTCTTTTCCCTATTTGAGAGGGCTAATGATCCATTCAAACCCATCCGTGCGGAGGTATTTATATATATATGCATGGCGAGAGGTTGTAATTGCTTTCCTCATTCACCCACTCTGATATTTACTTGATTTCTGGAGCGATTCTCTTTTGTGTCTTCCCCCGCCTGGTGTTCCTTTTGTTCTGAAGCACGAGGCAATGACTGACGAGATTATACCCAACAACAGACCGCACAGCTCTTTGTCTTATTGAGCAATTTGCATCAAATGAGATTTTCTCACTTTCTCCCTTGTTTGGAGATGATTATAACTCGGCTCTTGTACAAAGCACTCCCCACTTAGAATGTAACTTGGATTTCATCTTTTCTCGACTTGCTTGGTTCAGATAGCACGTCAGGTTTAGATTCTGAGACGTATTTTACGAAGCTATCCATTTTCCGTTGTTTTTTAATTTTCTCTCTCTCTCTCTCTCTTTCATTATACTGTTTCTACACTTAATATATCGTATATTATTTTATAAACTAAGAGTTTACTCCAAATACGCACCTACTTTTTTTTAAACTGGCTTTAACATTTACTCTTATATAAAACTGAATTCATTATTAAGTGGCGGGTGTGAAAATTGTTATTCATTGTAAGTGTTGATTGCGGCAGAGAGATAGGTTTACTAAAAGAGATAAAGAGATGCCATCTAGAGGGTGCTAGATGAGAAACTAGATTCGCTGTGTTTCCCAATCATCCTGGTATGTTCTAACACCGAAGTTATAACGTACACCACACATAGATATTAAAATACGGTAAAATGGGTTTATTTGGACTTATATATGTCCTATTGAAATATCGGATGTAGCTGTGTGTCTGACGAGCCAGCAAAAACAATAAAAAAGTATAAGAATGAGTAGTCGATTTGAAAGCGAGGAAATAGAGAAATCCCTATATCTCAGTCAGTACCTATATGAACTTTTAGATTATTTTATAATAAAGAAACGCACTCAGGGCTGTGTCTTCAGTTCGAATTATAAGTAAATGTAATTTCGTACTAAAATATCGTTGAGAGATTAGCGCGTTCTTTATTTTGTCACCAGTTCTCCGGTACATCTGCGGGATGGTTATTCCAGCATGGGTAGGTTGGATGATTCTTTGAACAACTTGCGCCTGCCTTACCGCAGCTATCGAACCTTTGCTATGTCTCAGCAACTGCCTCTTCTCACAATATTTGGCCATCTCAACATCTCGACTATATCGAGAAAAATTCTATCTTCCATCTCCTCTATTCGATATTCTCCTACGTGGGTGGACTTACCTTCCTATTTGGGTTTTGTTTTATACCGGTCCCTGAATATAAATCACACAATGGAAGTTAAAACGTCTGTAGAAGAGCTTCTGCCCTCGAAAGCTTACGTTAATACTTTGATACGTTCGATGATATAACGGAACTAGTACTGAAGTACTGAGATTTATATTTTTACTTCTGAGTCAAAATGGACAATGTTCACAAACTATCGACTTAATACAGATTTAGCCCAATCGTGTCGATCAAGGATGCTATAGGCCGTCAAGCCCTTGCATCCAAGACTCTAGCTCATATATCCAAGGAGAAGAACCTGACAAACACACTTCACATAAAGCATAAAGTGCTGTTTTGAGGCATCGTAACACGACACTCTTAGTCCACCTCCCCCTATAGAGTCAAGTTATTCATTTGATACCTGAGCATCAGACAGCGGGTGCCTTGGGGATCATAATTTCACAATACAAGGTACTGGTCATGTTACACATTATCGCGATGTATTTTCGTGACGTATTTTCTTAATAGTATAAGTCTGTTTTTCTTACATATTATCCATCACTTTATACGAATTATAAATATTTATTTTTAAAAACAGCCCAATACAATGTTATTACTGCCTGATAGATTAAACTGACGAAATTGCTTTGAAGATTCACCCCTGGTGAGTCAGGCACTCCCAAAAATGTTTCTCATTACACAATGATCATTAGGAAATTATTTTATTTCGAGGGGGGATGCGCCAAACAATTTATATTTCTGAATACAGATGGCGCGATTTTGCATTTTAAATAAATTTTGATTATTTGTCGAAAATTCGGCCTGTGAGGAACTCCCTAGCAAACCTAACCATTTAAGAAACATTGACATATCGTAATAATATTGTATTGATTGTGCCAATATTGTAACCAGCTGTCCCAATATTTGTCTTGGATTACCTAACCTCCCAAATAGTTGTATTGGGCCAAATCAAAATACCGATTTCCCTGAGCGGCTAGTGTAACTGGATTCTAACTATCTCTTTATGTCTTCGTGCAAATAAATATAAAATTGGGAAAATTACAAATTCTTATATTTAACAACGTCACTTCATTGTCTAATTAAACCATTGTTTATTAATTATAAATGTATAAGGCTTATGCAAAAAAGGGGGTGGAATATTGAAAGATTAAAAAAAAACCTCAATAAACTTTGTAGAAATATTAATATTCAGTCAATGAATGAGACCTAGAAAGCTTGTGATTATATGTAAATAAAGAACATTTTTCCTGTAGAGCTGAAATGGTACAATTGCAAATAGAACCTATAGAAACTCTCAAGATAGGTTTTACTGTATATAACTTAATAAGGAAATAGTCTGTGCATATTAAAAAATGATCTTTATAGATAATGAAGGGATTTGTGTTCCGAAAAAGTAAAATGTCAAAACAATTATTAGTTTTTTTTTCAATATGTGTAATAGTTATCAAAGAAACGGAGATACGAGTAAACGGCGAAAGTTTTATAGTGTTACACAAGGTGAGAACCTCAAGTCCATTGTGAGGGCAGCTGTTTGACTTTCGACCAGTATACAAGGAAGGCGGATAAAGATTTATATATTCACCCAAATATACTTTTAATTCGGGAATGGTGAAGATCATTTACAAATGGGAGCAAATATTTACACTACATATTTGCATATTCCACTAGGGCATCAATTTGCACGTAACCTTCAACATTACCTACGTCTAAAGGACAGAACCAAGTAACACGCGAACATGTGATAATATTTTCGATCGAATGAAAAAATAACATAATTATTTTCTTCTTAGTTGAAGTAAGCGTACAGTTTGTGTTCATTACTTGAAACAATGTGTAATGATATTAGTCATTTCGTCTAATATTTTCCAATTACCTTTAGACGAAATTTAGAGGTGCAATATACGTTTGTGGGAGAAAATCGCTATCCTATCTACTTTAACAATGTTAACTTATGTTTGCAATGTCAAAGTGATGTGCGAGTTGCATAGATTAATGTAGGTTGAACTTTTAGACACTCTGCTCAACACTACATGAAATTCTGTTTGACTAGCTTTCGGGCCAAGAAGCCTTCAACAGGCCTTAAAACAATGTACACTGCATAAAATTCTGCCTGGCTCTAGCCCTCGGACTAGCATAATCTAATAAAGAAACACCTCGCATTAAAACGGATAATTTTCTCGGAGTTTTCAACCAGCAAGTGCTATTCTATTGTTTATTAAGGATTACGGGTGCAAATCCACTTCCAACCAGGATGTACTTAGCGGCACGTTGAGCTGTTCCTGATATACTTCGCGTGACGCCTCCATTAGATGCGACTGTGTTCTGGGTGGTTGCGGACACCACTGCGCTGGACTCAGGTCCTATTGAAGGACTCCTCCACCAGCCAGGTGACCACCGTTATTTCCGCCATGCCACGGCGGCCTCGCGTGACGCCGCCCATTACCTGCGACGGTCCCCCGGGAAGGTTGCGGACACCGCTGCGGCGGTTCCGGTGAATTCCATTCAGATTGTGGGATTCCTTTACGACCGGCCATACCTCGTTAGGAATTTTAATTGGGCCATCGATCAGGATGGCTGTTACCTTCTCTATTTCACCTTTCACTCCATTATTCTATAGAACCGACTCTCTTCCTTTCCCTACCTTTCCGACACCAAAGATTCCAGACAGCCAACTTCCTAGGAATCACCAATTTAAACCCAGAATCTCTGAAATATCAAAGAAACAAGCCTGCTTAGCGCTACCTCACGAATTAAGTCTCTACTTACCTTGTGTATAGAAAACAAACAAACAAAAAGACTAAGGTCTCAAGAACAACCTGAGTAGTTGGCGACATACGTACACTCCAGGAACCTGTTTTTTTTTTTAAACCATATAAACAACAACAACAACAAAAAGCCTTTATTCAGGGTCACTGACCCTATACAGGATTCACCAGAGGTATGCATAAGAACAAAGCAGTGAGACAAAGGAAATAACGATATATACAGAAGAAAAAGAAAAAAAAAAAACAAGAAAGAGAAAGAGGGAAGCAAGAAAAACAACACAAAAATAGTAGCAGTAAGAAAGTGAGGAGTGAGTGTCACTTGGCCTTCTTCTGAGATACGGACTTGTGGAAACCATAAAACACCGTAGCAATATACTTATTCTGGGTCATATTGTCAATTATTGATGGAAGTGAAGCACAGAGTTGCCCAGTTTTGAGCATAAGGGTTCTTCTTTCAGAGCATAGCAATCAAAAATATAGTGAGTGATTTCATTTTTTAGTTTTGAATTACAGAAGGTACAAATCGGGTCCTCACCGCAAAGCATCTTGGTGTGGTTTTCTCTAAAAAAACTTGAAAGTATTCTAACTTGTGCGAGTAGTCTTACAACCGGGAAAGGAAAATCCCCTAAAAGGTATCCCTCCGTCATGAAAGATATGTGAATGTCTTTGTAGTGAGAGTATAGCTTAGATTTATCCATTCTTGTAAGGTCGTTTTGTATAGATTGGTCTGCCGCTGTTTTTAAGAGCCCTGTAATCGCGCTCCTCAGCGTTTCAGGATCATCACAGGAAACAAGTGCAGGGTATCCATTATTGTTAAGCAGATTGGTGAGCTTTTTAATGAAACCGATGGGTGTGCCCGAAGCATTAGACAGTTCCCGTGTTCTATTAAAACATATACGCGGCAATCTGTCACTGCTCATATTCAACACCCGCAGCCAATACTTCAGGGTTAATTTTAAAGCTGTTACACTCAATGAGATACGACCGGTTTCTAATCTGATTATGTAGCCTGGAGTGTATCTGGGCAGATTCAGGAACCTACGGATAAATATGTTAAACCATATAAACAATAATAATATAAATCTGATTTTGACCAAACTAGTCTTTCGCGGCACAAACTTCCAGCTCAACTGGATAAACGTATAGATAGATCTTAGCTCCTATTGGTTCTTATACGCAGGTTTGAGGTTTCTATGGCAATGAAGAAGTCTCCATTTGTAAAAAAAATCTTCAACCGATAAGGTGCCTTCTCCTGGCAGCTTAAGAAAGGTTTTAAACTTCCCTTGAAAATGTGGAAGAGAGGAAAGCGATCCTCTAGCGTCTCTTTCGTTTATCTTGCCGAGCAAATATCTGCCTTTTGTCTCTAGGGCCTGCCTTCTTTATTTGTCTTCTTCCCTCAGCTTTGGCCAGCTGCCACAACTAACCTTTCCTCTATGCCGGCGCACTACGTAGGATTTAATTAGTTGTTATCTCCAGCTCTCTACTCTTGGATCCTTTTTTATTTATATTAGAATGCAAATTATGAGTATTTAGGACATATATGAATATAAGCTTCTAAGATTGCAGAAGTATATGAATATAATCACAAAGAAATGTGCATCGAGCAACTATCTCTACCTTAAAAGTATTAAGCTCTTGCAAGCAACCAATTAAGTTCAAAAGTAGATTTACTACGTGCCGCTCAAAAAGAGCGACCCAGATCATAATTACAATATGGTTTCTATATACACGGATTCGTTATATTTACAAAAATAGCTTTTGGTGTCCATAGGATCTTCGGTCCTTAGAAGATTTGTTCTTGGTTTTGGGAACGTTTTTCCTGGCCTTTTTATACTTAGTCTTTATTATTTCCTTTAGGAATGGGGATGGAATTAGGTATTTGTCTCTCCCCACTAATTCTTTCACCAGTTTGAAAAGTAATGCAATTTCAGTTATAATTCAAAAGTAACTTTATTTGATGCCCGTTCAGAAAGAACAACCCAGGTTATAATATTTACAATGAATATTAGGAACAGGATCGTCTCCCATTTAAAGTGTATTTCACATATTTATAAGTGTGCTGTTTTGTGGATACCGGGTTCTACATGTTCTTTGTTCCAAATTAGGCTTTTTTTACCTATTTATTTTTAACTACAGGCTTTTCCTCGTTTCTTATTTGTAGTTGTAAACTCTTTGGAAGAGGTTATGTTTTCAAATATATCTGATTTTTAGTTTTGTGTAGAAGTTGAATGATTATCTTATTATGACTATAGTTTCTAATAATACTGCTTCTGACGTACTACTGGGCCTTTTTATTTTCTTGATGATCTGGTTTTGCGAAGATTTTTTTCTTCAATATTTTACACATTTGAAGTTATGAATACTGGTTGACTATAGGTAAGAATCGATATTATAATTGAGATGTTGTTCGCTTCCTGATAGTGGCGGCATTTGCCTGTGCGGTGCTGCCTTTGCAAGACATGTTCTGGACATGTGTGTTTGGAAAGTCAAATGTCCGTCGAAGGTAACGCCTATGTAGTGGAAGCTCTCCTTCCACTTTATTGATTAATCAGAAACCACCTAGTTCGTCAGGAGGTTGCCTTCTTTGTAACTTCTAACTATTAAACAAATAATGGCTTCCGTTTTATTGTGGGTTCAGTGGGAACAAATTAAGGTGCCTTCTTTTGGCCACATTTTAACACAATAGTAGAAAATTCTGGAGGTTCATTTTGCGAAACCGCTAAGAAGTTCCACCACTGATGAGTCAAGCTCGCCCATCTAATACTTTTCTATCATCGTGGTAAGGTATACAGTAGTAGAAGAGAGACATCAAAATATAAAAATGACATTTTATTTAACAATACTATACATTTTCCAACATTGTGTTGACAGTTATTCTTCTTTTATCCTCCAGGGATGTTCGAGGACCTTGTTGCAGAAGAGAAAGAGAGTCTGATGATTTTTATGATAAGAAACCTGTAATGTCAAAAAATGTATTGAATATTTAATTTGTAACTTAATGGTTCTTATTTTAATAACGTCGTGTTGATGCTACTATGTGTCAGTTTCTCCAATTAAAATAAATCCCCAATAAAGGTGTAACTTTCTACACCGTAGCGGTCAGGCCAACTTCCAGGAAGGCAAGCCTCCACTCCCGTTGTCCCGGCAACGGCTCTTCCATTTTTTACGCAGGTCTCGCTTGGAAAAATTCCAGACAGGGGAGCGTTTGAACTCGCCGACCATTAAATAAATTGAGCCTTGCCATCTCTCTGTGGCAGGGAAGCCGTAGTGACGTTTGCTTCCTCGACAGGGCCCAGTTAGGTGTATCGACTTGGGTAGAGGAACATATACCTATATTTGAACTTTTAACATTTTGTCCGTTTTTAAAGGATAGTTTACACAATTATCACTCTACCTTTTCAGTTCTAATTAGGAAATCCTCGCTCAATATGTTTATACAGTTTATATTATAAAGTAAATAAAGCTTCCAGGGTTAAGTTTCTTGTTCAAATTTTTATTTTCAAGCTTTCAGACTTGTCAGTCCTTCTACAGGATTATCACGATAATAAATTGATGATATATATGCTATTTTTATATACAAATTAATTTTTACATATTTTAAATATTAATGATATTGAAAGGGGGAGAAAATATATATTACCTACTTTGTGTGTTATAAACAATTTTTGTAAATATATATATATACGTGCATGGTGGAGGATACGTGCTGGTCGAATGATATCTCGTGATCTAAAATTAAACCCAATAAATTCGTGAACTATTATGGTGTATATAGAAGACTGTTTACATCTATGGGGTATTATTAATAGTTGATATTAATCGAAATTTAATTTTTTCCCTCCCAATATTTTATATGCATAAATTCAGTATTATACAACTCTAAAGTAGATTTCAAGGAACCGTCAATGAGTATTAATGAGTATATTCGTATTCAATTCTACTATCATACTGGATGTTAAATTTAAATAGAAAATCAACTTTTTTTTCACATTAGCACAACATTTGTTTCACATTAGGTGAGAAGTTGGTAGTACCAACGAAAAAATCCACACATTATCGAAAAATTATTGTATAAAGCAAAATGCTTTGACTTTTATTAACAGACGATCGATAAAAGGTGCCCATTATTTTATTCTCCTTTGAGATAAAGAAGAAAATTGCGTAGTTTGCGGCAAAACTTCGTTATCCCATTACCCGCTTTCAGCCAAGACCTCAGTATGGCCTGGTTAAAGCTAAGTTTTATTCTATTTTAGTTTCTTATTATCGTTGTGGTGAACGTTTTTTTTTTACATTTTCTTCACCATAAATACGGTAAAATACCCCTATTATCAACCCCAATGGGGCTGTGCTTGTGGTTTACTATATCCATGGTTCGTTATAGCTATAGTTCACTCTATTATAAAATTTAAATGCCTAACTGGCCTTGTCTTTACTGTTTGCGGAAGAACATTGCTCGATGCAAATATTTTAATGTAATTCTACTGTCCTATAAGCTTATGTCCATAGTTTTCTTGAAAACCATTTCTGTGATTCCATCCTTCAGTGCTTCGTATATAAGCAGAATCGTCCAATACAGTGTTAGAGCTCTGAGAAGCGGTCTGGTGGATTAAATTGGCGAAACCGCTGGGAGGGTTCACCGCTGATGAGCCAAGCCCTCCCAATATATTTTTTCATCGCAGTAAGGGCAGTAGGAGTTTGTATTATGTATAAAATAAACATTCGTGCTTTTAAATCCTTTCATTTTATAAATCGGGATTATTTCTGGTTTGTTATAAGGGAAGGTTCTTCACCCCTTGATTCGTTTTAGCGAGGTTTTACTGTAGGTAGACAAAAGAAACCTGTGGTTGTGCGCGAACTAAAAAAACGGCAGAAAATGATTCAAATTTTTTAGTCATGATTTAAGATTCAAAAATTGAATCATAAGTTAAAGAATTAGTTTAAATAACGATATGAAAATAATTTGTAAGATAAAAATTGGATTCAAACTTGAAGATGTTTGCTTACTTAAGATACTTAGCCAGTGGAGCAATTAAATCGGTAAGATTTCAATCATTTCGAGATGTTTTTTTTTTTAATAATTGGCAACTTTCGTGTTTTTGCTTCTTTATGCCTCGTTCTTTTTGTCACCAATTTGATATAGCCAATGTTTGGGAATTGAAATTCATAAATATAAGGAAATTGCGATAAACCTTTCTAAAAAAAGATCGAAAACCCTTTCGCAATAAGTTTCTTTATTGCAAGCTTTCGAACTCTCGAAATACAAGTAACAATGGTTTAACCATTTTTTGCATTAATTTTCATCAAATTTTACAGATATTATTCTGGAAAATGACATAAGCAAATGAGATCAACTCTACAGACCTCTGGGAAAACCCCAGGACTATAATAGGAAAGCTGAGACAATGGAACCTAATGGAGATTGTTTAAACGACTTGAGGAATAAGCAACAACTCTACTATCTCCGATCTCTCTGAGCACAGGATATCAAAAGAACACACGTCTTCGCTAGCTGGTTGGACTTTAGCAGATTTAAGTTCTGATTATTGAGTTCTTCAGTTTCTCTTCTCTTTAGCAAATCTCCAGTGTACGCCTTACTTTTTACTCTTGAGCTCTTTATTTCTTAACATTTTCTTCTTCCTACCCAGTCCATTATTCTTCTTCCTACTGTTTTCTTTCTACTCATTTTTTCCTTCGAACATTTTCTTCATATTGTATTTTTTTTATAATTAATAGAGAAAAACATTTATCGATATGATAATTTATTTAAGAATCTTCAGATAAAATAATTTAAAACGAGATAAATCAAATTCATTTACAAACGCAAAGAAAAAGGTAAATTATTTCGAGTTTTAGGCGGACAAACTACTTTGTTTATTCTAAGCTATTTTAGGTTCCTCAGCTTGTAAGTAATAACACTAATGAATATACTGAATACTCCTGTTTTGACATTTCTGTCCGGATAAGTCCGGATCAGTATAAACCGAGAGTACATGCTAGCAATGTATACTACCGCTGTAATATTTCTCCGGGGGAGAGATAAAATGATATAGGGGCCTCTAGTTATTAGTTTTCCCTCCTTCCCTAAGAAATAGGGATGTCCCATAAAATGGTCAGGAAGGACAGAATTAAATGAGATGATACAGAACATCTATTACAACACGAGCTAGATGGAGTAATTTATTGGAGTACAAAAAAAGGTCGTTTTTCGCCCTTCCACCCGAGTGATTAGCGCTTAATTTGATTCGCCCTTATCTCTCCCCTCTTGTTGATCTTAAGGAAGTAATTGGATCGGCTGCGTGTGTGTGTTGGTTTATTCTCGAATCTGCCGCGAGAGAGATGCTTGGTCGTCTTTTAAAGAGACACCAAAGTATGGTTTAGAACGCAATGTGGAATTTTATCTTGGAAAGATGAAAATAATTCATTACCGCATTTATGATGGATCTGTATTTGAATTTATTCGTCCAATCGTTACTTCTTAGAAATCGAAAGAAGTTGTATGCTCTCCTAGTTTTGTTACGATTGAACTCACTCTCTTCTTTTTCTAACATTTCGACTATGTATTATCAAGATAAATTCTTACTTGTTGTTATTTTTTCTCTTTCCAGGCATCAGTCTGCAGCGGTTTGTTGACGTTCTGCGCTCCAGGAACCCGGCTTAGCTCTATAACGTCTTATTCGACCCGCCAGAATATCTCTTCTGAAAACTTTGAGGCTCGTTTAATCCGATATGATAAATGTTGTAGGCTGGAGCCGTTTTATCTGTTCCTATACAATCTAGTAGTACATGTGAGGGTAAGACGGATGGAATTTTGTATAAGAAAGGGAATTGTTTTGATCAGCGTTTGCTATCGATTATATATTCCAGTTTTTTAAGGATACAGTAGAACCTCCCTGTAAAGGACACCTAATTGCTGAGGCAAAGTGTCCTTTAGGGAGAGATATCCTCTTACCGGAAATTTGTAAATTATTAAAAATGGTGATTTTGGTAGTGAAAACTGTCCTATGTATAGAGGTGTCCTCTAGCGGGATTATCTTCTCATGGAAATTCTACTGTAATAGAAAATATATTTTTCTTTCAAGGGGTGAGACCCTCGTAGTTTATATATTTAAAATATTCGTACAATGTTCGTACAATGAAACTTCAAAACTTTTTGCAGTGTGTGGCCAAATGGAGGATTTATCTCAATTCAAATAAAATCCGTAGGTTATCTCAATCAATCGTAATTCCTGTTCATCAAAGTGGGACGAAGATTAAAATATCGACGAGAGATAGAGAATAAGTTTTCACGAGCTACTAACCAAAATGTAGGATTTTCGAGCCCAAAAATGAATGTAGCAAGCAGACAAGCCGCAATGCACTATAGCAAAGTACCAAGGTGCTGCACACCCCCTAAGGTTGTTCAAATAAAAGGTTAAATTCCCCAGCCCAGGGAAGATAAGACAGGTGTTGATTAGATAAGAAGATAAATGATCGACGAGAGAGATTCAATATTATTTAAAGTGACATGTTTCTTTATTGAATTCTACGTGAATATGTATTTTATAATAATATATAAATATGTTATAGAGAGAATCGTAAATTATATTTTAAAGCAACTGTTGAAGGACACCTGGATTGAAAGCTAGCCGCGTATAATTGAATAAAGAGTCATATCACTCTCTAAATTATATTGAATCCTCGCTCTTTTAATCTTCGCCCCCTTGATAAAATTGATAGATTGCTTTTTAAAGAGTTGGAGTTCTGGTGATGTTGTTAACTGAGACAAAATCCTAGGTTATAAATACCTCTGGTAAATTATTGCCCAGGCATGTAAGATTTCAACCATTTCGTAGAAAATTTTACTCAGCTATGCCATGTCTTTAGAATGACCTCCAGTACTGTAAGTGGTCTAATCCTGTACACGCTATGTTGAATTTCAACTTATAAAATGACCTTGAGTTCTGTTTTATTAATTAAATTACTTTATATAAGAAGGAAAGCTTTTTTTTTTTTCAAAATAGACGTAAAACCGAAACGCCATCTTTTGGCCGCCTCCGCAATCTAGCAGACTAGGGTCGTTGACAATGCCACAACATAAGCTTAGGAAATTTCAGAATACCCATACAACGAACATGAAAAATGAACATGATTTAGCTCTAATGGCTCTCCTCAGTCCAAGGTTGGCTTTGATTTTATGATATCTACAAAGAAGTCATGAATTCTTCAGAATTTACTAAAGATCTATTTAGATGGCAAAGTGGATAGGCAAATTCTCTGGCTGAAAAAAATGATGGAAATTTCGACAGGATAATATATAGAGCCATTAGAAAATCACCCTGAGGCAGAACGACCGGTACTAAAAGAAGTCAGTCATTCCTTCCTTGGTAGCAGACAGCTGAAGTATGGAAGCGTGTATGAAGACAAACACGGAAGGGGATGATAGCTCAATCCCAAGTGAACGTTACCTAGCAGTGAGTCTTGGCGCACGACTCTCAGATCGATGGCCCACTGGTCTGATCCAATTTGACTCTGGAATGTCATTTAACGAGACTAAGGTTTGGTTTCTGGTTGATACGTCTATGGGAGTGGTGTCATGATGCCTTGTGTTACTAAAGTGAACGACTTAAACTTGAGAGACATTCAGTTATATACCATTTGAGTTTTTTTTCCAACTTTGAAGAAATTTCTAACTATAGAGTGATTCTTCTTAATTTTGAGGATACGTTGTTGACATTGGAATTCGTTGTTTAAGATTAATTATTGCCACTGGGACTTTTAAAGAACATATTGACATTGGAACTCTTTGTTACTACTTTACTCCTTGTTAACTCTATAGATAATTGTTACAATTACGACTCCTTTTAAACTTTGGAACTTATTATGTGAATACGCGGCTCTGTTTAAAAAAAATGAAGTCGCTTAAGTTGCATATACTTCTTATATTTAGGTTTAAATTTTTAAACAAATATTTTTAAAAACAATGCCACATATTCTATATTAATGCAAATCCCATTTTTTACTAAATATTCTAAGATGTTAGCTTTTATATTCCTTTATTTTTCTTGTAATTTATCTCAGTTTTCAGTTTGTCGAAGATAAAAGAGTCGGTGGACGAATGGGTAACACCCTCGATTCCCGACAGTCATGAAACGGGATCGAATCCCGCGTTAACATTTTGTTTAATATGTGAATAACCTTCACATATTATTCATTGTTGTAATTTTCATAAAATAGGTTGCTCTTTTTGAGCGGTACCTAATAAAGTGATTTTGGAACAAGTTTGTCGAAGGGCGTTGTGCCCGAAAGCTCCCGTTATATGTAAAATCAAGAAGAATTTATCCTTTCTTTATTCTTCTTCTCTAAGGTACTTCTGTATCAACTTCTCCTATAGATTTAATATTCACCCGTATATAAAATACATTTTTATTGTAAAGATATTTGGCTGATTTTTAAAAATTCTTTCGCTCAAAGGACGGGGGAGATTGAATGTGCAAATAATAAGCTCGAGCGTTAGAGCCGGCGATAAAGGTTTTCCAAATATGTAATATAGGCTTTTATACCCAGTTGTTCTCTCGTAGAAGATGGCTTTTAAAATACAGATGTGGCTCTAGGGGGGTAACATATATAACAAAAGAAAATCTTTCGTTACAATGATTTAATTTTTTTTTTTTTGCGAAATTTATTTTACTTTGTGTGAGATAGGAAGAGAGATATGTAAAATGTGGACATTATTATTGAAGAATATACAGTGGAACCTCCCTTTAGCGGACACCCCGCTAGCAGACACATCTCTACAAAGGACAGTTTTCATTTGCAAAATTACCATTTTTACAATTTAGCAACTCTCCGGTAAGAGGATACCTCTACCTAAAGGACACTTTGGCTCTGCAATTAGGTGTCCAGGGAGGTTCTACTGTATATGCAAATACAGTATATGAGGGGGGGGGGTACATATTCAGATTTTTTTTGACGTGACAACGTCTTAAATTAGGTTGCGGCTGGGAGTCACTTATGAAAAAGTGTAACGCCCGGTAACGTTACGATGAGTCACCGAACGAGAGTGCTGCGCGCGCAGCTGCGCGCGCGCAGCGCTAGAGAATTAGGCGCATTGAATCGGCGCATGCTTGTCTCTGTCTTTGTCTTTCTCGAACGTTCTTGGCGTTGGAAAAACAAGAAAGCGTCATAATACAAGTTCACACGTGTGGTTAAAGTATCGTCAGCTGTGTCTGTAGTGAAAATGTGGAGTGCTTAGATTCGTCATTTACAACAACTACAACAATAAAGGTAAATAATTGTACACTGATATTTCATTATCGTAAACTATGATTGATTGATTAATTGTTAGATTGACACAAAAGTTGAGAAACTGAGTTTATAGGTTATGTCATACTATTGATAAATGTTGATAGTGTTAAGTAAATTATTAGTTTAAAATTAATTAATTAATTAATTATTATTTTACAAATTTTAAATACAGGGTGATCCAAAAGTCCCGCACAACTTTAAAAATTAATAACTCCGCGAATATTTGTGCTAGAGCAATGCGGTAAACACCATTGTGTTCAGAATGCAATGGGATTTTTTATGGCAAATATTGAAAATTTCGAAATTGATTTTAGTTACAATTTCATTCCCTAGATGGCGCTGTACCAGAATCAGAAATTCAGCGGCCAAATTGTTTGATTAATTGAAAAATATAACTGATCGACACGTATTTTTCCTTTTTGTATACCAGGAAAGAATCCTAATAATATCAAATTGTTAATTAATAAAGCACCATTTCGCCAAAAGTTAGAAGAAATGGTTAACGATTTTTAAATACAATCTGAGATATGTAAAATAGGTATATGCAAATTAAAACATGTAGCAAAAAATATTTATATTTTTGATAGAGTTTTGTCAAATATATTGAATGTTTGAAAAACATAGCTGAATTCAATACACGATTTTTTGAAATGTTAATATAGTACCAAAAATTATGATGGTACTACTAATAGGATTTCTTGCTATAAGGAATGTGTAATTTCTTGAATAATTGGCGACACTCGACTATTTAACTGGAAATTTGTCATGATCCAACAAATGAAATATAGATGGGAGTGACAAAATACATTTGTCGTACTTTATTCCAAATATCCTATGGGCTTGTCAAATGTTATCATTGTTTATTATACTGTACACATCAAATAAATATAATTTTTAAATCAACATTTTGCGTTGAAAAACGTGGTAGTAAAATCATTTTGTATTATTTTTTTTGCCCAAAATTTCTAAAGGTGGGGGGTTACAGAGAATATTCCTTATGCTATTTCTTTTAATGAGCGAAAAGCGATAAATTAAACATAAGGGGTAAAATTGTGTGTACAGTGTTATTCGAGAAGTTATAACACTTTGGTCTGCACGACATAATATAAGATGTGAGCAAATGACAAACAAACAAAAATTACTTTTCACAAATAAAAAAGAGACAAGATATGAGGACAGAATTTATTTACCCATAAACCCAACACAAAGAGCTGCAAAACATTGGTAAATAATATAATACATGGAAGCTTTTATAACTCATGAGGTAACTGCCTTCTCTCTTGTATTAGGTCAGAATCCTTGTTCAATGTGGCGCCCTTCATTCTCAAACACCGCCTGCAGACGATAGATGACAGATTGGACAGCATTAAATAACATTTCTGTTGAAATTGATGAAACGTGCCGTCTGATAGAAGCCTTCAACATGACCAATGTGGTAGGCCGGCATCGATAAACACGCGACTTAATGTACCCCCATATCCAAAAATCGCAAGGCGTCAAGTCTGGTGATCTTGAAGGCCACTGGTGTATAAAGTGGCGACTTATCACACGATCTTCACCGAACGTATCCTTCAGCAATTGGTTGACACCGCGGGAGATATGAGGAGGTTCTCCATCTTGCATGAATGTTATTTCGCTCAGTGCTTGTCTGTCCTGCAATATGGGGATAACTTTTTCTCTCAAAAGTTGAACATAACGTTCACCAGTTACAGAAACGGTTTTAAATGTTCTTCCATTTATTTCTTCAAAGAAAAATGGCCCAATAATAAAAGAAGAAGTGAACCCACACCAAACTATAACTCTGGGCTGATGAAGTGGCATTTCTGTAAAAATCCTAGGGTTTTCTGTTGCCCAAATGCGGCTGTTTTGAGTGTTAACTTCTCCGTTCAGAGAAAATTGAGCTTCATCTGTCCACAGAACATTCAACAGCCAGTTTTCATCAATATCAATTTGCCGGAAAACCCATGAAGCGAATTCTTGACGCTTCTCAAAATCGCCGACTTTTAGCTCGTGAAGTCTTTGAATTTTTTTACGGGTATTTTTTAAGACAAATTCTTAGTGCTCTCCAAACTGTTCCATACCAAATCCCCGTTTGTCGAGCACTTACTTCTCCATACGTGGATAACGTTTCAATAGCTTCAACATTCTGCGAAACCGCAGCAACCCCTGACTTGCATGTCGATGGTCTTCCACTCCGAGATTTTGCTTCCAGAGATCCAGTCTTCTCCAAAGTTTTTATCATTCGCCTTAGAGAGTAGCAACTCGTGGGTCCTTTACCGCTTCGAATACCTTTAAAGGTACGAAACGCTTGTAAAGCTTCAGTGGCAGATTCTGAATTGCAATACAAAATTTCACCAAGAGAGATTTATGCTGTAGTGATGGTAAAATAAATTGTTGTGCATGTAAATAGATGAAGATTATTTGCATTTTTCAAAACCTCATTATGTAAAAATATATGTGTATAATAATTGGATATTTGTTGTTGGCCGAACCAATAACCATACACACATCATCTCGTTAACGGAATAATGTTCTTTGTCTGGTCTGCCTTTTTTTACTCTCTTTGGAGTAGATTTGCTTTTTGATAGTTTTTATTTATGGAGCTGAACCAGTATGATGGCGGTGGTGGAGGAAGTCAGCAGGCCAACAAGCGGCCGCGTTCTGAGGACGAAGACCTCCTCCCGTCTTCCCATCACCAATTTAAATTCAACAGCACGGCGAACTTGTTCAACTTTGAGTGCCAAACCTTCGAAGCGATCATTGCCGACACCAGCCTGGACTCCCCCGAAAAAATACAGATGGCCACCAAAGGACTGATACTGACTCTCGTCCAAGAGGCAGAACTTCTTCTTAAGGACGCCTTCAAGGGAGCCAGTCTAGGAAGACCCAATCCCACAGCCAACGTCCCGATTCCCTCCACCTCTTTTGCCTCGGTAGTGGCAGAGAAAGACAAGCCGGTAAAGCCTGCACCTCCGAAACCCAAAGCGAAATCCACATTTGTGAATCTGGCTCCTTCCTTCGAATCGCATGTCGTCGTCAGGTCGGCTAACCCCAAAGCAACCCAAGGGAATTTTTGAGGGAAATTCAAAAGATTCATCCTTCCCTAGCGTCATCAAAACACGTGGTGGCGTCCATCAACACCAGCGGCGAGGTGGTTTTCCACCCCAAAACAACCCAAATGGCAAAGTAGCTGGCCACTGGGCTGACCTCCCTGCCAACGGGCCTAAGCTGCCCCGAGTGCCCGGTTATCCTACCAAGATACTGCCTCTTCAGAGTGGACGGGGAGGTGCGGGACGATGAGATATGCGAGAGCTTCCGCTCCAACCACTCCGTGCAGTCACTCCTGGAAAAGCGTGAAATCAGGGTAGTACATCGATCGAATAATGCGGCACACAGCACTAGTACAGTGTTCATCGAAGTGGACAACCAAGTCGCCGAAATCCTCGGTCAACATGGACGTATTCCTGTGGCGGGTCTAGTGCACAGGTATGAGCGCAGTCATACTTTAAAGCAATGCTTCCGTTGCTGTGGCTTCGGCCACCGCGCTTCTGCCTGTCCAGCTGCCCATCCAATCTGCTATCGCTGCGGCTCTGCAGAGCATGAGGGCATCCGATGCTCGGTCGAGCCAAGCCAAAGCCGCTGCTGCCGCTGCAGAAAAAAAAATCTGGAGCTCCCACAACCACTTTGCCACATTATCTACCTGTCCCTTTGTAAAAGAGAGAATACCCCGAACAAGTAACAATGTCTAGGCCAAACTCCTTAATAGTTGACCACGTCAGAGAAACCGGACACACTCCAGACTTCAATAATACCAGAATCCTCCATACAAATGCCAAAACTAAAACCCAAAGACTCATTCTTGAAGCAATAGAAACCATGAAGCACCCTAAACCATTAAACAAAAGTATACAGTTGCCATCACAGTACGTTCCCCTTCTATCCTAAAAATTTTCAAAAGCCATATAAAACAATAGCTATTCCATTTTTGTCTCCACTAAATCCTTTGAACTGTATATAGTTGATTATTTATATTTATTCAATTACGTAAATTTCTTTTAAGATATTTTTGTACTATATTATATTTGAAGTTAGGATCAGACATGACGTGGCCACGCGGTGCTATTGAAACGAGGGCGATAGGGGCGTGGTAATTTTATTTTCTTTTATTTTATTTTATATTAAAAACGATATATATAATCTCTCCTTGTTTGTACACTATAGTTAGCTGAAGAAGGGCTTGCACGAAAGCTTCCTTAATCGCGTTAATAAAAAAAGAGTTGCGGCGATATATGATTCCCTCTTTCTAAAATGTCTAGGCCATTGCGTGTCCTGGAGGTGAACGCTAAAAAATCACCAACTGTCATTCTTGAAATTGCAAATTTGGCAAATTCGACACAGCCCGACATCGTGCTCCTGCAAGAACTCTCAACTAACTTCTTCTGGCCCACACGTGGGTTTCAGGCATTTTTTTTTGTCCCAGGCGCCTACATCCCCTCGGGAATTGTGGCACATAGCAACCTTCATCCCATCCCTCTAACCTCCCCAGACACCGCCATAACCTCCATAGCCATATGTCTAGAGCAGAGCATCATCATGGTGCACTCGGCCTACTGGCACGGCCTTAGAGCTGCCGATGATTTCATCCCTCTTCTAAAAGATACGATAAGACGGGCCTCTCTTCCAGTGATCCTGGGTATGGACACTAACGCCCACTCTCCTACCTGGGGCATCGGTGCGAGGTTGGACCTCCGGGGTGCTAATCTTGAAGAGTTCGCCAGCTTCAGTGATCTTCATTTCTTGGGACCCCCTGTGGTTTCTACCTGGTCAAATGGGCCTTTATCTTCTTCTATAGATGTAACTCTGGCATCCAGCTCACTGGCTATCCATGCCACTAGAGGTTTATTAGGTGAGATGGCCTTAACTGACTATATACCTATCTGGACTACATTCCTAGACATGGTCAATAACGAGACGAACTCCTCCTGGGTTGAATCCTCATGCAAAGAACAGACCTTTAAATCCTTCCTCAACTCTTCTCTCCACCAGGTAACTACCCTATTACAACAACAACAACAAAAACCTTTTTTAAGACACGTCTTACAAGGGGATTCCCCTAAGAGGTTATATATGTACATGAGTGAGGAGGAAAAGCAATTTAGAGGGGAGGTGGAGCAATCAGCCGTTGTCTGGGGAGTTGAGCACTTCTTCCCTCATTTTGTCAATCGCCTTGAAAAATTTTAAATATTTATAAACAAATGTTTTATCCAGCTGGAGAGTAGTAAAAATTGTATATACATGTTGTTCATTATAGTGAGTTAGCCCCGAAATTTCGCGAATTTCCAGTCTCTTTTCCTGTAGGAATGGGCAATGGAATAGATAATGAACCAAATTTTTTGGATGCCAGCATTGCAGAAGTAGAAATTTAAAGGGTCGCTATTCCAAAATCCCGTGATATCCTCGGGGGGAAATAGCCATAGAATCCTTTGACGGGCTATTTTCAAAGAGAGGTTTGATAGTAAGTAGTCCTCCGTCATAAAGGAGCTACTTAGAGATTGATAGTGAATACAATGAGTTGAGTTTTGTATCTTAGCTCGGTCAAATTGGAGTAGCTGGTCCACTGTGGTTTGAACTATTCTAGGCATTTCTCCTCGCAAAACCATATAATCTTCACAGTTCTTAAGAAAAACCCAAAGAGTCAATGATGTTATTCAGGTTATAAATAAAGTTGTTTCCCGCTTTTCCCAAAATTGAAACTTCCTAGAGCTGGAACAAGCAAACATAAGGTAATCTTGTCCTGTCCATTTTTTAAATCCGTATCTAGAACTTTAGAATCAATTTCGTAATGTTTAATTCAAGGGACATCCTTTCGGTTTCTGTTCGTAAGATATAGCCCGGAGTGTAAATTTGCGAAGGTCAAGAAATCGCCGTAAGAAAAATATCCTGGATCTGGTTTACAACTCCTATCTGATTCGTCGCCCACAGTGGGGCCGAGTATAATAACGTGGATAAATCTATGGAGTCAAGTAGTTTCATCACTGCTCCGAACGATATGGTTCTTGACTTAGATAGTATTCTCCATACTGCGTTTGTAGCAATCAATGCTTTGCTTTTAAAGTGCTGCGCCACGTAAGCAGTTGGATTCTTGATTGTTAAGGGGTAGCCAAGATACGTATATTTTGAGGTAACTGTCAAAGGTTGTTGGCCCCAAAACCAAACGTCAGATCTAGCCAAGCGGCCTCCATTTCGAAACGCTACGATTTTAGACTGGAATTGGTTCAGAGTTAAACTATTTTCCTCAAAATATTTTTTATTAAATTAATCTTTATTTGGATATTTATCTTGGATTCACCACGGAAGACTATATCATCCGCGAACAGGAGCAGGTGTATAGTTCCATGGCCCGGTAAGTATATACCTGGCAGGTCAGAATCATCCAGCGTAGCAACCAGATCGTTATTGAAAATAAATAAATACGGTGAAAGAGGTTCACCCTGAAGAACACCTGATTGTATTTTGATATATTCTGTAAAAGAGCCGCTCCATCTGACCGCTGCCATCATTTGAGCATAGTAGTTCTGTATAAGTTTGATAAATCGCCCACTTAAACCAACAAGCGCAAGATTTCTCCATAATAGTAGATGTGGAACTGTATCAAACGCTTTTTAAGATCAACAAAGAATGTGTAAAGTTTCCTCCTTTTGCGGTTTAATGTCATTTGAATTAGTGACGTAAGCGTGAAGATATGGTCTTTGCACGAGTAGCCCTTTCTGAATCCTGCCTGGTTTTCCGCTATGAGTTTTCTATTTTCAATCCAATTACTTAGTCTATTTTTTAATATGGATGTAAAATGTTTGACAAGTTACTTATAAGGGCAATGCCCCTATAATTTGATGGTGTAACTACCTTATTAAACGCGCGCGCGAGGCCTCTAGCCCAGAATATATTGACAGGGTGGTCCTCCTTCTGACTTCCATCCTGCAATCAGCTTGTGACTCTTCCATGGGGAGACGCTCCAATACTACAAGACCGTCAAAGCCGTGGTGGACCCCCGAACTGAGTCGGATCAGAAGGTTGGTTATCTCCCTCCGCCGTTATAGTCAGAAAGTCCGGTGTTCTATTAGGAACTTCTTCCGCGGTTTATACCGAGCGTGCCATAATCGACTGAAGGCGGCTATACGGAAAGCTAAAGGTAAATTCTGGTTTAATCTCTGCAAGGAGGTGTTATCCGTATACTGGAGTGACATACATCGATTTATCGCCCGGGGCCGCGGCTCCCCCCGAGGTCCGCCACTTCTCAAACATGATAACGGCTCTCTTTACGATCCTCATGAGACTTGCCAGACCCTGTTAAATCACTTTTTCCTACCTGACACCAGACCTCACCCGCAAAGGAATGCAATTTCTGCTCACTCAGACGAACCTGAATTCAAACCCTGGGAAGTTTTGCGAGCCATTCATCGCTGTGGAAAAAGGAAAGCCCCGGGCCCTGACGGTCTTGGTTCAAAATGCCTAGACCTGGGCGGCCCTTCCTTGCAATTCCTGTTGGCCGAATTGTTCACCAAATGCCTTCGTATGGGCCACTTCCCCCGTCAATGGAAAGAAGGCCGCCTCATACTTCTGCCTAAATCCTCCAATTCAGCCACCAGTCAGCTGGAGAAATACAGACCTATTACTTTATTGAACACTATGGCCAAAGTATTTGAGAGATGTATCCTGGCCCGACTTCAGAGGCTCGCGGATCGTCATGGATGGTTCTTTGAAGATCAATACAAAACCGTATTGGGTACCGTAAATGGTCGTTCAGCGGAAGATGCACTGGCGAGTCTCACTCAATTAATTGAAGAAAGACAAGCTCACTGGTGGAAAACTCTTGTCATCAGCTCGGACATCAGTAAGGCCTTCGACACTGTTTGGAGGCCGGCAATCATACAAAATCTTGAACGTCTAAATTGTTCAGAGTCTATTACCTGTTTAGTAAAAAGCTTTTTGGAAGACCGGACGGTTTCTTACTCAGCTTGGACAGCAACAGAATGTACGTCCTCCCAACTCGGCACTCCCCAGGGTTCAGCGCTAAGTCCTTTCCTGTGGAACATAGTTGCTCGGACCATCTTCACCCTTCCCTCCATCATAGATAGCCGATTAATAGCTTACGCGGACGACTTCACCCTTATGACTCAGGTTCGTAGTCGCCTGCCGGTCTCTGCCACTAACACCTTCTTGGAGAGGTTGACATCTTGGTGCACGATAAATGGTCTTAATATAAACCCCATTAAGACTCAAGCTTGCCTGTTCCAATGGCGTAATGTCCACCCCAACTCCGAGACAGAGCTTAGAGTCCTTGGTCAACCTTTAAACATCAAGAAGACCGTCACAATCTTAGGAGTGGAGTTTTACCAGACCCGCGGATTTGTCGCCCACCTACGCAAGATCACACGTAGATGCAGATAAATAATCCCACGACTCACCCACACCATACAGGGTAAATTTGGAATATTCTTTTCAGCTGGACGGAGCGTCAGCATGGGGAGGTCGTGCTCTCTCCAGCGAAGGCATTAGGCAACTTAGGAGCCTTCACTGCAATTTTGCGAAACGTGTACTGAGAGGAGGTCCTTACACACCTACAGTCTCAGCCATCTCCATCACCGGCAGCCCTCCTTTCGATATTATTGTTAGGTCTCGTACGGCGTTCCTGAAGGAAATCAATGAAGGAAATTTTGAATCTAGACCAGGCCCTGCTTCTTTGCCATACCCTCCAGATAGACGTCAATTGTCTTTCAGTCTAAACATCGAGGAGATAACAACACCTATAATATTCACAGACGGATCAAAAAATGAGGCTGGGGTGGGCGCTGCAATTGTTCCCTCATCAGAAAATCAGCAGCCCGTTCTCTTACGGCTCCATCCCGACTGCACAGCCTTCCAGGCTGAACTTCTGGCAATCCGCTGGGCGGTCCGTCTGGTGAAGGAAGGTTATTCAAGAAATGCGATCACTATCGCGTCGGACTGCAGATCAGCTCTGTCAGCCATATGTACGTCAGGTCCAGTTCGATCGACATTAGTAGCTAAGATTATTCTCGCACTGAACACCAACCAAAACGTAAATCTGTGTTGGGTGCCGGGACACTGCGGCATCGACGGAAAGGAAAGAGCAGACAGAGCTGCTAAGAACGCGGCCGTTTTGATCTTAGAGCCATCATTTTCCATTCTGCCTAGAAGCCTGGCCCGTAACCACTCACGCGCGGCAGCCCTAGACGCATGGACGGAGGTTTATTGCCAGGACCACTACAACAGACACCTGAGGAGAATAGCCCATACTCCAGACCGGCTTCTCCAATTCCTCCCTAAGGTCTGTCCTGGAGAAGTCACCACCACCTTACTTACAGGACATGGCCATGTTCGGGCAGACTTGGTTCTCTGGCGTCCTGGACACAGAATGAAGACAGCTCTGCTGCTTGGGAAGACCTCCTTCGGCCCAGTCTCGTTGGCTGGACTCCCGGGTTCTCTGCAGGCATGGAACTTCCTGACCAGCTGGTTCGGCTCTGCAATTGGCTCTATATAAATATAATCTAGAGTAACTGGTTTCTACTAGTTAGCTTGACAGCCCGGGCAGTTGGCGTTTCTTGCGCTCCAGGGGCCTGGGTTATCCTTATTTCTCTCTCTATACTCTTGAAAGACGGGGCAATTTAGTAGCAAATGAATAGAAATTTGTTCCTCACATCCACAGAAGCATCTTGAATCCTGCACTGCTTTGATGAATTTTAAAAAGCTTCTAAAATTTCCGTGATTTGTAATAAATTGAGAGTTGTGGAAATTTGCCCGAAAATAATTCGGAATATTAGCGGGAAAGAAACTTTGAAATGTTTGGTTAGTATTTTTCTTCAATAGTGTAATTTTATATTTAATCAAATTTTCAATTATATCTGGAATATCCAAGTCGCATCGCTGTTGATCTTCGATCGATAAATATTTTATTCAAGCACGTTGTCGTTGATTTTTATTTGACAAATCCATGTTGTCTCTCTGGAGCTCAAAAGATTATTACTTTCATAAAATTCACAAATTCGATTTTTCAAAATTTTTTCGAAAATTTTTGAAAGATTTGAAATCAATGAGATAGGTCGATAACTTTTTGTTGATTCTAAATTAGATTTATGTGGTTTAGGAATTATCTTTAGAGCTGCTATTTTCCATTTCTCCGGATAATACCCCTTTTTGAATAAATTTATTAAATAGTTTGCATGACATATGCTTAATTTTTGGGTAAGCACATTTGATCATATTGTGGCGAAGAAATATTTTATTATTTAATTTAATATAATTCAATGAAACATCTCAACAGATTATAAAAAAATATATTACTCTGTATTTGTGAAATCATCTTTAAAATATTTCTTTGCTTGCTTGCTTAAGATTCCCTAGCTGTAGATAGTTTTGCTGACTTGTTAATAATTGTCGACTCGTCGTTGTGACGTCATCAATAAATTATTTTATATCTTAGGATATTTTCAAGGCTTGATTTCTACGCTACAATATTGTTAATTATGTTGTCTAAACCTGGAGCTTTTTAAACATCACAATTAGAAATGATATTCATTATTTCTTCTACTTCGATAATAATTATGCTTGGATTATTCATTCGTGGCTTAAAATTTTTAATTATTTGTTGTTGAAAATTGTCCAAATTAGGATCGTCTTCAGGAATTAAATCGTCCATTAATTTGGTCATTGTTTGCTCTTTTAGATATTCTGGTGAATTGTCAATTATGGGAATTCCATTCTTTACATTTGAGGATCTTAATTTATTGAAGAACTTATAAGCATTACCAAATGGATTATCTGTGTAATTTTCTTCAATAACGTTTCGCCAGTTAGTTCTTTTAGCTTTTCTTATTGCATTAGTGTATTTGTTTCTTGCCAACTTAAATGTATTGTAACTGATTGTTTTATTGACGGTAATACAAGTTTCTAATATAATGAAAATGATTTTTCATTATTTCCAGTTCATTAGTCCACCAGTCAATTCTGGAAACATGTTTATTAATGGGGGATTTAACCTTCGAAGATTTATATGCTGCTTCTCTCAATAAATTCATGAGTGTGCGTTCACTATCCCATCAATGTCTTCCTCATCTTTCACTCTGCTTATATCAATTCCCAGTTTTTTGTATCTTGTAATGATATGTTATTAGAAAAATTTGCCCAATTCGCATTTTTTTTCAAAGTGGAAATTTGATTATTGAATAAATGACCATTCTTTAACCTGATATCAAATTCAACAGCAACATGGTCGGAAATATTAGTCAAATCAGAGGTATGCCAGTTGTTTATTAAACTTAGTGAGTGTTTATTCGAGATTGTGAGATCAATTATACTTACTCTCCGCGGCAGGTGGGTGTTTTTTCAGGTTATGTATAAAGAGGTTACATTCGTCTATAATAGGTTGTAATCTATATCCATTAGAGTTTATAACAAACCATATAGTAGGTCTTGAATTAAAATCACCGCAAAGGATTACAGGTTGATTTATATACGTTTTGAGCAGATCTCTAATGAATGTTTGATGAACAGGGTTAAATGTATTCGGATGAATGTAGAAATTAGAAATAATTAATTTTGCTTTAACTGTAGAAATAGATATGGTTGTACAAAAAGAATTTGTGAATTTTTCCTCTTTGCTGAACTTTATATTTTTATTTAAAATTATAGTTGCCGTATATTTTTCCCCAGTTTTATTCGAACATATAATTTGAGAGTCCATATCATAAATAACATTTTCATGTAAAACATATGGTTCTTGAATCAAAAGAATGTCAGGTGAAGGATATTCACATATCAAACAAAATTTAACGCGGGATTCGATCCCGGTTCATGACTGTCTGGAAACGAGGGTGTTACCCACTCGTCCTTGTCAGGTGGGTCATCTCTAGTGTTGGCCTGTAGTTTACTTATCGCAGTAAAACTTTTTCTTACATTTTGTTGAATACATCTCACATTTTCAATCATATAGGATATTAATCTATTTTAGATTAAGCTTTAAATTGTATTTGCTACATCATTTCCCTCGTATATTTGTGAATATTGTGTCCTTTGGATAATTTTGTCTATTTGTGATTTGTAAATCGGGCATTCACTTGAATTTGATTTATGGTTTGTAGAAAGGTTTTTAAATTTAGGGTGCCTAGAGAAATTGTGACAATTTGGCGCTTCAATACAGTTGTGGCTACCCTGTACACCGCATATTTTACATATTTTAATGTTTTGGCAGTCTTTTGTTTTATGGTTCGGATTAAATTCAAAACAATTTTGGCATTGTCTTACAAATATTCTGTCTTGTGTAGAACATCGCTCAAAATCGGTGTATATCTCATTACCCATTTTTCTTAAAATTTGGTAAACTTTAGAAGTTACTTTTAATACTATATTGTGATATGCAGAGTTAAATCCCATTCGCGGTACGAGACAAGCGATGCCAAACACGTCCGCACAGTTGTCTTCAGAAGCCATATATCGATTATGTTTATTTTAATTCATTTGAAAAATTCAACTATCCCTGATCATTTATTTTACTCTGGGATGCCGTCACTACAGGATAAAGTACTCTTGGTGAAATTTTATTATTGCAATTCAGAATCTTCCACTGAAGCTTTACGAGCGTTTCGTAACTTTAAAGGTATTCGAAGAGGTAAAGGACCCATGAGTTGCTACTCTCTAAGGATAGTGATAAAAAATTTTGAGAAGACTGGATCTCTGGAAGCAAAACCTCGGAGTGGAAGACCATCGACACGCAAGTCAGTGGCTGTTACGGTTTCGCAAAATGTTGAAGCTATTGAAACGTTATCCACGTATGGAGAAGTAAGTGCTCGACAAGTTTCTCGACAAACGGGGATTTCGTATGGAACAGTTTGGAGAGCTCTAAGAATTTTTCTTAAAAAATACCCGTACAAAATTCAAAGATTTCACGAGCTAAAAGTCGGCGATTTTGAGAAGCGTCAAGAATTTGCTGCATGGGGTTTCCGGCAAATTGATATTGATGAAAACTGGCTGTCGAATGTTCTGTGGACAGATGAAGCTCACTTTTCTCTAAATGGAGAAGTCAACACTCAAAACAGCCGCATTTGGGTAACAGAAAACCCTAGGATTTTTACAGAAATGCCACTTCATCAGCCCAGAGTTACAGTTTGGTGTGGGTTCACTTCTTCTTTTATTATTGGGCCATTTTTCTTTGAAGAAATAAATGGAAGAACTTTTGAAACCGTTTCTGTAACTGGTGAATGTTATGTTCAACTTTTGAGAGAAAAGGTTATCCCCATATTGCAGGACAGACAAGCACTGAGCGAAATAACATTCATGCAGGATGGAGGACCTCCTCATATCTCCCGCGGTGCCAAACAATTGCTGAAGGATACGTTCGGTGAAGATCGTGTGATAAGTCGCCACTTTATACACCAGTGGCCTTCAAGATCACCAGACTTGACGCCTTGCGATTTTTGGCTATGGGGGTACATTAAGTCGCGTGTTTATCGATACCGGCCTACCACATTGGTCATGTTGAAGGCTTCTATCAGACGGCACGTTTCATCAATTTCAACAGATATGTTATTTAATGCTGTCCAATCTGTCATCTATCGTCTGCAGGCGGTGTTTGAGAATGAAGGGCGCCACATTGAGCAAGGATTGTGATCTAATACAAGAGACAAGGCCTCCAAGAGACAAGTTACCTCATGTGTTATATAAGCTGCCATGTATTATATTATCTACCAATATTTTGAAGCTCTTTGTGTTGGGTTATGGGTAAATAAATTCTGTCCTCATATCTTGTCTCTTTTTTATTTGTAAACAGTAATTTTTGTTTGTTTGTCATTTGCTCACATCTTATATTATGTCGTGCAGACCAAAGTGTTATAACTTCTCGAATAACACTGTACACACAATTTTACCCCTTATGTTTAATTTATCGCTTTTCGCTCATTAAAAGAAATAGCATAAGGAATATTCTCTGTAACCCCCCACCTTTAGAAATTTTGGGCAAAAAAAAAATAATACAAAATGATTTTACTACCACGTTTCTCAACGCAAAAGGTTGATTTAAAAATTATATTTATTTTTGAGGGGATACATTTTTAAAAATCGTGTACAGTATAATAAACAATGATAACATTTGACAAGCCCATAGGATATTTGGAATAAAGTACGACAAATGTATTTTGTCACTCCCATCTATATTTCATTTGTTGGATCATGACAAATTTCCAGTTAAATAGTCGAGTGTCGCCAAATATTCAAGAAATTACACATTCCTTATAGCAAGAAATCCTATTAGTAGTACCATCATAATTTTTGGTACTATATTAACATTTCAAAAAATCGTGTATTGAATTCAGCTATGTTTTTCAAACATTCAATATATTTGACAAAACTCTATCAAAAATATAAATATTTTTTGCTACATGTTTTAATTTGCATATACCTATTTTACATATCTCAGATTGTATTTAAAAATCGTTAACCATTTATTCTAACTTTTGGCGAAATGGTGCTTTATTAATTAACGATTTGATATTATTAGGATTCTTTCCTGGTATACAAAAAGGAAAAATACGTGTCGATCAGTTATATTTTTCAATTAATCAAACAATTTGGCCGCTGAATTTCTGATTCTGGTACAGCGCCATCTAGGGAATGAAATTGTAACTAAAATCAATTTCGAAATTTTCAATATTTGCCATAAAAAATCCCATTGCATTCTGAACACAATGGTGTTTACCGCATTGCTCTAGCGCAAATATTCGCGGAGTTATTAATTTTTAAAGTTGTGCGGGACTTTTGGATCACCCTGTAGTTTCAAATTTATTTAGCAAAAATTTGAACCTTCGATCTGAATAAGTGTTTTGATTTTCAAATTGATTCTTTAAAATTAAAAATTCATCCATTCAATTTCAAATGTTCAACAGGAATCACCACTCTCAAAACAATGGAAACGGTGCCTTCAACTTCCAGTACTTCAATGGAGACGGAGGATATCGTGCCGTCAACGTCTGCAGTACCTTTCGTTGTTCCACACACCACCTCTACCGCCAGAACGAATGCTCAGCGACAACGTGAGTACAGACTACGAAAAGCATTGACCAGAACTCCTGAACAAGTAAGAGCCTTTGCAAAAGCGGCTGCGGAGAGGCAACGCAGGTTCAAGCTACGTAAATCTGCTAACATAGCCCTCACCAGCGGTACGTCAGAGTCACCTGCTTCAACGTCTTGTTCTGTGGTGGAGAGAACAAGCGTTCCTGTCGTGGCGGAGAGAACGAGCGTTCCCCTAACTAACGCTCAACGGCAACGTGCATTCCGACAACGTAGAGCAGCATCTTCTCGGACTGATGTACAACCGACTACTTCTTCAAGCCAAACAGCAATACAACTGGAACAATCCACCTGGTATACCAAATGGTCATCGTCAATACGGAGATTTCAATCTACTTTCCTGGACAACGATTTTGGCCATGCTTGCTCGGTTTGTGACAGATTGTGGTTCAAGAATGACCTTAAAACCATCACTGCACTACAACTGAAGGTAATCTCGGATTGGTACGTTAAGGAAAATCGGCAGCTACGCAAGGAGGATTATACAAAGTCTTGCAACACCTGTAGACAATCACTGAATAAGCGTAAGCTTCCTACTCTCGCAAAGGTCAACGGCTTCTCATATCCTGACATACCTCCAGGTCTACCGCCTCTGGATCCTATCAGTGAACGTTTGGTCTCATCGCGCCTTCCATTTATGCAAGTCCTATCATCGTCCTATCCTCAACAAAATCACTCAAATAGGAATTAGTTAAGTTTAAGTTTACATGTACAATGTTTTAGTAAACAAAATATATTTCTATAGTTAAAATTTGTGCAATTCTTATTTTCATTCAATTCCTTGTTCCTATTGTGCAATTTAATTATATTCATATCAATAAATATTCTACCGTTGTCACGTAAAATCTTCGCCCGTAAAACCGACTTTACAGGCAACCATTGTTTTTTTTTTTTTGACATTTAATTTTGATTATACGGGTGTGGGACAATAGAGAAAATACGAAATTCCACATTATCGAGGTACGTATTAAAGAAGAATCAATGTACGAGGTGTGTTCAAAAGGTATCGCGACTTTTGTGTTTTTTCAAAAATTATTTATTTATTCATGAATACCTATTTTGTCCCCTTCAAAGTAATCCCCATGAGATATTATACCCTTGTGCCAACGGTTTTTCCAATCTTCGAAGCACTTTAAAAAACTTCGATGCCGTCTTTATCTCGTCAAGCGTAGCGTAACGTCGTTCTTTCATGGGCCTCTTCAGTTTAGGGAACAAGAAAAAATCACAGGGGGCCAGATCTGGGGAATACGGTGGCTGCGGCATCATTAGTGTGTTGTTTTTGGCCAAAAAGTCGCACACAAGCAACGATGTGTGAGCAGGGGCGTTATCGTGGTGCAAAAGCCAATTTTTGTTCTTCCACAAATCCGGGTGTTTTTGGCGGATTGCTTCGCGCAAATTGCGCATAACTTGCAGGTAATATTCCTTATTGACCGTTCTACCCTGTGGCAAGAACTCATGATGCACCACGCCCCTGCAATCGAAGAAAACTGTCAGCAAAACTTTCACATTCGACCGAACTTGGCGCGCTTTTTTCGTGCGGCAGCTTCCATCGAGATGATTGAGCTTTGGTTTCCACGTCATAACCATAAACCCACGCTTCGTCACCAGTTATGACCCTCTGGAGCAAATTTGGGTCGTCGCGGACAGAGTCCAACATCTCATTAGCAATGTTCATGCGATGCTGTTTTGGTCGCAATTGAGCAATTTTGGTACGAATTTCGCGGTGACCCGTCTCATGCACAAATCATTGATAAAAATCGAATGGCACGAGCCAATCGATATGTTTAGCTCCTTAGCAACTTCTCTAACGGTGATTCGACGATTGGCCAATATCATTTTCTCCACTTCATTAATTTTTTCGTCTGTTGTTGAAGTGCTCGGGCGTCCGGCACGCTCTTCGTCGTTCACATCTTCTCGGCCTTCTGAGAACATTTTGTACCACCGATAAACGTTGCTTCGTTCCAAGGTAGCTTCTCCGTATGTCACAGTCAACATTCGGAATGCATCCGCGCACTTAATTTCGTTTTTCACACAAAATTTGATACAGGTTCTTTGTTCCATTTTTTTTAATAGGTAAAAATCGAAGACGATCCAAAACACCTGCAAGCAAAGCACCTGTCAACAATTAAGTGAACATTCAAAATGGCCGAGCTTGTCGGCATAAGTGAGAGACATGAGTACCAACATAAAGCCACAAAAAGATCGAAATTCGAATATACGTAACCCGCGAAAATTCAAAAGTCGCGATACCTTTTGAACACACCTCGTATTATGTTTATCTTACATTTCAGCGCTTATTTTCAGCTGGAAAAACGCGTCAAAAATGTTCGATAGGGAATTCTTTTCAGACCGTGGATTTCCAACAGCCATAAACTGGGATCGAATCCTCCATTGGACACTTTTTTATTATGTGAAGAACCTGTGCATATTATTCATTGCAAATAACATACGCTAGGTTGTTCTTTTTGATTAGTATCTGATAAAGTTATTTTGGAACAGGAGATACTTTTTTTCTTTGCATTATTTTTTAAAAATCAAAATTTCATGATTCACGATATTTTTTATTGGTATATTAAACGTTTTCTTAAATATTGTTTATCCCGGATAATTGGCGACGTTAGTCCTCGCTCCAGGAATCCGGTTTACAATAAGAAATAGAGAGATATATCGTTTAGGATTAAATAATTTGAAAACTATAAATTCCAATGTAAGATAAGAAAAACTCTAAGTGGATTAACTTCGGTAAAATTAACAGGAATTGAGATGCAAATTGCCTCCAATCTAGTCACTAGTAAAAACATGTCTGGAAAACTTTGAATATGTAAATAAAAGATTAAACAAATGGGCAATAAAATACACAGACTTTATAAATTGTCTAAAAACTTACTAAAGCCGACATAGCTGTTAATCTCAGTCCAGTAGTTGGCGTTCTGCGCGTCACAGAAGTCTGGCTTATCTACATATCCCAGTAGATGTATAAATATTTTACCCAAGTTTTGTCCATTAAAATAGAGGAAAAAAGAGAGAAACAAAGAAATAGAGAAAAGGCCATCGTTTTATTATTTAAAAAAAATATATATATGATACTATAAAGATAAAGGTTACCTCTCCCCTCAAAATAAACGTCAAGGCTAGACATCATCTATTGACTGTCGCCACAAACTAGCGGCCTCAGGTCGGTGACAAAGCCACAACACCAGCTTTGGCAAACTGAGATGCGTCCACCTATACTGTTGAGGGCCATTAGCCTGAAACCATGGTCTCTAGGTGGACGCTTCTCAGTTTGCCAAAGCTGATGTTGTGGCTTTGTCACAGTTTACGGAGACGATCAATAGATGACGTCTAGCTTTGATGTTATTTTGACGGAGAGGTTGCCTTTATCTTTATAGAGTATCAAGTTATTTTAAATAATAAAACGATGGCTCTTTATCTATTTCTTTGTTTCTCTCTCCTAGAGCTAAACCCTGACTCTATTCTGGCCCCTCTCTATGAAGAGGTTGATGATGATGAAATAGTGGCCGCGGTTATATATCGCCCTGACAGAGAAACACTCCCCGATGAACTCTCCTATGCGAACAGGAAAATTCTGTACGAATTCCTCGGCGATGCAATTGAGCACGTTGGGAACAAAAACCCCTTTATAAGCACGGGCCTTTCCGAACTCAGGGCGGCCTTGAACATTTGACATTGTTCAGACGTCCCTTCAGAGAAGGCTCATGTCTGATGTAAATTTTTCTTTTCTGTATTAAAGCTTTAAATTTGGCACTATATAATATTATATGAACGATTAATAAATCAGTTTCAATCTCAATCTCTCTCTCCCCTCTATTTTAATGGACAAGACTTGGTTAAAAAGTTTATACATCTAGAGGGGTATGTAGATAAACCAGGTTCCTGAATTACAGACTAATTTGCCCATTCCGTTTTCCATATGCCGTTTACCACAATAATTTTGGTCCATCTGTATAATGCGTTAACGTTGATACGTCATTAAGTCTTGGAGGAAGCCTTTGTGTCACATTGTTTCCACCCTCAAATATGCAAATTGTTCTGATAACAGGCTAATTTGCATATTCTCCAACGTCCGAGAATGATTAATATATTAATGAATTCCTATTAGGTTAATATCACTAAAATTACTATAAATACTAATATTATAATAGTATTTTCTTCTATAAGGTCTAATAAAATAATTCCCGATTGAAAATATTTGACGTGATCCGGTTTCATTCCAGGAAAGTATTAATCATGGCATATTGTATTACCCCGAACCCTACCGTATTTTGTAGGCAAATCGTTGCTTAGTGAGGAGATGCTCAAAGTGGAAACAGTATAATGTAAGTGTGTCCGAAATGTTTCCTGAATTAATTATGGCTAATTTTTCTGTTTTTTTTTTTCTGTATATAAATTGAAGAATTAGCTATACGTTGCTAGCCATTCTCGAGAGACGCATGCCAGTAATTTGATATTTGAAAATATTTCTACTAGGGCCTTGATGATTTTACAATACTATCATTCCTTGTGTCAAAATGTCTTCCCATCAATAAGGATTTGAATTTGGAGAATAGAAGTCGTTAGGTGCTAAATATGGGATGTAGGGTAGTTGAGGTAAGATTAAAATCTTTTTTTTTTTTTTTTTGTGCCGAAAAAAACCAGATGCGCCGTGTTTGAATAGACATTGTCATAGTGCAAGATCCAAATACTATTCGACCATATTTCTTTTCATGAAAATAAACCAAACCCTAGATTATTGATTACTAGACGGGTGACCCGGGCTTCGCCCCGGGATTGACCCGTGTGCATATCTACCCGAGTGATATATATTTAGATAAGATTTTTTTTATAATTGTTTGCTATTAGCATTATCTATTTGTTTGCATCAGCATAATTTAATCTAATCTTTGATAGAGGGCGCTGTTCGTGAGCTAAGTAGAATAATTTTGAATATATAGTTTTAATAATTAATTTATATAATTTTTAAAATAGCCTATCGTCTTCCCCATATATATTTTTTTAAACCTATGTATGGAAATTTTGGTTTGAATTAGTGAACTACTGCGAATTTGTATACCTGACATATATATACAAACAAACAAACATACAAACATTGATTTTTATATATATAGATATAAATGATAAAGCATGGAAGAATCTTTATTATAGAGAACTGAATGTCCAGTCTTCTATTGGGATGGATTATAGCGATATTTTATGATGGTATATTGAGTACTTTGATCAATATTTATAATAAAGAAAGAGAAATATTGTCTCGGCTTGTCTCGGGATAAGTAGCCTACATTGTGGTCCAATTTACGGTCTGCCTCCTATCTCACCTCCAAGAAGCCGATTTCTTCTTGTTACCGGCATTTTATTGTGGCAACATAAACCCAGGCTGACTGACAGAATTGGTTTGTTGGTTGAAATGGAAAGGATATTTAGTACCTCTTGTTAGCATGGTACACGATGTCGAACCTGGAAAAAACAGGCCATGGTAATTTTGGTTAAGTAGATTTATACTGCTTTGTACTTTGAATTTACCAAAGGTAGACTTCAAATATTGGACCACAGGGTATATAATTTGTTTTATTCTTTCGAATATATATATATTTATCTTGGTCCTTAGAATTTCCGTTTTTAATTCGAATTTTTGGTTAATAGAAGGAATCGCAGGATACCATTGTTAGAAGATACCATTTACCTTTGGTCTCTTCTAACAATTGCCGTATATGGTAATTTATTGATGTTGTCTATCTCTATGAGTGTGTTTGTGTTTATCTACGCAGGTATATGATGTTCTTGAAATGTTCTTGAAGCAGCTAGTTGTTCCTTAACTCTCCACCACAGATTCGGACGGCCAGGAGTGGAATGTGTCATCCAGCATGTCCTGGACAGTGCTGTCATCCAGATCATTTTCCTGATCAACGAGGTAAGTTGAGATTCCCTCTTCTCATAATCTTAAGATTGATTTATTTTTAAACATTGTAAAACTCCAATAATTCCTACTAAAACATATTTACGTCAATCATTTTAACCCCAGAATACAGTAAAACCACGCTAAAATGAACCTGGGATATAGCAAACCTTCCCTTATAACCTACCTGAAATATATATTTTTTTTATTTCATAATACAATAAACTGTGGTTATAATGAATCGTGGTTATTGTGAACCATAGGTTCAGTCTTATTGAGGTTTGCTATTGAGGGGTTTTACTGTATATAAAAATAGATATAATAAACTGCATTGAGAAAGCAATCCTCTTCCGCAAACAAAAGAGATGTCAACAAAGTACACATCAATCAATACGCTAGTATGTACATATAGAGTTATGGTTGTGTAAATAGCCTATATCTTCTGTGAAAAGTATATTACTATCTATACACATGTACAAATAGACATACATTGCCTCAAAGTTAGAAAAGACAAAAACAAGTATATAAATTATGAAAAAGGCATCTCCTTATCGTGCAACTGAAAGTTGCTGATAGCTTGCGCCATCTATCGGAATAAATATCAACTATTCTCGTTGATTTTTAATTATTCCAGAATTGGCCAAATACCCATTCTTGATTAATGCGTCATCAGCAACTCTCAGTTGCACGATAAGGAGATGCCTTTTTCATTATTTATGCACCTTATCCCAGTACAATATCACATTTGTGCTATTTTTTCCAAAAACAAGTAAGTTAAAAATAGTTCAAAAGAGCTTGATTTCTTACAACAACAACAAAAGTTAAAGATATATAATTTAAAAATTTATTTTAAAATGTTATATTTTATTTACTATCTTAGAAATTTCTCCAATTCTTCGATGAGATTAAATTCTTGCTTTCTGCAATTCCTAAAAATTGGGAACTCGAAAAATGAGTTTCTTTAATTATGTGTTGTCCTTACCGTAGTAGCAACTTGGATCCTCTGCCGTTCTGTTTGATGCCGAACAAAATTCAAAATTACCACGGTCTGTTATGAAATTAATGTTTTTGAAATTTGGGCTGGGAATTTTAGGCGAACACAGGGGAAAATTGGCAAAATATAACGCCGATTTAAGAGTAGTGTCCTATACGAACTTTATTCGCAAGTTTTCGGACGTCCTTCTACAGGCTTTACAATGACAAAAAGAAAGAAATATGAGATGAGTATTAATAGAACAAGATATTTTTGCATATGAGAAAAACGGGGGAAATTTCTTTGTTAGAAAAAGCTAGGATGGCAGTGGTGAGTACTTTTATAGGAAGAGTTGGATTTCTACTTTTATTTCCTCTTGTTCCTTGGGAAATATAGAAAGTCACTTCGACAAGCTATGCATACACTGTGCAACTTCCCTTATCCGAATTTTCAATTCTATGAATCGAACTGGGAGAGATGGTTTGGAATTGTTCCATCTCACAATGCATTCTTTGAAACTCAGAACTTCAAGTTTGACGTGGTTGGAACTTCCAGATAGGTGTTCCCCCATTTCAACTAGAATAAAACCTCGATATAACGATCCAAGGATATAGCGAACCTTCCCTTTTATAACAAACCTAACATTATCACTAATATTAGTAATACCATAGAGTGGTGGTGGTGTCTTGTCCATGGAGCAGATCAGATCGGCCCATGCACCCTGATCACAATACCGGCCAACTGAGGTATGTAGCATGGATCGCTAATTCCTGATTTTGTTGCTCCATGGAAAGAGGGGATGCCATCGCCCCGTTAGTCAGCCACATTTCAGAGTTCCCTGTAGACTTTCATGGTTACCGTAGCGGCTTGGGGCTCACGGCACCGTACTTCGCCCTACAGGGCAGTCCTTTACTTGTGCTGCTTCTCCCGCCCGCCACGTAGAGAAGAGGTTGGACTTCTGGGCAGGATACCATAGAGTGAACCATGGTTATAGTGAATACATGACTATAGCGAACCAAGAGTTAGTCCCATTGAGAATACTATAGCGAAGTTTTACAGTGTTTTATATTAGGATAATTAGGGACTTAGCTGCAAAAAATTCACCTTTCAAGATAAAATCAAAGAATTTTGAGCTGAGGGGTTTCTAGTCTAAAAAATTACTATTTTAAAATATATTTCTGTATATAAATTGACTTCTACTATAAAACTGGAAGTTTGTCTGTTACTTTAATTCACCTGAAACGTTGCAAAAAGTGTTGTTGTGTTCTTATATTTAAAAGTTTAAAAATCTCTCGCTTGGATTAAATACTTTAAAAAACAAGCAACATACATTAAAATGTGAAGTATTTGATATGTACATAGCATATTTAGAGATTATATTATTCAAGTTTAGTTTTTAGGTATTTAAATATTTAGTTAACACATATCCCCAGGTAGTGTTGTCGTTCTGCGTTCCAGGAACCTGGGTTATCTAGCCTAGAGTTAATATATTCCATGAAAGTTTATTTATTTTCCTTCATATCCTCTATTTTTCTTTCATCCGTGTCGATCCCATTTCTCTTTTCTTCAATGAATAAAATATATATTTCTTTTTACATATATATTTTATATATGAACAAGAATTACTATTATAATATAGTGAATAATTATGTAATTATAATATGTATATTATGCAAAAATTCTCATTGTTTAAATCCAATAATTTTATAATCAAATACAATTTATTTTATATACATCAGTTTGAACCTGATACATTCACAGATCATTGTGTGTGTGTGTGCAATTTATTTCTAGGTTAATCGTCGTATTCTCAACTTTTTAAATTCTGAAGAAGCGAATTTAGCGTAGTGCATGCTTTTGCCATTACAGTGGTACCTCGACATACAAGCGCCCCAACATACGAGTTTTTCGAGATACGAGCCGACAAGCAAGTGATTTTTTGCTTTGAGTTACCTGCGAAATTCGAGATACGAGTTCGGTTCGGTAGTGTTGAAGATATTAATCTGTGATTTTGAATGGGAATTTTGTATGGGGAAATTTGCTTCGAGATACGAGTAATTCAAGATACGAGCAAGTTTACGGAACGAATTAAACTCGTATGTCGAGGTACCACTGTATATGCTTTTTGATGATAATTGATATATTAATAATAATCTTTAAAACGATATTCACTGGTATAGATTCACTAAGATTAATCCTGGGTGTAAGACAGGTTTATTCAACTAAGTATATGTATATAAATAATTTATTTTTCAAAAAGGTTACAAGTTTTTCTCTAAAAAGTGTAGCGAATGGTCAGTCTATTTACATATTTTTATTTACAACTTCAATAAATGACAACAGTAAAAGTAAACAAAGATATTTACATTTGCTATCTTGACTCCTGGTCAGTGCTGTGGCCCTTGCCGTTATATGTATATCTTCTATATATATAAAAATGAATGTTTGTATGTTTGTCTGTTTGTTTGTTGGTTTGTATGTCCGGTATACAAATTTGCAGTAGTTCACTAATTCAAACCAAAATTTCCATACATAGGTAAAAAAATACGGGGAAGACGATAGGCTATTTTAAAAAAATATATAAATCAATAACTTTTCGCCTAAAAATAATCAAAATAAATATTCTAATTTATCTGTTTAACTTCCAATTACCGAGGGAACCAATTAATATTGATTTTATTCAACTTATCGAGTATTTTTAAAGGGACCGGGAAAAAATGTTCACTTTATCGAAAGATTCGTTAGACAAACCTTTACTCGGGTAAAACCCGGGCGAAGCCGGGTACGTCCGCTAGTAAATAATATAAATAATAACCTCAATACATATTTTACTAGATTGTCCTGTTTTTCAAGACTACAGAAGCGAAAATAATTTAATAGTAACAGATCCAAGTATTTTTATTTCCAGTAAAAACATGTATATTAAATTCAATACCTTTTGTAGATATTTTAAATTACATAGCAACAAATATCTTTTAAGAAACTGTTAATTTATATTATGTTTATTTTACACATTTCCAGAGACTTCTTTCTTCTGTACACAGTTATTTTTTCTCGTTTTTTCCCTATCTTTCTCATTGTTAACATCATATGACTATTCTATTCACGGCCTAAAATTATTGTATATATATGTATAGACAAATGTAAAGGCATACATGTATGTAGTGTCCCTAGGGTGACATAGCGCTTTAAATTGAAATAAAAAAAAAAATAATAATACACCCATACCTCGCTTTGCGTCGGGGTTACGTTCCAAAAAAACACGACGCAAATTGAAACGACGCAAAGTGAAAATATGTGAAGGCCCAATCAAAAACAAAGGTGCTGCCATATTTTAGGAAAAAAAAAATTAAAGACTCGAATCCAAAATGACGCACAGTGAAAATCAGTAAAAATTAAGCAGTGACGCAACTTCGAAAAAAAACGCAAAACGAAACGACGCAAAGCGAGGTATTGGTGTATATAAATAATATCATAAGTATCATAAAATAAAGCTTCTTCAACCAAACACTGCTTCAAAAATTTACAATTTCAGCTACTACTGGAATTTTGATTTGTAACATCATAGGTACAAACTCCTTGGCTGCCTACAACCTGCTCAAGAGATAGCTATAAATGTTATCAATTCCTTCTGCAAATAAATCTTCCAGGAATTTGTGAAATTGATATCGACCAAGAGAACTCTTTGCGCTTCCTTCAAATCTATCATTTTTTCTCAAACATAGCAATAAAATATTTTCTAGAAGCTGCCTAAAACAAAACTTGTGTTCCTCATGCTTTTAGGTATGTGTGAATAAAGTATTATTCTTATTATTAAATGACAAAAAAAGTACTTAGTACTTGTAAAATTCTACCGTCCATCAACACAAGTGATGAAAGTCCTTTTTTTTATTATTATTATTCCTATCAACGTCCATTTTGTGTTTGATATATACTTTAAAAACAGAAACAATCTTTATATTTAATGGTATCTTCAAAGTTAACTTCTAAAAATAAAAATACAACCTTTCGCAATGAGTTTCTTTTATTAAAGAAACTCATTGCGAAAGGTTGTACAGGGTGATCCAAAAGTCCCGCACAACTTTAAAAATTAATAACTCCGCGAATATTTGCGCTAGAGCAATGCGGTAAACACCATTGTGTTCAGAATGCAATGGGATTTTTTATGGCAAATATTGAAAATTTCGAAATTGATTTTAGTTACAATTTCATTCCCTAGATGGCGCTGTACCAGAATCAGAAATTCAGCGGCCAAATTGTTTGATTAATTGAAAAATATAACTGATCGACACGTATTTTTCCTTTTTGTATACCAGGAAAGAATCCTAATAATATCAAATCGTTAATTAATAAAGCACCATTTCGCCAAAAGTTTGAAGAAATGGTTAACGATTTTTAAATACAATCTGAGATATGTAAAATAGGTATATGCAAATTAAAACATGTAGCAAAAAATATTTATATTTTTGATAGAGTTTTGTCAAATATATTTAATGTTTGAAAAGCATAGCTGAATTCAATACACGATTTTTTGAAATGTTAATATAGTACCAAAAATTATGATGGTACTACTAATAGGATTTCTTGCTATAAGGAATGTGTAATTTCTGGAATAATTGGCGACACTCGACTATTTAACTTGAAATTTGTAATGATCCAACAAATGAAATATAGATGGGAGTGACAAAATACATTTGTCGTACTTTATTCCAAATATCTTATGGGCTTGTCAAATGTTATCATTGTTTATTATACTGTACACGATTTTAAAAAATGTATCCCCTTAAATAAATATAATTTTTAAATCAACCTTTTGCGTTGAAAAACGTGGTAGTAAAATTATTTTGTATTATTTTTTTTTGCCCAAAATTTCTAAAGGTGGGGGGTTACAGAGAATATTCCTTATGCTATTTCTTTTAATGAGCGAAAAGCGATAAATTAAACATAAAGGGTAAAATTGTGTGTACAGTGTTATCCGAGAAGTTATAACACTTTGGTCTGCACGACATAATATAAGATGTGAGCAAATGACAAACAAACAAAAATTACTGTTCACAAATAAAAAAGAGACAAGATATGAGGACAGAATTTATTTACCCATAACCCAACACAAAGAGCTTCAAAATATTGGTAGATAATATAATACATGGCAGCTTATATAACACATGAGGTAACTTGTCTCTTGGAGGCCTTGTCTCTTGTATTAGATCACAATCCTTGCTCAATGTGGCGCCCTTCATTCTCAAACACCGCCTGCAGACGATAGATGACAGATTGGACAGCATTAAATAACATATCTGTTGAAATTGATGAAACGTGCCGTCTGATAGAAGCCTTCAACATGGCCAATGTGGTAGGCCGGCATCGATAAACACGCGACTTAATGTACCCCCATATCCAAAAATCGCAAGGCGTCAAGTCTGGTGATCTTGAAAGCCACTGGTGTATAAAGTGGCGACTTATCACACGATCTTCACCGAACGTATCCTTCAGCAATTGTTTGGCACCGCCGGAGATATGAGGAGGTCCTCCATCTTGCATGAATGTTATTTCGCTCAGTGCTTGTCTGTCCTGCAATATGGGGATAACCTTTTCTCTCAAAAGTTGAACATAACGTTCACCAGTTACAGAAACGGTTTTAAAAGTTCTTCCATTTATTTCTTCAAAGAAAAATGGCCCAATAATAAAATAAGAAGTGAACCCACACCAAACTGTAACTCTGGGCTGATGAAGTGGCATTTCTGTAAAAATCCTAGGGTTTTCTGTTGCCTAAATGTGGCTGTTTTGAATGTTAAATTCTCCCTTTAGAGAAAAGTGAGCTTCATCTGTCCACAGAACATTCGACAGCCAGTTTTCATCAATATCAATTTGCCGGAAAACCCATGCAGCAAATTCTTGACGCTTCTCAAAATCGCCGACTTTTAACTCGTGAAATCTTTGAATTTTGTACGGGTATTTTTTAAGAAAAATTCTTAGAGCTCTCCAAACTGTTCCATACGAAATCCCCGTTTGTCGAGAAACTTGTCGAGCACTTACTTCTCCATACGTGGATAACGTTTCAATAGCTTCAACATTCTGCGAAACTGTAACAGCCACTGACTTGCGTGTCGATGGTCTTCCACTCCGAGGTTTTGCTTCCAGAGATCCAGTCTTCTCAAAATTTTTATCATTCTCCTTAGAGAGTAGCAACTCATGGGTCCTTTACCTCTTCGAATACCTTTAAAGTTACGAAACGCTCGTAAAGCTTCAGTGGAAGATTCTGAATTGCAATAATAAAATTTCACCAAGAGTACTTTATCCTGTAGTGACGGCATCCCAGAGTAAAATAAATGATCAGGGATAGTTGAATTTTTCAAATGAATTAAAATAAACATAATCGATATATGGCTTCTGAAGCCAACTGTGCGGACGTGTTTGGCATCGCTTGTCTCGTACCGCGAATGGGATTTAACTCTGCATATCACAATATAGTATTAAAAGTAACTCCTAAAGTTTACCAAATTTTAAGAAAAATGGGTAATGAGATATACACCGATTTTGAGCGATGTTCTACACAAGACAGAATATTTGTAAGACAATGCCAAAATTGTTTTGAATTTAATCCGAACCATAAAACAAAAGACTGCCAAAACATTAAAATATGTAAAATATGCGGTGTACAGGGTAGCCACAACTGTACTGAAGCGCCAAATTGTCACAATTTCTCTAAGCACCCTAAATTTAAAAACCTTTCTACAAACCATAAATCAAATTCAAGTGAATGCCCGATTTACAAATCACAAATAGACAAAATTATCCAAAGGACACAATATTCACAAATATACGAGGGAAATGATGTAGCAAATACAATTTAAAGCTTAATCTTAAATAGATTAATATCCTATATGATTGAAAATGTGAGATGTATTCAACAAAATGTAAGAAAAAGTTTTACTGCGATAAGCAAACTACAGGCCAACACTAGAGATGACCCACCTGACAAGGACGAGTGGGTGACACCCTAGTTTCCAGACAGTCATGAACCGAGATCGAATCCCGCGTTAACATTTTGTTTGATATGTGAATATCCTTCACCTGACATTCTTTTGATTCAAGAACCATGTTTTACATGAAAATGTTATTTATGATATGGACTCTCAAATTATATGTTCGAATAAAACTGGGGAAAAATATACGGCAACTATAATTTTAAATAAAAAGATAAAGTTCAGCAAAGAGGAAAAATTCACAAATTCTTTTTGTACAACAATATCTATTTCTACAGTTAAAGCAAAATTAATTATTTCTAATTTCTACATTCATCCGAATACATTTAACCCTGTTCATCAAACATTCATTAGAGATCTGCTCAAAACGTATATAAATCAACCTGTAATCCTTTGCGGTGATTTTAATTCAAGACCTACTATATGGTTTGTTATAAACTCTAATGGATATAGATTACAACCTATTATAGACGAATGTAACCTCTTTATACATAACCTGAAAAAACACCCACCTGCCGCGGAGAGTAAGTATAATTGATCTCACAATCTCGAATAAACACTCACTAAGTTTAATAAACAACTGGCATACCTCTGATTTGACTAATATTTCCGACCATGTTGCTGTTAAATTTGATATCAGGTTAAAGAATGGTCATTTATTCAATAATCAAATTTCCACTTTGAAAAAAAATGCGAATTGGGCAAATTTTTCTAATAACATATCATTACAAGATACAAAAAACTGGGAATTGATATAAGCAGAGTGAAAGATGAGGAAGACATTGATGGGATAGTGAACGCACTCATGAATTTATTGAGAGAAGCAGCATATACATCTTCGAAGGTTAAATCCCCCATTAATAAACATGTTTCCAGAATTGACTGGTGGACTAATGAACAGGAAATAATAAAAAATCATTTTCATTATATTAGAAACTAGTATTATCGTCATAAAACAATCAGTTACAATACATTTAAGTTGGCAAGAAACAAATACACTAATGCAATAAGAAAAGCTAAAAGAACTAACTGGCGAAACGTTATTGAAGAAAATTACACAGATAATCCATTTGGTAATGCTTATAAGTACTTCAATAAATTAAGATCCTCAAATGTAAAGAATGGAATTCCCATAATTGACAATTCACCAGAATATCTAAAAGAGCAAACAATGACCATATTAATGGACGATTTAATTCCTGAAGACGATCCTAATTTGGACAATTTTCAACAACAAATAATTAGAAATTTTAAGCCACGAATGAATAATCCAAGCATAATTATTATCGAAGTAGAAGAAATAATGAATATCATTTCTAATTGTGATGTTTAAAAAGCTCCAGGTTTAGACAACATAAGTAACAATATTGTAGCGTAGAAATCAAGCCTTGAAATATCCTAAGATATAAAATAATTTATTGATGACGTCACAACTTAGAGTCGACAATTATTAACAAGTCAGCAAAACTATCTACAGCTAGGGAATCTTAAGCAAGCAAGCAAAGAAATATTTTAAAAATGATTTCACAAATACGGAGTAATATATTTTTTTATAATCTGTTGAGTATTTTCATTGAATTATATTAAATTAAATAATAAAATATTTCTTCGCCACAATATGATCAAATGTTCTTACCCAAAAATTAAGCATATGTTATGCAAACTATTTAATAAATGTATTCAAAAAGGGGTATTATCCGGAGAAATGGAAAATAGCAGCTCTAAAGATAATTCCCAAACCACATAAATCTAATTTAGAATCAACAAAAAGTTATCGACCTATCTCATTGATTTCAAATCTTTCAAAAATTTTCGAAAAAATTTTGAAAAATCGAATTTATGAATTTTATGAAAGTAATAATCTTTTGAGCTCCAGACAACATGGATTTGTCAAATAAAAATCAACGACAACGTGCTTGAATAAAATATTTATCGATCGAGGATCAACAGCGATACGACTTGGATATTCCAGATATAATTGAAAATTTGATTAAATATAAAATTACACTATTGAAGAAAAATACTAACCAAACATTTCAAAGTTTCTTTCCCGCTAATATCCCGAATTATTTTCGGGCAAATTTCCACAACTCTCAATTTATTACAAATCACGGAAATTTTAGAAGCTTTTTAAAATTCATCAAAGCAGTGCAGGATTCAAGATGCTTCTGTGGATGTGAGGAACAAATTTCTATTCATCTGCTGCTAAATTGCCCCGTCTTTCAAGAGTATAGAGAGAGAAATAAGGATAACCCAGGCCCCTGGAGCGCAAGAAACGCCAACTGCCCGGGATCCAGCTAACTAGTAGAAACCAGTTACTCTAGATTATATTTATATAGAGCCAATTGCAGAGTCCAACCAGCTGGTCAGGAAGTTCCATGCCTGCAGAGAACCCGGGAGTCCAGCCAACGAGACTGGGTCGAAGGAGGTCTTCCCAAGCAGCAGAGCTGTCTTCATTCTGTGTTGCATGAAAGCAGGGCATCTGAATAGAAGGTGGTCCACAGTCTGTTGTTACTCCATACAATGTGGGCAAGATGGGTCTTCCCCAGGACGCCAGAGAACCAAGTCTGCCCGAACATGGCCATGTCCTGTAAGTAAGGTGGTGGTAACTTCTCCAGGACAGACCTTAGGGAGGAATTGGAGCAGCCGGTCTGGAGTATGGGCTATTCTCCTCAGGTGTCTGTTGTAGTGGTCCTGGCAATAAACCTCCGTCCATGCGTCTAGGGCTGCCGCGCGTGAGTGGTTACGGGCCAGGCTTCTAGGCAGAATGGAAAATGATGGCTCTAAGATCAAAACGGCCGCGTTCTTAGCAGCTCTGTCTGATCTTTCCTTTCCGTCGATGCCGCAGTGTCCCGGCACCCAACACAGATTTACGTTTTGGTTGGTGTTCAGTGCGAGAATAATCTTAGCTACTAATGTCTATCGAACTGGACCTGACGTACATATGGCTGACAGAGCTTATCTGCAGTCCGACGCGATAGTGATCGCATTTCTTGAATAACCTTCCTCCACCAGACGGACCGCCCAGCGGATTGCCAGAAGTTCAGCCTGGAAGGCTGTGCAGTCGGGATGGAGCCGTAAGAGAACGGGCTGCTGATCTTCTGATGAGGGAACAATTGCAGCGCCCACCCCAGCCTCATTTTTTGATCCGTCTGTGAATATTATAGGTGTTGTTATCTCCTCGATATTTATACTGAAAGACAATTGAGGTCTATCTGGAGGGTATGGCAAAGAAGCAGGGCCTGGTCTAGATTCAAAATTTCCTTCATTGATTTCCTTCAGGAACGCCGTACGAGACCTAACAATAATATCGAAAGGAGGGCTGCCGGTGATGGAGATGGCTGAGACTGTAGGTGTGTAAGGACCTCCTCTCAGTACACGTTTCGCAAAATTGCAGTGAAGGCTCCTAAGTTGCCTAATGCCTTCGCTGGAGAGAGCACGACCTCCCCATGCTGACGCTCCGTCCAGCTGAAAAGAAGCTTCCAAATTTACCCTGTATGGTGTGGGTGAGTCGTGGGATTATTGATCTGCATCTACGTGTGATCTTGCTTAGGTGGGCGACAAATCCGCGGGTCTGGTAAAACTCCACTCCTAAGATTGTGACGGTCTTCTTGATGTTTAAAGTTTGAGACCAAGGACTCTAAGCCCTGTCTCGGAGTTGGGGTGGACATTACGCCATTGGAACAGGCAAGCTTGAGTCTTAATGGGGTTTATATTAAGACCATTTATCGTGCACCAAGATGTCAACCTCTCCAAGAAGGTGTTAGTGGCAGAGACCGGCAGGCGACTACGAACCTGAGTCATAAGGGTGAAGTCGTCCGCGTAAGCTATTAATCGGCTATCTATGATGGAAGGAAGGGTGAAGATGGTCCGAGAAACTATGTTCCACAGGAAAGGATTTAGCGCTGAACCCTGGGGAGTGCCGAGTTGGGAGGACGTACATTCTGTTGCTGTTCAAGCTGAGTAAGAAACCGTCCGGTCTTCCAAAAAGCTTTTTACTAACCAGGTAATAGGCTCTGAACAATTTAGACGTTCAAGATTTTGTATGATTGCCGGCCTCCAAACAGTGTCGAAGGCCTTACTGATGTCCGAGCTGATGACAAGAGTTTTCCTCCAGTGAGCTTGTCTTTCTTCAATTAATTGAGTGATACTCGCCAGTGCATCTTCCGCTGAACGACCATTTACGGTACCCAATACGGTTTTGTATTGATCTTCAAAGAACCATCCATGACGATCCGCGAGCCTCTGAAGTCGGGCCAGGATACATCTCTCAAATACTTTGGCCATAGTGTTCAATAAAGTAATAGGTCTGTATTTCTCCAGCTGACTGGTGGCTGAATTGGAGGATTTAGGCAGAAGTATGAGGCGGCCTTCTTTCCATTGACGGGGGAAGTGGCCCATACGAAGGCATTTGGTGAACAATTCGGCCAGCAGGAATTGCAAGGAAGGGCCGCCCAGGTCTAGGCATTTTGAACCAAGACCGTCAGGGCCCGGGGCTTTCCTTTTTCCACAGCGATGAATGGCTCGCAAAACTTCCCAGGGTTTGAATTCAGGTTCGTCTGAGTGAGCAGAAATTACATTCCTTTGCGGGTGAGGTCTGGTGTCAGGTAGGAAAAAGTGATTTAACAGGGTCTGGCAAGTCTCATGAGGATTGTAAAGAGAGCCGTTATCATGTTTGAGAAGTGGCGGACCTCGGGGGGAGCCGCGGCTTCGGGCGATAAATCGATGTATGTCACTCCAGTATGCGGATGACACCTCCTTGCAGAGATTAAGCCAGGATTTACTTTTAGCTTTCCGTATAGCCGCCTTCAGTCGATTATGGCACGCTCGGTATAAACCGCGGAAGAAATTCCTAATAGAACACCGGACTTTCTGACTATAACGGCGGAGGGAGATAACCAACCTTCTGATCCGACTCAGTTCGGGGGTCCACCACGGCTTTGACGGTCTTGTAGTATTGGAGCGTCTCCCCATGGAAGAGTCACAAGCTGATTGCAGGATGGAAGTCAGAAGGAGGACCACCCTGTCAATATCTTCTGGGCTAGAGGCCTCGTTTAATAAGGTAGTTACACCATCAAATTATAGGGGCATTGCCCTTATAAGCAACTTGTCAAAACATTTTACATCCATATTAAAAAATAGACTAAGTAATTGGATTGAAAATAGAAAACTCATAGCGGAAAACCAGGCAGGATTCAGAAAGGGCTACTCGTGCAAAGACCATATCTTCACGCTTACGTCACTAATTCAAATGACATTAAACCGCAAAAGGAGGAAACTTTACACATTCTTTGTTGATCTTAAAAAGCGTTTGATACAGTTCCACATCTACTATTATGGAGAAAGCTTGCGCTTGTTGGTTTAAGTGGGCGATTTATCAAACTTATACAGAACTACTATGCTCAAATGATGGCAGCGGTCAGATGGAACGGCTCTTTTACAGAATTTATCAAAATACAATCATGTGTTCTTCAGGGTGAACCTCTTTCACCGTATTTATTTATTATTTTCATTAACGATCTGGTTGCTACGCTGGATGATTCTGACCTGCCAGGTATATACTTACCGGGACATGGAACTATACACCTGCTCCTGTTCGCGGATGATATAGTCTTCCGTGGTGAATCCAAGATAAATATCCAAATAAAGATTAATTTAATAAAAAATATTTTGAGGAAAATAGTTTAACTCTGAACCAATTCCAGTCTAAAATCGTAGCGTTTCGAAATGGAGGCCGCTTGGCTAGATCTGACGTTTGGTTTTGGGGCCAACAACCTTTGACAGTTACCTCAAAATATACGTATCTTGGCTACCCCTTAACAATCAAGAATCCAACTGCTTACGTGGCGCAGCACTTTAAAAGCAAAGCATTGATTGCTACAAACGCAGTATGGAGAATACTATCTAAGTCAAGAACCATATCGTTCGGAGCAGTGATGAAATTACTTGACTCCATAGTTTTATCCACGTTATTATACTCGGCCCCACTGTGGGCGATGAATCAGATAGGAGTTGTGAACCAGATCCAGGATATTTTTCTTACGGCGATTTCTTGACCTTCGCAAATTTACACTCCGGGCTATATCTTACGAACAGAAACCGAAAGGATGTCCCTTGAATTAAACATTACGAAATGGATTCTAAAGTTCTAGATACGGATTTTAAAAATGGACAGGACAAGATTACCTTATGTTTGCTTGTTCCAGCTCTAGGAAGTTTCAATTTTGGGAAAAGCGGGAAACAACTTTATTTATAACCTGAATAACATCATTGACTCTTGGGGTTTTTTTTTCTTAAGAACTGTGAAGATTATATGGTTTTGCGAGGAGAAATGCCTAGAATAGTTCAAACCACAGTGGACCAGCTACTCCAATTTGACCGAGCTAAGATACAAAACTCAACTCATTGTATTCACTATCAATCTCTAAGTAGCTCCTTTATGACGGAGGACTACTTACTATCAAACCTCTCTTTGAAAATAGCCCGTCAAAGGATTCTATGGCTATTTTCCCCCGAGGATATCACGGGATTTTGGAACAGCGACCCTTTAAATTTCTACTTCTGCAATGCTGGCATCCAAAAAATTTGGTTCATTATCTATTCCATTGCCCATTCCTACAGGAAAAGAGACTGGAAATTCGAGAAATCGGGGCTAACTCACTATAATGAACAACATGTATATACAATTTTTACTACTCTCCAGCTGGATAAAACATTTGTTTATAAATATTTAAAATTTTTCAAGGCGATTGACAAAATGATGGAAGAAGTGCTCAACTCCCCAGACAACGGCTGATTGCTCCACCTCCCCTCTAAATTGCTTTTCCTCCTCACTCATGTACATATATAACCTCTTAGGGGAATCCCCTTGTAAGACAATAGTGTCTTAATGAAGGTTTTTGTTGTTGTTGTTGTTGTAATAGGGTAGTTACCTAGTGGAGAGAAGAGTTGAGGAAGGATTTAAAGGTCTGTTCTTTACATGAGGATTCAACCCAGGAGGATTTTGTCTCGTTATTGACCATGTCTAGGAATGTAGTCCAGATAGGTATATGGTCAGTGAAGGCCATCTCATCTAATAAACCTCTAGTGACATGGATAGCCAGTGAGCTGGATGCCAGAGTTACATCTATAGAAGAAGATAAAGGCCCATTTGACCAGGTCGAGTCCACAGGAGGTCCCAAGAAATGAAGATCATTGAAGCTGACGAACTCTTCAAGATTAGCACCCCGGAAGTCCAACCTCGCACCGATGCCCCAGGTAGGAGAGTGGGCGTTAGTGTCCATACCCAGGATCACTGGAAGAGAAGGCCCGTCTTATCGTATCTTCCAGAAGAGGGATGAAATCATCGGCAGCTCTAAGGCCGTGCCAGTAGGCCGAGTGCACCACGATGATGCTCTGCTCTAGACATATGGCTATGGAGGTTATGGCGGTGTCTGGGGAGGTTAGAGGGATGGGATGAAGGTTGCTACGTGCCACAATTCCCGAGGGGATGTAGGCGCCTGGGACAAAAAAAAAATGCCTGAAACCCACGTGTGGGCCAGAAGAAATTAGTTGAGAGTTCTTGCAGGAGCACTATGTCGGCCTGTGTCGAATTTGCCAAATTTGCAATTTCAAGAATGAAAGTTGGTGATTTTTTAGCGTTCACCTGCAGGACACGCAATGGCCTAGACATTGTTACTTGTTCGGGGTATTCTCTCTTTTACAAAGGGACAGGTAGATAATGTGGCAAAGTGGTTGTGGGAGCTCCAGATTTTTTTTTCTGCAGCGGCTTTGGCTTGGCTCGACCGAGCATCGGATGCCCTCATGCACTGCAGAGCCGCAGCGATAGCAGATTGGATGGGCAGCTGGACAGGCAGAAGCGCGGTGGCCGAAGCCACAGCAACGGAAGCATTGCTTTAAAGTATGACTGCGCTCATACCTGTGCACTAGACCCGCCACAGGAATACGTCCATGTTGACCGAGGATTTCGGCGACTTGGTTGTCCACTTCGATGAACACTGTACTAGTGCTGTGTGCCGCATTATTCGATCGATGGACTACCCTGATTTCACGCTTTTCCAGGAGTGACTGCACGGAGTGGTTGGAGCGGAAGCTCTCGCATATCTCATCGTCCCGCACCTCCCCGTCCACTCTGAAGAGGCAGTATCTTGGTAGGATAACCGGGCACTCAGGGCAGCTTAGGCCCATTGGCAGGGAGGTCAGCCCAGTGGCCAGCTACTTTGCCATTTGGGTTGTTTTGGGGTGGAAAACCACCTCGCCGCTGGTGTTGATGGACGCCACCACGTGTTTTGATGACGCTAGGGAAGGATGAATCTTTTGAATTTTCCTCAAAAATTCCCTTGGGTTGCTTTAGGGTTAGCCGACCTGACGAAGACATGCAATTCGAAGGAAGGAGCCAGATTCACAAATGTGGATTTCGCTTTGGGTTTCGGAGGTGCAGGCTTTACCGGCTTGTCTTTCTCTGCCACTACCGAAGCGAAAGAGGTGGAGGGAATCGGGACGTTGGCTGTGGGATTGGGTCTTCCTAGACTGGCTCCCTTGAAGGCGTCCTCAATAAGAAGTTCTGCCTCTTGGACGAGAGTCAGTATCAGTCCTTTGGTGGCCATCTGTATTTTTTCGGGGGAGTCCAGGCTGGTGTCGGCAATAATCGCTTCGAAGGTTTGGCACTCAAAGTTGAACAAGTTCGCCGTGCTGTTGAATTTAAATTGGTGATGGGAAGACGGGAGGAGGTCTTCGTCCTCAGAACGCGGCCGCTTGTTGGCCTGCTGACTTCCTCCACCACCGCCATCATACTGGTTCAGCTCCATAAATAAAAACTATCAAAAAGCAAATCTACTCCAAAGAGAGTAAAAAAAGGCAGACCAGACAAAGAACATTATTCTGTTAACGAGATGAGGTGTGTATGGTTATTGGTTCGGCCAACAACAAATATCCAATTTATATACAATATATTTTTACATAATGAGGTTTTGAAAAATGCAAATAATCTTCATCTATTTACATGCACAACAATTTATTTTACCATCACTACAGCATAAATCACTCTTGGTGAATTTTTTTTATTGCAATTCAGAATCTGCCACTGAAGCTTTGCAAGCGTTTCGTACCTTTAAAGGTATTCGAAGCGGTAAAGGACCCATGAGTTGCTACTCTCTAAGGCGAATGATAAAAACTTTGGAGAAGACTGGATCTCTGGAAGCAAAATCTCGGAGTGGAAGACCATCGACATGCAAGTCAGGGGTTGCTACGGTTTCGCAGAATGTTGAAGCTATTGAAACGTTATCCACGTATGGAGAAGTAAGTGCTCGACAAACGGGGATTTGGTATGGAACAGTTTGGAGAGCACTAAGAATTTGTCTTAAAAATACCCGTAAAAAAATTCAAAGACTTCACGAGCTAAAAGTCGGCGATTTTGAGAAGCGTCAAGAATTCGCTTCATGGGTTTTCCGGCAAATTGATATTGATGAAAACTGGCTGTTGAATATTCTGTGGACAGATGAAGCTCAATTTTCTCTGAACGGAGAAGTTAACACTCAAAACAGCCGCATTTGGGCAACAGAAAACCCTAGGATTTTTACAGAAATGCCACTTCATCAGCCCAGAGTTACAGTTTGGTGTGGGTTCACTTCTTCTTTTATTATTGGGCCATTTTTCTTTGAAGAAATAAATGGAAGAACTTTTAAAACCGTTTCTGTAACTGGTGAACGTTATGTTCAACTTTTGAGAGAAAAGGTTATCCCCATATTGCAGGACAGACAAGCACTGAGCGAAATAACATTCATGCAAGATGGAGGACCTCCTCATATCTCCCGCGGTGCCCAAACAATTGCTGAAGGATACTTTCGGTGAAGATCGTGTGATAAGTCGCCACTTTATACACCAGTGGCTTTCAAGATCACCAGACTTGACGCCTTGCGATTTTTGGATATGGGGGTACATTAAGTCGCGTGTTTATCGATGCCGGCCTACCACATTGGCCATGTTGAAGGCTTCTATCAGACGGCACGTTTAATCAATTTCAACAGATATGTTATTTAATGCTGTCCAATCTGTCATCTATCGTCTGCAGGCGGTGTTTGAGAATGAAGGGCGCCACATTGAGCAAGGATTGTGATCTAATACAAGAGACAAGGCCTCCAAGAGACAAGTTACCTCATGTGTTATATAAGCTGCCATGTATTATATTATCTACCAATATTTTGAAGCTCTTTGTGTTGGGTTATGGGTAAATAAATTCTGTCCTCATATCTTGTCTCTTTTTTATTTGTGAACAGTAATTTTTGTTTGTTTGTCATTTGCTCACATCTTATATTATGTCGTGCAGACCAAAGTGTTATAACTTCTCGGATAACACTGTACACTAAATATTATCCCTTATGTTTAATTTATCGCTTCTCGCTCATTAAAAGAAATAGCATAAGGAATATTCTCTGTAACCCCCCACCTTTAGAAATTTTGGGCAAAAAAAAATAATACAAAATAATTTTACTACCACGTTTTTCAACGCAAAAGGTTGATTTAAAAATTATATTTATTTGAGGGGATACATTTTTAAAAATCGTGTACAGTATAATAAACAATGATAACATTTGACAAGCCCATAGGATATTTGGAATAAAGTACGACAAATGTATTTTGTCACTCCCATCTATATTTCATTTGTTGGATCATGACAAATTTCCAGTTAAATAGTCGAGTGTCGCCAATTATTCAAGAAATTACACCTTCCTTATAGCAAGAAATTCTATTAGTAGTACCATCATAATTTTTGGTACTATATTAACATTTCAAAAAATCGTGTATTGAATTCAGCTATGTTTTTCAAACATTCAATATATTTGACAAAACTCTATCAAAAATATAAATATTTTTTGCTACATGTTTTAATTTGCATATACCTATTTTACATATCTCAGATTGTATTTAAAAATCGTTAACCATTTCTTCAAACTTTTGGCGAAATGGTGCTTTATTAATTAACGATTTGATATTATTAGGATTCTTTCCTGGTATACAAAAAGGAAAAATACGTGTCGATCAGTTATATGTTTCAATTAATCAAACAATTTGGCCGCTGAATTTCTGATTCTGGTACAGCGCCATCTAGGAAATGAAATTGTAACTAAAATCAATTTCGAAATTTTCAATATTTGCCATAAAAAATCCCATTGCATTCTGAACACAATGGTGTTTACCGCATTGCTCTAGCGCAAATATTCGCGGAGTTATTAATTTTTAAAGTTGTGCGGGACTTTTGGATCACCCTGTATTTTTATTTTTAAAAATTGTAGCGCAATTTTTTCGTTTACTTCAAAGTTAACTTCCTTTGTTTGATTCGATAGAAAAGATTCGCGTAATTTTGAAGATCTTATTTGGTAGAGGTAATCAAACGTGAGAAAAATCTTCTATAAGGATGCGTTAAAACAAACGAATCGGATGTGACTTATGTAAAAAGAAGAAATGGGAGATTTTGATAAAGTTATAGAGAACATAGTGAATGGATGTAAACGGTAGGAAATATAGAGGAGTTCTCAACCTAGAGAAGCATGAGGCCACAACAAACACTAGGACCTGCTCAAGAGCAGAAAAACAAACAATAGGATCTGCTCAAGAGCAGAGAAAGCGAACAATAGGACTTGCTCAAGAGCAGAAAAAGCAAACAATAAGATCTACCCAAGAGCAGAAAAAGCAAGCAATAGGACCCGCTCAAGAGCAGAAAAACAAGCAATAGGACCTGCTCAAGGGCAGAAAAAGCAAACAATAGGATCTGCCCAAGAGCATAAAAAAACAAACAATAGGATCTGCCCAAGAGCAGAAAAAGCAAACAATAGGATCTGCCCAAGAGCAGAAAAACGAACAATAGGATCTGCTCAAGGGCAGAAAAACAAACAATAGGATCTGCTCAAGGGCAGAAAAACAAACAATAGGATCTGCTCAAGAGCATAAAAAACAAACAAACAATAGGACCACCTCAAGAGCAGAAAACTAAAGAAAACTCCTTGTTCGATCATAAGTTATATTGTGAAGTAGTCCAAGGAAGATGTCCATACGCCTATAGTCTCCAGACCTACCTTGTCTTGTCCCTGGCCATTACATAAATCTCTTTTACTGCGGAGTTTGCCTGCCCGCCTGCCCATTGAGCTGTTGTGACGTCCCAGGTGTTGAGCCGGGGTTGTCCATCTCTTCCTTCCACAGAGATAACGCCCACATTTAGAATATACCCACCCCCACATTAAATGGATTTTGTTCAAATTGATTCTCAATAATGCTCACTTCGCCCTTCTCTCTTTTGTTGTTGCTGGTAAAAAAAAAGAACAAAGAGGGAGGTGTCTAAATGGCATGTTTTCAGCCGTAATATCCTTCCTTTAATTGAAATATTGAATGGTGTTTTTGTGCGTGGGATGGCCTTTGGTTCATCGTCAACTTGGAGCATCGTTTTATATTGTTGTTGGTTTGTTTAACAGCGCCTCGTATGTTTATTCACTGTTAAAAGAATAGCACTTTACCATCAGAACACAAATTCTCATTTAGACGGTCAAGATCGGTCTTTCTATCCATTTTTTACTCTCTGATTTACTTCTCTAAATATCGATAACTATTTGGTTGTAAAGAAAGTTCGTTCAGTTTTTGTATAGCTTTGTTTCATAACGGTTTTTGTTGTTATACGGACAAGCGAAGTTGTTTAAATACACATTTTTAAAAATATGATATATATACTCGCGTGTTGAAGATCATCGTGGAGTTTGTGCTTACATTTATTTCTTCGTTTATTACGAAGTAGTCTGAATTCGTCATGATGATTATGCTGCGCCTGACTGGTATCTGTGGGTCAAGTACAATATTTTAAAACTCGGCGTAGCATGGCCAAGATATTCAGGAAGGGGAACGGGACAGAAAGGTAGAAACACGTTTACATTGTGCTCCTCCGCCTGAAAGTAAAAGCGCTAAAGAGACGTACAGCCAATGCCAGACACCTCTTCGGACTACCATCATTTCACCAGCTGAGACGAAGCAGGAGACAATACCAGCAAGCGACGGGCGATATTGGTAGAGCCAAAAAGAACGGCGAGCCATCCCCCGTAACACTACATCTTCGTCTAAGCTTAACTCGGATATTATTTCTGACTAGACACTTCCAGAAAGGTTGCGGAGGTTCCGCGCGTAAAATGGAAACGTGCAGTAAACAGGCTTTCCCAGTTTCCGACATGCTAGCTCAGCCGTGACGATGGATCACCTGTACGAAAGACTGAAGAACGCGTCATTCGCCCAAGATGTGAATATTTTGGAGAATTGTCGCAAGTAGGAGCCGGTCAAACAGCTCGAGGTCTTCGCGATTGAAATAAGCCAAGATTCCATATAGACGCAGAGGTAAAAGCTAGAGATAATGGTAGAAAACATACTCTTGACCGTTTCATCCTCAAGTCCATCAGTTTATGCCAGGGTATCTCCCTGGCCCTGCAGCAGCTCCAGGCGAAGTTACAGAGGCTCCCTGGCTAATGGTGATGAACGGGGCACTCGATGTACAGCTCTTCTCTAAAGGTGTTTGGCAGAAACTGTGGCGATGCACAAGCAGAAAAAAAAAACGAATTAATGTGCGACGAGCTGGTATGAGACAAAGGAAATCAATCATCTCATAGAGGCCCATTTATCTTTATAATTATATCACTTCTACCTTTCCTAATCAGATAAAACTATATGACTTTGCACTGCTCTATCTCCTCACCAAGAACCTTATTTGAAAATGACATTTAGCACCATCTCTCTATTTGTGAAAATAATAATTATTATGGCTATTATTTTGAATGCAAATTTCTACAACCCATGAACGAAAAGATGAAAGTATATATAGGGAAGGCTTGGCTCAGCAGTGGGGTAGCGCTTCAGCTAACCATAGACAATGGCCCCACTATACATTTGTTAGTCCGAATGGATTGCAAAACTTGCCCCATACACACTATCTATATAGTAGGATCCACAGAATATATCAATTCTTCCTTCAGATACCTAAAGTTTGTGGCATACTTCATATATTTGAAGACGCTTGAATCTGATATATACCTCGACGATCTTCTTTTGCGATCTCTTTCAAAAGGCTAACTAACAATCCCTCCTATATTTCCCCTTTCACAGTTATAAATTTGAGAGTTTGATGCTTCAATTTGTTCACAAGTTCAATTCGTCATTTATTTATTAACACTATATTAACATCTATAACCTTTATCCGACTTGATTGTTCACTCGCAACAGCATCGATTCGAACTCGCGTCGTTTCAACAGCAAGTGCAGGACTTGCACCAGCAAGTACAATAATTGTACCAGTGATTACAAGACTTGTACTAACGAGTGCAAGAATTGAGCCAGCAAATTCAAGGCTTATACTAGCAAGTGTAAGACTAGTATCAGCAAGTGAAAGATACACCATCAAATGCAGGACTATGAAAAGCAAATAAATAATTTATACTATTATGTGCAGGTCTTGTACCAGAAAGTGCATTACTTATATAAAAGTGCAACATTTTTACTAGCAAGAGCAGACCTTGTAACCAGCATGTGCAGACCTTGTACCAACAAGTGCAGACCTTGTACCAACAGGTGCAGATCCTGCACTAGAAAGTTCAGAGCTTATACAAGCTGAGCCAGGATTTGTACCAGCATGTGCAGATGCTGTACCAATAAGTGATGGGTTTGTGCCTGAAAAAAAGTAGATCTTGTGCCAGTATGTGCAGACCCCGTACTAACATATGCATGGTCTGTACTAGCATGTTCAGAAATTATATTAAGCTAAGTGAGGATATGTATGTTGCACCGGTCAGCTCCGATGTTGGACATCGATGTCTCAGAGTGAATTCCTCCGTGCTAATGAGCGACAAGTCGTCCTTTGTGTCCATCGCGCCTGGCAAAAATTTCCAAATTAGTTTTCACACCTTGTCTAACATTCCTCAGCTCCGTGATAAACATTCTGTCAACATTCTTCGAATGCCTATCGAGTCAGTGCGTTCAGAGAAAACATTCAACAAACTTTTCCCGTCGTTTAATTGAGTCGCTGGTCTCGCTCTGCTGGGTTTTATACAAATCATCGAGTATCTGTTTCTCAGCTTGTTCCCCACTCTTTCTCGGCCGTGCACTTCACGTGTTCTGCATTTTATGGGAGGAGGATATGTGGGGAATTATCGAATTCCAATAACATACACGTGGTGCGTGGCCAGAAAGAAACATCATGGTGTCGTCCTCTCATTAAAAAACGTCTACCAGCAGTTTATAAATAATCAGAATAGAATCTCAATGTGAAAAAATTGTAAACAAGCCAGAACATCCAAATCTACCATCAGAAAAGGCCTAGAATACAAATTATCGTTAGAAAATCCGAATTGATTGAAATCCTGGTGTAAGATCTCCCTACTGAAGAGAAGAAGGAACTGAAGAAAAGGCCTAGAATACAAATTCTCGTTAGAAAAGCCGAATTGGTTAAAATCCCGGTGTAAGATCTTCCTACTAAAGAGAAGAAGGAACTGAAGAAAAGGCCTAGAATACAAATTCTCGTTAGAAAATCCAAATTAAGTTGAAATCTCGGTGTAACATCTCCCTACTGAAGGGAAGAAGGAACTGAAGAAAAGGCCTAGAATACAAATTCTCGTTAGAAAAGCCGAATTGGTTAAAATCCCGGTGTAAGATCTTCCTACTAAAGAGAAGAAGGAACTGAAGAAAAGGCCTAGAATACAAATTCTCGTTAGAAAAGCCGAATTGGTTAAAATCTTTGTGTAAATTCTCCCTACTGAAGGGAAGAAGGAACTGAAGAAAAGGCCTAGAATACAAATTCTCGTTAGAAAAGCCGAATTGGTTGAAATCCCGGTGTAACATCTCTCTACTGAAGAGAAGAAGGAACTGAAGAAAAGGCCTAGAATACAAATTCTCGTTAGAAAATCCAAATTGGGTTGAAATCCCGGTGTCTCTACCGAATATCGGGAGCAGAAAGTCGAGAATGGTATTCCAGTATTGACTTCACCGGACCGTCGTCCTTTAATTCATCTTAGGACAACTGCCGCCGCCGGAGGAGAGCTCAAGAATCAATAGAAGATGGGGAAGTTCCGGCCATCATCGGGATGATGATGATAACGGGGTATCATTTGGCACTGATATAGCTGCTCTTCTTTTCTCTGCTCTCCCCCCCTTGCGATAAAACTGTGATATTTATTATCATCATAATCTAATATATTTTGAAAATAGAGCAATCCATAAATAAATCTTTAATTAAAAATACATATATTAGATCAAAATATCATTTATTTTACTAATATTTTAGTTGGCTGAACGCCAACCTTTATCAAGGTATTATGACATATATAATTAACATTTACAACATATAACAATACCTTGATGAAGCTTGGCGTTCAGCCAACTGAAATATTGGTAAAATAAATTATATTTTTATCTAATATATAACTTTTTAATTAATCTAATATATATATGTATCCCGAAACCATTGTCTCTAGTTGGACGCTTCTCAGTTTACTAAAGCTGGTGTTGTGGCTTTGTCATCGACCCGAGGCCGCTAGTTGCGGCGATGGTCAATAGATGGCGTCAGGTTTTGACGTTTATTTTGACGGGAAAGACGCCCTATGCTTCTATGGATCAATTTCCTCCCGAAAAAAAAAAAATATATATATGTCATAATTTGCCCAATACCCAAGAGGTATAATTTCTTTTCGCCAAAATAAGTATGTTAAACTGTGAATATGTTAAGCTTGTGTGTTAAAATGTAAATATGCAAATTCATACATCTATAAATATACTGTACAAAATAAACGTGGGAGCCAGCACGGGCAAATGCTACGGCACGCAGCGTGCGCGCGCTCACTTGGCTGGAACTGTTCTTTGAAGTTTACATGCATAACGATTGCATCCTTTCATTTGATCACGACATATATATATATATATATGTCATAATTTGTATATAATTAAATGCAACCCCGACCCACTATGTATGTACCATGTATGATTTTCAAAGACTTAATAAAGAACAAGGTAACTGGAGGAAAGCAAGTAGCAATAAGACATAGGAAGTAGGCCTAAAGCTGGCACGACTATTCTTGGCACCCCTGTGTCAATATTGCAGGGGCAAAGACCGGACGTATCTAGTGGCCGCAGAAGTTATATTAGTCAAGAAGCACTCAATACTTCCTGACAAAGCAGGATGTATCTGGTGACCAGAAGTTATAAATGTTAAGCTAACACCCAATATTTCCGGCAAAGGCAGGACGTATCTAATATCCGCCGAAGTTATAAGCGTCGAGCTATCCAACACTTCCTGACGAAATCGGATATATCTTCCGGCAAAAACAACACCAAAGGAAACCGCCGGCCAATCAGAAGACAGCACCTAAATAGGTCGACCAATAGGAAAAGATCATGTGATCATCTCTCAACCAATCAGAAAGAAACTGAGTCTTGGTGTAAAATCGAAAAGGAAGAATGGGCAGTTGTTCACTCGCTCTCGCCGAGTTCGGACCTAGTAGTGATTTCGCTCTCAACAAGGTAACATCTACTCTCGAGACCTTCCCGCTCACCCCATAGCTAAGTCAATCACCGCCATGTGATCAGATAATTAATAAGTCAAATCGCTCAGCTCTTCTCAAGCTTTCTTTCCTCCAATCCAGTTGCCTTTCATTTTCAAACCCCATCACGTGTCCTGATTATTCCTAACTGTATGCTGCAACTTCCACTCAAACGACTGCGCTTCAATCAAATCTCACCATTTGCATCCAACAACAAGAAATTCCGCAACGATATTGCCACATATATACTGAAGAGATATGTGTCTGGAGGAAGAGTTCTTCTTAAAACAAGATTGACCTAGCTAACAATCATATTTCCGTTTTAAAATATATTCCAAAATAAATTGACATCATTTCTATTGATATATATTATAAGCTATTATATTTGAACTGAAGAAAAACAATGATGATTCATAGTCATCAGAAGTACGCTAAATAAAAGTTGGCTAGATAAATAATTTAATACACGAATGTCAGTTTTATGGATGGATCTCGAACGAGCGCCCGTTATGAGTTTTTCTTTTTTTTTTTTTTATTTCAACAAATTTATTCAAAGCTATTCTTAAAAAAAAAAAAAAAATACATTCCTTTTTTTTTTTTTTGGCTTATCCCTAGTACGCGTGGTACAGGCTTTTTTTCTGTAAGTGCACCACATGTCTACACATGTGAAAAGCAGTTCGACTTTACACTTACAAATGTGCCAGAGCCCCGTTTGGTTACTTGCACTCGCTGGTGGGGTTGGACTTTTGCAAGAATCGGGGGTCATTTGAGAATTTTTTAAATATATATATATATATATAAGAAAAAAGTGTCCAATGCGGTAATCGAACCCGACGTAGCGGTCGAAAACCGTTTAGACCATCCTTCCACCGACCCCCAAAAAATTAATTCCTGATTATCATTAATAAAAAAGGCACTTTTAGTTATTCTTTTTATATATAAGCTTGCTTTTGGTATTACAGTAGTGGATATACTTTTTACATACGCGACTAAACATAGAAATAGCTGGCCAAGAAAGTCGTACAACACTCTGAATTCACTGCCAATTGCAACCGCATGGTAACAAATTTATTCGGAGTTCTTCAAATTAAAGAGACTTATCTCGACGTTTCGACAAAATCTTTGCCCTCGTCAGGAACGAACAAAAATGAAAACATTTGACAAAGCGTTAATATATAATAAATTTTAACGCTTTGCCAAATGTTTTAATTTTTTGTTCGCTCTTGACGAGGGCAAAAAGATTTTTGTCGAAACGTCGAGAAAATAAAAAGATTTATACTGGTCGAACTATCATTAATTTGAAGGACTATGAATGCCGGCCAGGCAGCCTCTAACTTTACGATAAATTTTATTCGGAATTGCTTGCGTCAATAAAGAAATCAACAGGTTGTACATAAATGAGGACTTTACGATGGATTAACGCCGTTTCTATGTTTTTAGGTCAATGAAATAGTCCAAATATTTCAAATTAAATTATTTACCGCTTATGCATCATGCTTACTAAGATAATTTAATTTATTATTATTCGTTTTATGTATTTCGGTAGAAGGTCAGAGATTCCTGAAAGCTTGAATTTGCATGAGAATAAAATGAAAATAAACTAAACTCTTGAGAAACCTGTTGTGTATTATTTAATTAGGATAATTTTTATAAAAGAGATAGAAAAGAAGAAGATCAGGTATTAAATATGATTATGAAATTGTCCTGTCCACATTACCGTCCAACTGTGTATTTAAAGATAAGAGAGAACGCCATATATCTCGGAATAAATGTCAACGTCGATATCCATTCCTGACTTATTGGCCGAATACCTTCTCTTGATTCATCAAGAAAACTTCTCAAGCTGTACCTTTTCGACCTGCCAAAAGGAGAGTCTAAATGTTACTCATTAAAGAAGAAAGTTTAAAGGCCAAACACTGTATATTATGATGCATTAGTGCGCCATCTGTTATGAAAATTCGAAACTATTATAGACGCGTATGATTCTTTTAAAAATAAAACAATTTCTACTGCCCTTACTGCAATGGAAAAATTGTTTTATTTTTAAAAGAATCATACACGTCTATAATAGTGTCAAACATTGTATATAAGTACATTTTCACACTCGTAAAAGAGAGGTGGAAATGTAATTATAAAAAAGAGAGAAAGTATGTTATAAATTCATAGAGCTATGCAACTATGCCATATTTGTCGTCTAATATATCTGAAATTTGCTCTGCTATAAAAGAAGCCAGGATTTGATATACGAGGTGTGTTCAAAAAGTATCGCGACTTTTGTGTTTTTTCAAAAATTATTTATTTATTCATGAATACCTATTTTGTCCCCTTCAAAGTAATCCCCATGAGATATTATACACTTGTGCCAACGGTTTTTCCAATCTTCGAAGCACTTCAAAAAATCATTTAAAAAAAAATATTTTTCAGCTCCTCCTTCGATGCCGTCTTTATCTCGTCAAGCTTAGTGTAACGTCGTCCTTTCATGGGCCTCTTCAGTTTAGGGAACAAGAAAAAGTCACAGGGGGCCAGATCTGGGGAATAAGGTGGCTGCGGCATCATTAGTGTGTTGTTTTTGGCTAAAAAGTCGCGCACAAGCAACGATGTGTGAGCAGGGGCGTTATCGTGGTGCAAAAGCCAATTTTTGTTCTTCCACAAATCCGGGAGTTTCTGGCGGATTGCTTCGCGCAAATTGCGCATAACTTGCAGGTAATATTCCTTATTGACCGTTCTACCCTGTGGTAAGAACTCATGATTCACCACGCCCCTGCAATCGAAGAAAACTGTCAGCAAAACTTTCACATTTGACCGAACTTGGCGCGCTTCTTTCGGTCTTGGTTCGTGCGGCAGCTTCCATTGAGATGATTGAGCTTTGGTTTCCACGTCATAACCATAAACCCACGCTTTGTCACCAGTTATGACCCTCTGGAGCAAATTTGGATCGTCGCGGACAGATCCAACATCTCATTAGCAATGTTCATGCGATGCTGTTTTTTGGTCGCAATTGAGCAATTTTGGTACGAATTTCGCGGCGACCCGTCTCATGCCCAAATCATTGATAAAAATCGAATGGCACGAGCCAATCGATATGTTTAGGTCCTCAGCAACTTCTCTAACGGTGATTCGACGATTGACCAATATCATCTTCTCCACTTCATTAATTTTTTCGTCTGTTGTTGAAGTGCTAGGGCGTCCGGCACGCTCTTCGTCGTTCACATCTTCTCGGCCTTCTGAGAACATTTTGTACCACCGATAAACGTTGCTTCGGTCCAAGGTAGCTTCTCCTTATGCCACAGTCAACATTCGGAATGCATCCGCGCACTTAATTTCGTTTTTCACACAAAATTTGATACAGGTTCTTTGATCCATTTTTTCTAATAGGTAAAAATTGAAGACGATCCAAAACACCTGCAAGCAAAGCAGCTGTCAACAATTAAGTGAACATTCAAAAAGGCCGAGCTTGTCGGCATAAGTGAGAGACATGAGTACCAACATAAAGCCACAAAAAGATCGAAATTCGAATATACGTAACCCGCGAAAATTCAAAATTCGCGATACTTTTTGAACACACCTCGTACTCTCATGGATAAACAAGGAAATGGAAAGTCTTTGTCGCCGGTCAAGTGTTTATTTATTATTTTATTTCTATTTTTTTAAGGAGACGGGGGCAATTTTGTTCACATTTGGTTATCTCGTGTGTCTTCAATAAAAGTCACTGTAATATCTTTCAGAGTTATTGTCTGAATCCCGATATACATGGTAAATGGTACAACTTGCTTAAGTTTTGTCCACGATTGTGATTTGTTATAATCGATTCCTTCAGCCCTAAAACGTATTCAACCATTGAACTAAACATGTTTTCTCAAAATTATACGGTAGATAATTCCTATCAGTTCCACAGTTTTATCTATTTCGCCTTAAGCCATAGATCGGTACTTGCCCTCCCAGAGCTTCCTTTTCTCAGGGCCAGCCTTTTGATGACATTTTAGAACCTTTTCCAGAAATTGCCCATGAGAATTCTATTCTCGTCCTTCCCGGTCCCACACCAGAGAGTAAAATACCGTTATTCTCATTCAGAGTTTCGGACACGAAGATGTCCAAATTTGCTTGTTCATCTCTTTCCATTCGTCAAGATGCCACCGTCAAGATACAGGATCTACCTAGCCTTCACTATCCTCATACAAGTTCAGTTCTCAATTTGAACCTCTCCTTAAAATCAAGACATTTGAAATCAAATGCAAAATTTCTGAAAGAGCCTCCAAAACGATACAGCCTATATGATATTCGTCTAAAATGGTTTGCGATTATGTAATAAGGTTTTGTGATTTCTTCTCTCATGTATGATGAAAGATAATAATATTTCCCCCGACAAAATTACCAAATATATGTTTTCCCTAATATATCGAAATATTACCCCCTAAGTGAGAGCATTCAACATAAGATTAATGTTTTTTTCGCAATGAAAATATTAAATAGCCTTTAAATATAGGGTTCAAGTAAGACAGAACCAATAATCTTACCTTTCTTCTTTAAACGATAGTTCTGATTGTACCACCTCACAGATCTGAACCTTGGTTTCGGATTGAAGCTTTCGCTGTCTTGATTTCAGAATAATAATGAAACTTGTTGAATCCCGTTATTTACATATTGCGGTTATACCCTTACACTTATCCTAGAAATCATTTAAATATATTTGGGAGAAGGATAGCGGGATGTTGATTTCATTGCTAGAGATGAATCTGGAATAGGGATTTTGCCCATAACCTTCGTCAACAATAATGTTAATTCTAAGATGATTTTTTTATAATCCCGTTTATGTGGGATAATCAATAAAATGACTTGATTGCTATCAGTGACGGATTGATTTCACAATTGATCTTAATGATCATGCTGAGGTTGCTTATGCCAGTTTGACATCTTTGTCATTGTATCCATCTGTTTAGGAAGAATCATTGCAAATTCCCGATGGCAAGGGGCGTGATGGTTGACGTTACTTTGGAACAATTTTTTTGAACTTGTAAATAGTTGAATTATCATTTGCTTTCGTCTTTTTTGATAACTCAGAGAACTTTGGCGAATAATAAGTTCATTCGGCCAACGATTTCTGAAACTTACATCCAGAACTTAGCTTCTCTTCGTTTTCTTCTCTTAGTTAATCTATGAAGTGTTTATATTTTCGTTGAAACTTGGCAAACAATTATTTGATCGTCGATCAATATAGGAAAGTGTCTCATTATAATCTAACAAGAGGAAAGATCATTTCGAACAGAGCCGTTCTAACGAGCAATGTTGGGGATTCTCATCAACATTTGGTAGATCGTTCCTTCAAGCAAATCTTCAGATACGCTTCTTTCCGCCAAGAGAAATATTATCAAGTGGATAGATTAAATCAGATCCATTTTCTTTCCTTTTTTATCAAATGGCCCGATGATTTCTCCATTGTTATTAAACTATAGTAAAAACTTGATTTTAAAATATTTTAGCTCCTCCTCTCGTAAGTCTAGAAACTTTACGAAACAAGAAGATCAGATCAATTCTCATAGAGTTCTAATACGAAACAAGAAGAGAAAATGTAGTGCAATACTTATCTTTATACTGCGTATTGGATCTTATATTTTATATTATTGCTCGGTATTGGAATAATGCTAAAATTCTCTAAATTTGGTCATAAAAAAATATTTAGATTCTTTATTCAATTTAAATATATATACAGTTAAACCTGTCTATAGCGCCCCCTTTTGGGACTCACTAAAATAGGGTGCTATAGAGAGGGGATGCTATAGACAGATCACTTTTAATGTAAATCGCATCGTACTACGTATTTAAAATCGGGCGCTATAGAGAGGAAGTCGCTATTTAGAGGGGGCGCTATAGACAGGTTTAACTGTATATATGCAAATAAGTCAATATTCTTTGTATATATATTTCAATTTTTGTTTGTTTGTTAGCGCGGAGATAGTTGAGTTATAAAGTAACGTTGAGTGAGTTGAGTTAGTCAGTCAGATATGTAAATATTGTATATGCAAATACTATGATATGTAAATACACCAGACAGGAATAGCCAATTAGAAGTTCGATACTTATGTAACTAAATCTAATTTTATAAATCTGTAAATATCTCATGAAGTAAATTTCTGTTTGATGAGGAGGACAGAGCCAATATCCTATTATTTGTTTGGGCAGGTACGATAAGCCAACCCCCCACACCGATAAAACGGTGTTTACCTTACATCTCTGAACACTCGGATTTTCCTGGAAAATCTCTTAAAGATTTCTTGAAAAAAGCCATGGTCCACCTGTGCTGTGTGAGCAGAAGAGCTTAAATTGACTTGTTCCATTATATGTATGTTCCATATGTAAACACCTGTTTTCTTTCCTCTTTTTGCTCTCCACTTCTCCAATATCTCATGAAGTATTTCAAATTATATACGGTGGCTTCTATATATAAGTTACTGACCGCTGCAGTGTATAAAATTGATACCTAGACATCGTTACGTTGAGTACAAGACATCTTTTTCATTATTTTAATTTTATAGAAAAATATATAAGTACTTTTTAAAGGCTGAAACAAGATTTGTGACTTTCAAACCTAGTACAATTTCATATGAAGTGTATTTTCTTAGAGAATGAACTGTTCAATTCATATAAAAAAAGTATTTTATCGCGGATTAATGGCATTTCAATCAAAATTTCAGGTTTCTTCCAAGTAAACACATCGATGCAAGGGAATACATTCGCGTCTCTTTTTCTAAAAATAAAAAAGCGCCTTTTTTCAAACTAAATCTGTCAGAGAATTTCGATTTTTCTCTGGGATTTGGGAACGTCAAGTTGACTGTATCTGTTTACCTTCAGTTTTTCCCTTTGATTTCAAAGTCTACAAGTCAAATAAGATTCTGCCATAGTATATCCATTCTATTTCCCAGAGAAATAATGCAATCTGGCAGCTAACCTGTGATTTCTACACTCCAGTTTTCATAGATTCAGTTTCTCTCCATTTGAATCTGAAATCTACTATATAGATGGGATTCGATGTCATTGTAAATGCATCCATTTTTCCCAGAATGATGCAAAACCTACCACGCTGGAAAATAACGTGATTTCTACACGCTACCAGATCGACAAATTTAGATTTGATAAAAAAAAAGGAAAGTCTGAGGGGGAAAAAGGGTCTCTTGTCTGATGCGTGACCCAGAAAACTGGACGTTATCGGTCCCCCAATTGGGTAAATCCCCCCATTGGTCACTTCCGCAGGACATCCGGCCGGCGGCCCAGTTGGAGGACCGAATGACCGAAAGTATTGGCGTGGAACGTTCGAATTATATATTATTGGCCTACCTACCTCTTTCTGTCTTTCCCTGCCCTAATTATTTCTATAGATCATTGTGTCAGCTTCAAGCCTCTATGGCAAGTAGAAAGTCAAATCAACATCATTTTTAATCCAATCATATTGATGGGACATGGGCCAGACTACCGGCAGGGAACGTCCGAATTATATTCAGACCTGTATATCTACCTCTCCCTTTTTCCTTCACCTCATTATTTTCGTATTACTATAGATTGTCGTCAGTTTCACCCCTTTATGGCAATTATGAAGTCAAAATCAGCAGCATTTTTATTCCAATCATATTGATGGAACATGGTCTAAACTATATTGGTGTGGAACGCCCGAATTATATTAAGACCTACATAACTACCTCTTTCATTTTCCTTAACCTCATTATTATACGTTATTCTATAGATCGACGTCAGTTTCACCTCTCTATGGCAAGCAGAAAGTCAAATCAGCAACATTTTTAGTCATATTTATCATATTGATGGAACGTGGCCAAGACTACGGACGTATGACTACTGTCCGAATGACCTACGTATCTACCTATTTATCATATTGATGGAACGTGGCCAAGACTACGGACGTATGACTACTGTCCGAATTATATTCAGACCTACGTATCTACCTATTTATTCCCCCCTTATTATTTATTATACGATAGTCAGGATACTGGCGTCGAACTCCCAAATTCTATTCAGACCTACGTGTAGCTATCTCTTTCTTCTCCCCCCTTATTATGTATTATACGTTATCCTCTATAGATCATTGTGTCAGCTTTAAACCTCTATGGCAAGTAGAAAGTCAAAATCAGAAACTTTTAAGTCCAATCATATTGATAGAACATGGGCACAAGACTACTGGCATGGAACACCCGAATTATATTCAGACCTACGTATCTACCTATTTACCTCTTTCTTCTCCCCCTTATTATTTATTATACGTTATCTTCTATAGATCGTTGTCCGTCTCACCCCTCTATAGCAAGTAGAAAGTCAAAATCAGAAACCTTTTTAGTTCAATCATATTGATAGAACATGGGCACAAGACTACTGGCATGGAACACCCGAATTATATTCAGACCTACGTATCTATCTACTTCTTTATTCTCCCCCTTATTATTTACTAGCCGAATGACCCGGGCAACGCCCGGGGTTTACCCGATTAAATGCTTTTATTCAAATACTATTCGTTACAATTATAAATTGGCGCCGTGGATGTCATTCTTGTATAATATATAAATGAGTTTTAAAAATTGTAAAAAAAAAAGCATCGGCCGGTTATCGAACCCGGGCCGCCCGCGTGGCAGGCGAGCATTCTACCACTGAACCACCGATGGGTATGAGAAATGGCCATATTTGGGTAATTATTCCATTCACAAAAGCAAACGGTGACAGAATTGATTAAGAAAAGGCAATGCCCGGGTTTTACCCGATTAAATGCTTTTATTCAAATACTATTCGTTACAATTATAAATTGGCGCCGTGGATGTCATTCTTGTGAAACGTCCCGCTCCAAACTTTGTGTCTGAGAAGCGATATTTTTATAAAGAGATGATCTGGCTTTGTGTCTTCTGCTCGAATGAATGTTTTTGTTAGAATTTTGTTCCTGCATACTAAAAATGAACTGGCTTCACCCGTAGTCTCTGCTTTTTGGAATTTTTCCGGATATAATTTTGTATCTGATAATCAAATTTGATACAGCAATATTGTCATCATCATTTTCTGAATAAAAAACAGCTACTTTTTCCCAAAACCTGTCAATTTATTTTTCTTGACTAAAAATCCGAAAAATATCCTTTCCAGATTTTTCTCTATGTCCTGTTAAAACACGTTTTACATGTCCATAAGGTCAGCTGATATTACCTCCCATCTTCACCGCTAGAGGCGCTGCTTGCGAGCGAAAGGGCAAATTTGCCACGCAATTTGCAAATAACTTGTATACATACTTGTATACTTGTGGACATAGACCATAAATCTGTACATAGACAGGAAAAGCACATATATTTTAATAATATAAATGAGTTTTAAAAATTGTAAAAAAAAAATGCATCGGCCGGGAATCGAACCCGGGGCGCCTGCGTGGCAGGCGAGCATTCTACCACTGAACCAAAAGCAAACGGTGACAGAATTAAGAAAGAATGCATGACGCTGATAACTGTATATATTTCTTATACGTTATCTTCTATAGATCGTCGTCAGCTTCAATCCTCTGTGGAAAGTAGAAAGTCAAACTCAGCAACATTTTTAGTCCAACCATATTGATGGAACGTGGCCAAGACTACTGAGGTATGACTACTGTCCGAATTGCATTCAGACCTACGTATCTACCTCTTTCTTCTCCCTCTTATTACTTATTATACCTTTTCCTATAGATCACATCGTCAGTCATCTATCTCTATGGCAAATAGAAAGAGAAAAGTCAAAATTTAAACTTTTTCTAATCAAAACATATTGATGGCACATGGTCTAAACTACTGAGGCGTGGAACTCCCAAATTATATTCAGACCTACGTGTATCTACCTCTTTCTTCTCCCTCTTATTATTTCTTATACGTTATCATTGTGTCAGATTCAATCCTCTATGGCAAGTAGAAAGTCAAAATCAGAGAAACCTTTTTAGTCCAATCATATTGATGGAACATGGCAAAGTCTACTAACGTATGACTACTGTCTGAATTGTATTCAGACCTATGTATCTACCTCTTTCTTCTCCCTCTTATTATTTCTTATACGTTATCATTGTGTCAGATTCAATCCTCTATGGCAAGTAGAAAGTCAAAATCAGAAACTTTTTAGTACAATCATATTGATGGAACATGGCAAAGACTACTAACGTATGACTACTGTCCGAATTGTATTCAGACCTACGTATCTACCTCTTTCTTCTACCCCTTATTATTTGTTTTACTTATCCTATAGATCACATCGTCAATCTCACACACCCCTCTTAGAAACTCAAAATGTAAATTTTTGCAAGCCAAATCCTATTGATGGAACATGGGCAAGACTACTGACGTTAGACTCCCGAATTATATTCAAACCTACTTATCCACCTTTTTGTTTTTCCCTCATCTCTATTATTATATTCCTATAGATTGTCAGTTTACCTCTTAATGTCAAATATAAAGTCAAAATGGATAATATTTTTGGTCAAATCATGTTAACGTCTAAATAATGTTATTTAGATCGAAGACAAATCTCTACAATCCTTAAACAGAAAGATCCAAAATACTGACCAGTTTCATCACATCAATGGTTTTTTTTTTTTGCTTATCCCTAGTACACGTGGTACAGGCCATGGTAATCATGGTGGGTAGAGGTAGACGATTGTTTTTTTTTACTGTAAGTGCACCACATGTCTACACATGTGAAAAGCAGTTCGACTTTGCACTTACAAATGTGCCAGAGCCCCGTTTGGTTATACTTGCACTCGCTGGTGGGATTGGACTTTTGCAAGAATCGGGTGTCATTGGAGCATTTTTTTTTTCTTTTTATCAGAAAAAAGTACCCAATGCGGGAATCGAACCCGGGTCGTAGCGGTAAATCAGTAGTAAATTCTACTAGCATGTTGCCAGTTTATTCTACCATCTTGTTCTCTTATAAATCACAAATATATGAGGGGGGTCGGTGGAAGGCTGGTTAAACCGTTTGGTTTACGACCACTACGACCCGGGTTCGATCCCCGCATTGGACACTTTTTTCTGTTTAAAAAAAAAAAAAATGCTTCAATGGCCCCCCGATTCTTGCAAAAGTCCAACCCCACCAGCGAGTGCAAGTAACCAAACGGGGCTCTGGCACATTTGTAAGTGCAAAGTCGAACTGCTTTCACATGTGTATACATGTGGTGCGCTTACAGTAAAAAAGCAGTCGCTAACTACCCACCATGATTATCATGGCCTGTACCACGTGTACTAGGGATAAGAAAAAAAAAATATATATATATATGAGCCCACCAAATGAGCTTTTTTAGATGGCAAAGCGCCATATTTCTGAATAAATATAAACTAAACGTATATTTTTATCTTTATTCCACTCTATTAGGCTAACCCATTTTAATGATAAATCAAGAAAAGCCAACCGCGTATGCATTTCAGGATGTTGACCCGCATCATATGGTTTGGCCAAAATGGAGGAATAAAGTTGAAAAATAAAATCAACGTTTAGTTGATATTTATTCCGAAAATGGCGCTTTGCCATCTAAAAAAAAAGCCCATTTGAGTGGCTTAGGACTGAATGGTTTTTTCTTTCATTTTAACTTCCCAACTTGTTCTCTTCTATCATAATTTTTCTTTCTCTTTTCACCAAGTTCTCACCTATATCTCTACCTGTGTACAACGGAATTGTTTGAGATTTTTCGGTCACATCACGCGATGCAAGGGAATGGAGTACACCGTACTGACCGGAAAGACGTCTGGGCGACACATACCTGGACGCCCGCCGACACGCTTCGTGGACCAATTAAAGGAACTCACTGTCTTGACGGTCGCCAAGATGGTACAATCGAGCTCAAGACAGAGATGGCTGGCGTCACATCGTGTTTGGGATGTAATACGTATAGTGGGCCACAACGTTCGATCGTGAATAAAATGATTCATCTGATCTTTACACAGTGTAAAATATGCAAAGAGCGAAATGCACACTGATGTGCTAGGAACCCTCAATTTTTAACACCCACGTACTAAAACGACGCTATAGCGAACCCCAATGGAACTAACCATCATTTTGCCCTTGCTGCCATTTGATACTAAATAACCTACGATTGAATTTTTATATTTGGTTTATAAATATATATTTTTTAAACGAAAAAATGTTATAAAATTCTGTTATGGCCGCAACTTTAAGAAAAGCAAATAAGCGATTGATAATCAAGCTGAGCCCGTTATTAGAAACATACCAAGGATGTGTTTAAAATGTTTAGTTACCCGTTTCACTTTGGCTATAACTCTTTATATAGCAATGGTTCTTATCTGATATAATTCATTAATAGATTAGGCTCGTTATAAGGGAAGGTTCTCCATATCTTTGGTTCGTTTTAGCAAGGTTTCACTGTACATGCTCTTGCGATGAGTTAGACGATCTACAGCTATTTAAAAAAAAATACCTCCCAGGATTTGAACATGAAATCTTCTTATAGGTGCCCAGACAGACGCGTTATCCTCTGCGCCACGCCAACTGTATTCTAAATTCTACTTATATATAAAACAATAAATTTAGCCTTTATTCTTATGTGTTAAATGGTAAAATATACGCTAAGTATACACAAGAAGTATGCAGGAAATATACACGAAGTAGACACGTATATGATAGGTATCAAGAAAAGTAAAAAAAGAAGCAAATACGGAATCCAGGTAACACCGAACAAGAGTTTATTCCAGGTTGGGGTGAAGCACCGTTGAAACAATACAGTTGTAACAACAGCGTGGTAACATCACTATGGTAACAAGACCGTTGTAACAACACCGTGGTAAAAAAACACAGTGGTAACAACACCGCGGTAACAACACAATTGTAACACACAGTGTAAACAACACAATTGTAACACAGAGTTGAACTGACACAAAGTATAAACACAGTTACACAAAGTATAAACACAGTGTAAACAACAATTGGATAACAACACCATAGTAACAACACAGTGATAAAACACTGTGTCATTTTCAACTTAAGACAATAATATATCCAGTTTATTCCAGGTTGTATACTTTAAAACGTTGTATGTGAATAGAAAGGGGTCGTTCCTTTCCTGACTTGGGGCAGAGCCCTTGTAAGATACGAAGAACCATTTATCCCCTCCCCCCCCTCCACACATTCTTCGTTCAGTAAGCTTAGAAATTTGTCATGTATATTAAAAACAAACAAAAAGAGGCATATTCTGACCGCTCTCACATGAGCACACATTTTTGATGGCAATTATTCAATCAATATTTACCTCTCCCCCTTAAATACATGTAGACGATGTATCAAGTTTATCGGAAGAGATGTTCCATTTGTAGATTCATCATATTTGTATATAAATGATAAACGAAACGGCTTCCGAAGGCGAGTTTCTTGCTTTATGTTATACTATCTCAAACCCTTCTATAGGAGTAGATGACAAAAAAGATGGTTTAAAAAGCTTGAGATAATACGAAATAAGCCAAGAAATTCACCTTCGGAAGCCGTTCCGTTTATTTTTTTTATATGTATTGCAGACTGTTTTATATTTCGACATTTGTATATAGCCGCTGTGGGTCACATCTTTGCTTTACCAAAGGACACACCTGTTCTTTTTTTAATTCGAACTGCTTTTCACGTATGTATACATGTGGTGCACTTACAGTTAAAGCAGTCGCCAACTTCTTACCCACCACGATTATAATGGCCTTTACCACGTGTACTAGGGATACTTAAAAAAAGTATTTGTAGAAGATTTCTCTTCTTCTTCTTTCTTATCTCCACTAAATCATATTAGGGTATCAAGCTTATAAAACTATTGTAAAGTAATTAAAGAAGATTTCTAAGCTCTCAGAATTTCGACGTTATTCTAAATAGATATTATTTAATAACGTTTGTACTGTACTTCCTGGGTCAGCGGGGGCGTAAAAAAAGAACAACAAACACCGATAATCAATTTTCCCCCCTCGCCAACGACAAAAACAAACTAACTAGCCAATATTGGTGAGTGGACCGATATATTGGCACATGGCTTCAATTGTTGGTAACCACACATCCCGGTGGATTCCTTGCCTATATCCAAGTTGCATATGTGAATGGCTTCAATGGAAAGTGGATTTCTGAAAATATCACATTCCAAAGAGCAGGGGTCGGCAAACTTTTGAGTCGGAAGAGAAGAAAAAATACAATTTACAAAATTTCAAAGTTTTTAAATAGCCACAACATTTTTTCTTGCCAACAATAAATAGTAGTCGCATAAATAATATTTACGTATGGAACTATATAAAGAGCCGCATGTGGCTCGCGAGCCGCAGTTTGCCGACCTCTGCCATAGAGTATACGCTCTCAATAAATTATAGGCCCATCTCTTGGATCGTATATTATCATTTTTTGAATATCCGCATTTTAAGGTGAACAGAACCTTTATCAAGATAAACGCTTCTTTTATATTCCTTTGTCATTTAAGTAAAAATAACCTAGTGTTTCTTTATTAGATATTCAGTAAGTTTTCGAGCGTCAACTCTTCCTCAGGCCTCTGATATCTCTTCTTGAGACTTGAAAAAGAGTAATTACTCGAAAGATTTGTGAATACTTAATAAAGAAGTACATTATAATTGGTCTTTTTACTTTTATTACCTATTTACACTTATAGTTAATTAAGAATATATACGTTTGTCTTGATAAAGGCGAACGTGTCCTATACTCTGACCGAAATATTGAAATAAAATTATGTTCGTTAAAGCATATCGAAGATGCGCCTCTTTTAGTGAAAGAAAGGAAAATTATGAACTTTGAGATACTGTAGAGACCGTGCTGGAAGGATTCACCACTGATAAGTCACAGATCCTCCTAAAATCTTTTTTTTTTCCTATCACAGAAAGAACAGTAAAACAAATTGTTTCATTTATAAAAATAAATTTTGGCGCTAAAATACACTAAAACCTCGCTATAGTGAACCTCAATGTGACCGACTCTTGGTTCACTATATGGTATTATTAACATAATTATTTTAGGTTCGTTATAAGGAAAGGTTGGTTGTAAGTCCGGTTAGTTTTAGCGAGGATTTACTGTAGTTTCATATTTCGCATATAAATGGCACGTGCTTGAGGATTGTAGAGTTAAATAATTGCTTCTCATTTTTCTCTCTAAATGGTTGACGTATTTTAATTAGAGAAACTTGGACAATAAAGTGGACCGATTTGTTCTTATTGGAATACCATCCATCAGTTCCTAAAGCTGGAACTCCAAAACACGCGGCATCTCTTCAGAAAATAATTCTCTCCTAAACACTTGTCACATACTTTGTTCTTGTTCCAAAATCACTTTATTAGGTACCGCTCAACAAGAGCAATCTAGCTTATGCTATTTGCAACAATGAATAATATATGAAGGTTATTCACATATTACCAGGTCTATTAGTATGAAACGCGAAAATTTTCAGTGAATTCAAAAGTTCACCAATTCCATACAACAAAAGATTTTTTATTCAAAGTAACTGCCCTGATTAGCTATACACTCGGACCACTTTTCAGGCAATTTTCGAATTAAATAAATTAAAATCCTCTCGAGTAACTTGATAAAGAAAGAAAAATCAAAGATAAGGAGGATAAGTTTCTTTTATGAACAAATGATCAAGCTTTCGGGCACAAAGTCGCCCTTCTACAGGAATAAAATTATACAAAATCAAGATTCGTCTATATATATACAAATATTTAGCATAAATAATAAATAAATATTAGAAAATAGAGAGATAACATTTAAGTTTTATGTCTGATGTACGAATCAGGTAAATCGAGACACGAGACTCTCACTTGATTTACCTGATTCGTACATCAGACATAAAACTTAAATGTTATCTCTCTATTTTCTAATATTTATTTATTATTTATGCTAAATATTTGTATATATATAGACGAATCTTGATTTTGTATAATTTTATTCCTGTAGAAGGGCGACTTTGTGCCCGAAAGCTTGATCATTTGTTCATAAAAGAAACTTATCCTCCTTATCTTTGATTTTTCTTTCTTTATCAAATTTTCGAATTCCTTGTCTGAAAATTTCTATTCCTTTTGAGTCGAACCAGTCAATAAGTCATTTTCGGAGTATGTCTGAGTTCGAAAATTCCTGTTTTTTTAGGGCGTGTTCTAAAGATGTGAAAAGGTGGTAGTTCGACGGCGCTAAGTCTGGTGAGTACGGCGGGTGGGGTTAGAGTTCCCAGCCCAAGTCTTTTATGGTGTTTTTGACCACCGTAGCGTTGTGGGCTGTAGCGTTGTCATGCTGCAGTATCAGGTTGTTGTGCTTTTCACGCCATTCCGGTCTTTTTTCATTCAACGCCTCTCTCAAACTGTGCATTTGTTGTTCGTAGCGACTAGTATTGACCATTTTGCCAGGTTTCAGGAGCTCGAAATATACTACGCCGGTCTGGTCCCACCATATGCAAAGCATTGCCTTTTTTCCGAAGCGATTGGGCCTAGGCGTCTGTTTTGGAAATTGGCCGGGCAGGCCCCACGACTTTTGGCGCGTAGGATTGCTGAAGTGGATCCATTTCTCATCAGAAGTTACGATTCGGTGCAAAAATGACTTCTTTTCATGCCTGGCGAGCAGCCCTTCGCAGGTTACCAGACGCCGTTATTGCAGCCTTTCGCTCAACTCGTGGGGGACCCATCTGGAAAGCTTTTGGGTCATTCCGAGGCTGTTTAAACGTAGAGAAACAGCACCTTGAGACACCTGGAGCTGTTTTGCGAGTTTCTCCTGCATTTGGGTACTGTCCTCATCCAACAAAGCTTGCAGTCCAGCGTCCTCGAACTTTTGGGGCGGTTTTCCATGTGGTTCATTATCAAGTTCAAAATCGCCACTTTGGAATTTTTTAAACCACCTGTAACACTGCGATTTGCTCAGAGCGTGGTCGCTGTAAACTTCCTCGAGCATTCGGTGGGCTTCAGTGGCACTTTTCTTCCAGTTGAAGGCGAACAACAAAACTTCCCGCAAATGGGCACTTTTTGGCTCGTAAATCGCCATTTTCCACGGGCTCCAGAAAATTTTCACGATTTGAATTTTTCGAAAACTGCACGCATGCTGATGCCACGTGAGTCAAAGAACAAAACGCCTACAACAGCGCCACCGTCGGCTCAAATAAAGTTGCACAGCGGCCTCTGGCGCCCATTTTCGCGTTTCATACTAATAGACCTGGTAAACAAAAATGTTAACGCGGGATTCAATCCCGGTTCATGACTGTCGGGAATCGAGGGTGTTACCCTCTCGTCCATCGACTTTTATTCTTGTCACATACAAAACGATATTAATTCACTCGTTATTTTTTTTAAATAAGTCCGTTGAGGATTGCCAGTTTTCTTTGTCCGATTGTTTTTATTTTTAATTTCCCTCATGTATTAAATAGATGGAGCATATATAGAGAGTTACAGATATATTCATTTGATTTTGAAAATGTCACAAAATATATATAAAAAACTCATGTACTCATTGTCAGGATACAAAGGAAAGGTTTGCCATATCCCTTTCACTGTAAACTTTGGTTAGTTTTTTATTGTTCTTCTTGTTCCAAAATCACTTTATTAGGTACCGCTCAAAAAGAACAACCTAGTTTATGATATTTACAACAATAAATAATATGCGAAGGTTATTCACATAATAAAAACAAAGAGTCCAACGCGTGATTCGATCCCAATTCATGACTGTCGGGAATCGAGGGTGTTACCCACTCGTCCACCGACTTCTTTTTTAGTTTTTTTATTATACAATTTTTTTAACTAAAACTATTTAACAGATTAAAAAAATGTGACTTAAATGAATGAAGCTAGTTCCATTCGGATAGTCGAATTTATATACCAGAGCACGGTGTTGATAATTTAAATTGATTTTAAGTGTTTGGGGTTGACATTTTTCAACTCCCTAAAACATTGTTGATTGAAATTTAGTAAATGACATCAATTTGTTTCCCGAGGTTTCGGCAACCCATTTTCGGCCGTTACAAAGAAAAATGGTGTATTGCCTTAAATGTTTACAGATTTTTTTGTTCTTCCTTTTTTAAAAGAACAACTTGGGTCGCTGTAACGTTTCGTTTCAAATCGCTCCAGACGTGAGCATATTATACTGTTCTTGTGATTTTCATAAATTTTGTACAATACAACGTCGCTAGAACAAACCTTCCCGCATATAACAAATTTTGGTAATACCATATAATAACAGCTACTCCAAAAACTTTATTAAGACCCTTTGGTCTTATACAGATTCTCCGAGTAGGTAGTACCATATATTGAACTATGGCTATAGTGAATATATGGCTATAGCGACCCAAGAGTCGATCCCAATGAGGTTCGCTATAGCGAAGTGTTTTACTATATCTATGCTATCTTAATGATATTTTAAAGTATATATAAATAAATTATAATTAAAGACATATAGTTTCGATTGCGTCAAACATTATTTTATTTCTTTAAAAACGAAAATATAAAAAAAGATGAGTTTTTCGGAAATTTTCCTCATTCTGTACCATTACAAATAATGGTAACATATTTTGTAAGGGTATAGATTGAGGAAACCTCCCCGAAAGCACAATTTTCTGTTCGTTTTTAAAGAAACGAATTTTTGACGCAATTCTATGATGTGAAGTGTTGTATATATGTTTGCCTATGTTGTTGTTGTTGTCGTGTCCAATGCTCTTCATTGGAAAATGGGTGCCGTTGCCACGTCAGTCACCTTGGACCAGAATATGGTCAAATATTCCAAGGGTCGACTGGTGTGGTCGGCCTCCCTTCCCCCCCTCATGTTTGTCTATATTTGAAATCTATTAAATCATATAAACCATATGTTATCATTAATTCCTTTTATATGATATCAGTTACCTGATAGATAAAGGATCCTTCTAAAGTAACTGTGCTCTCAATTGTGTTTGGTCGACACTTAGAGGAAGAACGATTGCGCGAGGTGGGTAGATAGATGCATTCAGAATGGACATTTTCTGTTCATTTAGGACTTGGGTCGGGGATATATCTAATTTTTTTATGTCCATTGAGGAGCCTCTTGATCCACGATATCCGAATTTGATTCATATTTTCACGTGGAAAATTAGGAAAGACAAACTTCAGAATGTAATTTATTTAAGGCAAGTACAAACTATTCTATATACAGTTATCAGCGTCATGCGTTCTGTCACCGTTTGCTTTTGGTGGCGTGATCGTAGCGAGCCAATAGGAGAGCGCCATTCAGGTGTCACCGTTTGCTGCGCCACCACGTGGCGCGACGGTGACCTTGAGTGACGTAATGACAGGGTAGGAACAAGAAATCATTTGCTATCATTATCATATCATCTTATGTATATATCAGATTTAAAATATATTCATACAAAAAATCTAAATAATACAATTTTCAAATATCGTTGTGAAAATTTACATTTTTATTTTTGTATTTTAAAAACACACAAAGATTGAAGCGGGACGTTTCAAAAGAGTGCCATCCACGACGCCAATTTATAATTGTAAAGAATATTATTTTAATAAACCATTTAATCTGGTAAAATCCGGGCGTTGCCCGGGTCATTCGGCTAGTGAAGGATAAACAAAAGATAAGCAATGAGGGAAGTTTACAGAGTAGCAAAATATAAACATAAGAAATGAAACTCTTTTAATAAAATAATAAATTATTTGTTACAATATTTATCCTGTACTTATAAGGAAAATGTAAAAAGTGCTAAAACTATTCCTTTTTCGAAACGTTCTCTCAAATACCTTAACGTAATTCTACGTATTCACAATACTTCTTTCAGCGCCTGTATATGGAGTTTGAGATACAAAGGTTTTTAAAGGATTCTGATGAATGAAGCAACGTTTTATTATATACTGTTACGTTGTTGTTTGACAAAAGAACAACTTCCGTGGGTTCAAAGGATCTTTAGGGCTTTATTTAAGCATAATCTTTAAAATAATTTCAGAATAATGCAAAAGAAAACAACGAAACAATACAGCACAGATAAGGAAAATAGGAATAGAAGACATCACACACACAACAACAACACACACACAACATTTGATATAACCTTCTAGAATATACTACGAAGTACACCAGTTGCAAACTCATCAACTGCAGCACAGATAAGGAAAACGAGAACAGAACAGAAGTTTGTAGAACCTTCTAGAATCTTCTACGAAGTACACCAGTCGCAAACTCATCAACTGAAGCACAGATAAGGAAAACGAGAACAGAACAGAAGTTTGTAGAACCTTCTAGAATCATCTACGAAGTACACCAGTCGCAAACTCATCAACTGAAGCACAAATAAGGAAAACGAGAACAGAACAGAAGTTTGTAGAACCTTCTAGAATCTTCTACGAAGTACACCAGTCGCAAACTCATCAACTGAAGCACAGATAAGGAAAACGAGAACAGAACAGAAGTTTGTAGAACCTTCTAGAATCATCTACGAAGTACACCAGTCGCAAACTCATCAACTGAAGCACAGATAAGGAAAACGAGAACAGAACAGAAGTTTGTAGAACCTTCTAGAATCTTCTACGAAGTACACCAGTCGCCAACTCCTCATCTGCAGCACAGATAAGGAAAACGAGAACAGAACAGAAGTTTGTAGAACCTTCTATAATCTTCTACGAAGTACACCTGCCTCGGCGATAAGCAGCTTGAGACAGCAGCTCACGCTTGCTTGGAACACACAACGTAGCTTCGTTCTTATTCTTCGGCCTGAGCTCCGCATCCTATATAACCCGGAGTAGATCTTTCCAGAGCGCTCAAGGTCAATCAGAAAGCGGCCGGCACTAAAATTTGCATAATCAAGTTATTGTATAAATCGGCCAATCAGTTCTAAATTATTCTAGAATGGCTCCAAAAACAGTTTCCATTCTGGAATGCACTTTTGATTCCACATAACAATACCTTTCCAATATGATCCGAATGTATAATTTGTGTCTCGTATTAAATAAAACTTCTGGAAAACTGTCATTCAGCGATGTCCAAGCAACAGCTGGTGTGTCCAGGGCGCCCTGATCAGTGCCTGCGCAGACGACAGCCTGCACCTATGGAACATTCGACAGAAGAGGCCGGAGGTCGTTCACACCCTCAAGTTTCAGAAAGAAAGGTGAGTCCTTGTGGCTTTTTTAGAACCTGAATCCCTCATACACTCTTATTGATCGTTATTTTATATCCTTTACTAGCCGAATGACCCGGGCAACGCCCGGGGTTTACCCGATTAAATGCTTTTATTCAAATACTATTCGTTACAATTATAAATTGGCCCCGTGGATGTTATTCTTGTATAATATATAAATGAGTTTTAAAAATTGTAAAAAAAAAAAATGCATCGGCCGGGAATCGAACCCGGGCCGCCCGCGTGGCAGGCAAGCATTTAACCACTGAACAACCGATGCTTATGAGAAATGGCCATATTTAGGTATTTATTCCATTCACAAAAGCAAACGGTGACAGAATTGATTGATTGTTGATTATGACGCTGATAACTGTATATATTAATTCGGTATGCTAGATTATTATCTACCATTCGCGGCCACCATCTCTGCCAGTGATTCCAAACCTCTTTCACCAGCCCTTCTCACTTGGATTTTAACTAGATTTACGGTAATACATAAGAAATCACTAGGAAAAACACACTTAATGTATATGCTTAATTTTATATACGAAAAGATAAACCTTTTTTTCTCTTTAAAAGTGTATTAAAACAACGCATTTCTCGATTTTCTCTTCGCCAAGCGCTCCGATTCTAACCGGTGAATAAGCCCCAGTAAGAGAGTGGTTTATTTGGTTAATACCCAGGTTCCTGAAGCGTGCAGAAGTCGCCAATAACAAAATTAAATAATTATTATATATGCTTACTAAATATATCAAAACATTCCCGAAATGTCCCAAATGCGAATCCCAGCATGCCAGTCCTGAACATCTATTGAATTATATCAAATCCTCCAAAAAAGAACTCTGGGACAACCCGAGGACTATAATAGAAAAGCTGAGACAATGGAACCTAATGGAGATCCTTTAAACGACTTGAGGAATAAAAACAACAACTAAATATATAAGATAATTTGAATTTATTAATGTATATCAATTTTAAGATGCTAAGCTATAGATAAAAAATATACATAAACAGGAAGTAGTGCGTACCTCTTTGTTTACCCTTTTCCTGGTGTTCTTTTTACGCGCGTTCGCGGCGGTAGAGTGCTCTTCGTGAACGGGGGATGAAACCCCCGTCTCTCTTTGTTACAATATTATGGACCACGGCATAAAAAACAACTATAATATAACCAAAGCTTTTCAGGAGCGGCTCTCCGGGGGGAAAAAATCAAGATCAGATATACCCGAGACAAGGAAGTCACGTTTCTTTTGTCAGAGTCGACTCTTTAAAGTTTTCTAAGTTTTGAAAATGAGAGTCGTTTTAACAAAAGCTTGAATCGCGTTATCTTTATCCCAATCGTACAAAGACGTTCACGTGATCCCATCCTTGGTTAAGCGTCGTATAGTTGACGTATAACCAACAAAGACAGCAGAAATAAAATTGCAATAATTTTTGTATTGAGATTAAGGTTAGAAATAGTTCACGATTTAAAATAAGAGAAACCTATAAAGACAATAGAAATGTAACTATGAAACAGTTGCGCCTACTACCCCCGTTATGGCCGCCCCTTGCTCGATCTAGACAATAATTTTATTGACATCTTGTCAATACATGAAAAGTGAACAGTCTGCACTATTTAAAAAAAGATAATTATATATGTGCCTGATACTATGTAAAATGAATATGGCGCCTCTGCCACCGCTGCAGAGTTTGATAGAGAATCGCCAGCGGGTCTCCAGTGGCCTCACACATTTCGAGATATACGAAGAAAACGTAGATCGCGTGCTTCGCCGCTGAGGAGATGGTGATGGCGTGGTCCTCGAGATCAAGGACTGCAGGTCCGGCCGATGATGGAGAATACCTCTCGGATGCACCTCGAGAAGGTTGCAAAGTGGCAAAAATCAGAATTCTACCAAAATAACAATAAAAAACTCCCCTTCGTGTTATTTTACATGTTGAGTTGATGATGGTAAAATATTAGTTACAAGAGTTAGAAAACAAAGGGATATAGGGCGATGGTCTGATGGCGCGGGCTCTGGGCAGCCCTGTCCCAAGTACAGGCAGACGTAGCGGACTCTGGATCCTGTAGGATCGAAGTCCGGCCAACCACGGCAGCTAATCTCCCCCCGAAGAATCACCTTAACGGCCATTACGGCCCCTCGTTAAAGCACTTAAAAACTTATAATCCACACGTTCATCACCCGTGATGTGTGGTCCATAACTTATCCACTTTGGGTGTCCCTCTGGTTGACCCTCTCAATTGGTCTTATCACTTTCCAAATACCATCTCAGGCTTCACAAATTTGACAGGAACTCGTGAAATTTCTCACAAAATTTTAGACGTTGCCTTCCACCATAGTATTTAATAGTCCCATATGAAAGATTTACTCCAACGATAATTCGCTATAGTTGTTCTTTTTTATATATCCAAAACAAGGTAAATAGATAAATAAATTCTTCTAAAGTGCCGATATATAAACAAAATAGCCCAAGCGAAGCCTCTGGGAGGGTTCACCTGTGATAAGCCTTCCTATATTTTTCTCGTTTACAGCAAGGGCAGTAAAAAGCACAGAATGGCACGCGCTTTTATCTCATAGTAAGTGAAATTTAAAAGAAAATGCAAAATATTCGTTTAATTGTGGTATTAAAAGCTTTACGTAAAAAAAATTGCGGGTTTAAAAATTAAATTGAGCTGTGTTCTTCCGAATGCTTTCAATCTATAATCTCGTTTTTGTATATAAAATAAATGTTGAAGATATAGGTGGACTGTTAGCATTCATGTTTGCTTTGTAAAATTTCGGAGTTCCCTTACCTATTGGATGTGCCTCTTGTACGATACATAAAATTTACACACCCCTCCCCCCCAAATCCCCCGAACTTCAACTTTAAAATGACCAACTTTTTTACGTTAAAAGGGGGCCATATATTCAACATATATAAAGAAATATTTCAATATTTTACTTTGTTTTTTGACCACTGAAGAGAGTGCCACTTGTATCATTTGATAGAAAAAAAGGGGGGGATTTATGGCCGTTTCTCGCCAGCTTTTCTCTCCTAGAAGAGCGTTGAATGATATCCCCCAGGTGTCAGGACTTACACCTTGAAATTGGAAGAAATCCTCCGTGCGATCAATAAACTGTCAACCAGTATTGATTGGAGCGCTGGCGATTTCTCACGGTAGTTTCCGAGTGTGTTACGCTCTTTGATTTTGCTCTAGTTTTGTTCCCGCCAATGTATATATCAAATACAGGCGATTTACACGGCATTTTTAGAGGGTGTTACACTCTGATTTTGCTCTAGTTTTGTTCCCACCTATGTAGATATTAATAGATAAAATACAAGTGATTCAAACGGCATTTTTCGAGGGTGTTACACTCCGATTTTGCTCTAGTTTCGTTCCTGCCGATGTAGATTATTGATATATCAATACAGGCAATCTACACGGCTTTTTTAGAAGGTGCTAGACTCCGATTTTGCTCTAGTTTTGTTCCCGCCTATGTAGATTATTGATAGATCAAATACAAGTGATTCAAACGGCATTTCTCGAGGGTGTTACACTCCGATTTTGCTCTAGTTTTGTTCCCACTTATGTAGATTATTGATAGATCAAATACAAGTGATTCAAACGGCATTTTTCGAGGGTGTTACACTCCGATTTTGCTCTAGTTTCGTTCCTGCCGATGTAGATTATTGATATATCAATACAGGCAATCTACACGGCTCTTTTAGAAGGTGCTAGACTCCGATTTTGCTCTAGTTTTGTTCCCGCCTATGTAGATTATTGATAGATCAAATACCAGTGATTCACACGGCATTTTCGAGGGTGTTACACTCCGATTTTTCTCTAGTTTTGTTCCCACCTATGTAGATTATTGATAGATCAAATACCAGTGATTCACACGGCATTTTCGAGGGTGTTACACTTCGAATTTGCTCTAGTTTTGTTCCCACCTATGTAGATTATTGATAGATCAATACAGGCGATTCACACGGCATTTTTCGAGAATGTTACACTCCGATTTCGGTTTAGCTTTATCAGCGCCAACCGCCAATATAGAATATATGCAAATCTTTAGGTCAATCCAGGCGATTTCTCGCTCTATTTAACAAGTGCTACGCTTCAAATTTGCTCTTTTTTATCAACAACATTCCACCAATATAGAATTTTCCATGGCTTTGTCAGTCCAGGATGTTTTTTCTTCCATGCGATCCCCAAGTAATTCATAAAATTTCTGAATTGGACGAAGAGGTGTCATGCACGTAAAGGGGCTGGGCCAATTTTATGGCTGAAATGTGGATTGAAATTTTGTTTGACACTCTTCTTTTCAAAATAAACGTGGTACCGGAGAACGAATGTTGTCTATTTCCCTCCCAGATTCCTCTTGAAACTTGGAGTCAGGGAATATGTAAAAAGGTAACATTCATTTACATAGCCGCGTATTCACCTTTTTGTATTTATATTGGAATATTCCCGGAAAGAGCCATCAGTAAAGATTCTCCAAGATGGTATTCGCGTATTAAAAGATGCAGCATTCATTTTCTTAAGGAATAATTAGAAAAACGGTCGGTGATCGAGGAATAGTGTTCGTCTTTGTTCCTTTTCAATCTCATTGTTCTCTTTTATTTTATTCCCCGAACCATTAATTTGATCACAATTTACCTAGCTTTTGGAGGTCTTATTCTCTCTCTTTCTTTTGAGAATTTTCATTCATTTGATTCTAATTGGATTGGGTTGATTGATGGGTTCTATGGGTTCTTTAGATAAATTGTCAGAGTATTTAATTTAAGTCTGTTTAAAATAGTGTCTATTTCTCGAAATTAACGTATTTTCAATTTAAAGTGCATTGTGTTGGAAATGCCGCATGTTCGATGCTAAAAAAATCGAGAATATCGTGAGAAAAACGCCTTTCACGGAAAAATTAAGGTAGATACTGTTGAACCGTTCATCAATATCTTTATCAAGTATTTGTCGATATTCACTTCGCAAAATTTCCTATTATTTCTGAAGTTTTCTGGATTTTAGTGAAATCGAAGCCTTCTGTCTTTACAAAAGGCCCTAGCCCAGGGGTTGGCAAACTGAGGCTCGCGAACTACATGCGGCTCTTTATATAGTTCCATATGCAAATATTATTCATGCGAGTACTATTTATTGTTGGCAAGAAAATATGTTGTGGCTCTTTAAAAACTTTGAAATTTTGTAAAATATAATTTTTAACTCTTCCGACTCAAAAGTTTCCTGACATCTGCCCTAGCCCGAAATCATTGCATCAGTTGGGCTTTCTGAATTTACCGTGTTGGAGCTGTGATAAATTTCCTGATCTTGAATTTTCTACATCTTTTTGAGGGTCTATAGATGACAATAATTTTTTCCGTTGTAAATTTTGACAGGGAGAGTGACATTATCTTTTCACAGTAAGATGTTTTCCTTTGTTGAGGGATTTGGTATGAAGCTGGTCTACGACGTTATCTTCCAAATGGCCACTGCTTTTTTTTTATCTTAACTTCCTATGCAGCTAGTTTGATATTAAAAAGGACAACTATACGATTTCTTTCTTTTCCCCCATTAATAAACGCTTTCGAGCTAGGGTTATGAATAATCCTCCAAGTAAACTGAAAATATCAATTTGAAGTCTTCATTGCATATTCTTCGGTGGTGATGGCCGATTACGTCTTCACAGTTAAGTTCAGGAAGAAGATTCTTGTATTGAAATTCTTAATGGGCGAACAGATTTTATAATCAAATTAATTTTGAGAATTATTAGTTTTTGTTCTTCCATCATATTGGAAGTTGGTGACCTCATTCAGTGAGATGAGAGGTAGTGGAGTGAAGACCTTCTTCGCCCGCAGTAGTCAACTAACGTGACTATGGTGCTGTAGCCATCTGATGATTGTCTGTGATGCCAGCTGATCTCTCGGCGATTGTCGTTTATTTGATTCTCCGCCTGAATAGATCTTCCATTGATGTGCATGTGATCACCAGTGCCCTGCTACTCAGCCAGTTTTGAAGGCTTCTTGTGGATCTTTACGGTTACTGAAGCGGTCCAGGGCTCGCCAAATCCCCACCATATTTCACACCCCTCACTTCATGTTCAATTTCCTCCTGCCAAGGATATAGAATAAGTTGAACTTCTAGGAGGGGATTGCGAGCTGCAACAACCAAATAACTGAAGGGAAATCATTCATTACAATGAGTCTTTTCCTTCGTATTCAAAGGTAGATGTTCCCAGCTTCCCAGATAGTTGATGCCTTATTGAATCTTGACAGAACTCGCCTTCATTAACGCCAAATACTTCCTCCAGTACGCCATTGGAAAACAAAAGTTAATTGGGCTTCCGTAACAATGGCTACCTTATATAATCTCTCTTTTTTTTTAGGAGAGTATTTGTTCTCTTGAAGTTTCCTATGACACGCCCACAATGTTAAACAAATGTATAGGCCTCTAAGTATATTATTCAATGCAATATGTAAGAGGCATTGAAGCATTTAAGAAGTAAATAATTTGAATCACTTCAACAGTATGTATTAATCGTTTTATATTTATAATCACTATATATCACTATAAGACACGACTTTATCGAGGTATATAGTGTCAGAGATATTCGCGCGATGATTGGTTCTATTTTATCACGTGACTATAATCAACCAATCAGCGTGCATTTTTTTCTTAGTTTAATCATCACGTATAGCTCTCGAGGTATTATTACATAGTATATTCGAATGTGTGAAGTCGAATCATGAAATTTACTTGTTTTTTTTATTGCATACTAAATACCATTATTATTATTGTAAAACGAATATTAAAATTATACCGCGAATGTTTCTTTTAAAAATCGAAATTTATTTTCAAAGAGAAATAGCGACATTTCTAACTTTGAGATGAGGTATGGAAACCTTTCCATACCTCATCTCAAAGTTAGAAATGTCGCTATTTCTCTTTGAAAATAAATTTCGATTTTTAAAAGAAACATTCGCGGTATAATTTTAATTTTCGTTTTACAATCATCAGCCGCGTTATATTGTATTTTAAATTATTATTATTGTTTGCCGTTTCATTTTTTTTTATGAATTATTTTCAGGATTGTATTTACAAAGCCCCCCCTATAGACATCAGTTTGTATCTTTGTATTTTAAGGATCCAACAATTCCTGATGGTATTCTGTAATCGTAGATTTTAACGGCTTAAAGGACAATTCAATTTTTATTATATCGACACAATTTGTGGATGTGCAATGCTTCAACTCTATAATGCTTAATTTTCTTTATTTTTGATATGAAAATTTATACGTTTATGATTATTTTTGAAAGTTTTTTTATAGCACAGGTGCGACGGTAAAATGCCCTAGGGCAGTAAAACTTCGCTAAAACGAAATAAGAACATAGCGAACCTTCCTTTATAACGAACCTGAAATGATCCTCTCTTTTTTATTTTATAATATAGGCAACCTTAGTTATAGAGTGGACCATAAGTTCAGTGTTATTGGGATTCACTATAGCGAGGTATTACCACACATTTATACATCGTGTTGTCTTTCAATTGTTGCACCAAGTTGCAGCTTTGCTGGGTCTTCAACCTTGGTATCCTTCTTATTGGTGTTATACACCGAGCGGGTTTCCATAATTAAAGCAAAAAAAGAAAATAAATAAAAGTAAATCACCTTTTTAAGTTATTGTGTTTATTTATTCGTTGTCTTCCTCGTAGGTCGTGATCTGCAGTCTTCGTCTAGGTCCTCTCTCCCTCCAATAGTAGCAGTAACATAAAGGTAACCCAGGAGCGTATCCATATATCGCCAACTACCCGGGCTGTCCTGCGGTATAGGAGTCTATCTTGGTAGCCTTAGTGTACCATTTCACCAAGTGTTTCCAGGCCGGTTTGTTTCTTGGTAGATTCAATAGGGTAGTGTCATTGAATGAGGACAGTCCAATAAGTGTAGCCGTTTGGAATCGCTGTAGTTCAAATACTGGGCAGCTGACAGGCTCTACGGTTTGATCTTCCTCTTGGCAATGTGGACATGTTGGATCAGTGACTTGTTCAATTCTGGCCATATCGGCTTGAACACATCCATGTCCTGATGTCGTGGTTGATGTTCCTAGATGTATTTTTTTGAGGTTTTTTTTTTTAAGATGGCCGTCCCTCCAATAAACAATCAAGATATATGTACAATAAAAATATTACAAAAGGAATGATACCCTTGCAAATAATCTGTTTTAAATAAATATTAAAAATATCATAGAATATTTTGAATAAATGTAGGGCGCATTAAAACTGATGCAACAATATATTGGGATAAGGATCGTTCCACACAATTCTAGAGCCATCAGAGACACGGGCCGAATGGGTAACATCATCTCTGAGACGCCGATATTTGTATCCTGAGCTTTCAAAAGAAGCATTTCTAGAGACTCCCATACATTCCCAACCTGTACATTTTTCATAAATCTACTCGTCTTTAAGAGCCAAACCTCTTAATTCAATCTGTATTTTTCTTCTTTGGCTTTTCTTCTCGTGAGTGTATCCCCAGTAGCTTCATGCTTTTATGTTTTTGAACTCTTTATTTCTTTATAGTTTCTCTTCCCAATTCAGTTAGTTCATCAGTACATTTCTTTTTCTGCTACCGTTCTCCTTCCGTATGGAGTAAAACCTCGATATAGCGAAGACTACATACACTGAACTTTTGGTTCACTACAGCTCTTGTCTTGTAATATAATTGGGGGAGGTCTTCAAACCAACAGCAGGTGCACCCCTCTTTTCTTCTCCATTATGTTTACTAATAGACAATGGAACTTAATGGAGATCGTTTAAGCGACATGAGGAATAAGCAACAACAACAACATAATTGAGGAGATTATATTTTAGATTTGTTATAGGATAGGATCACTATATCACTGGTTCTTTTTAATAGATGTTTTACTGAATCAATATATATATATTAATAAGTTTTGACAAAAAGACCATATATATTATGTAGAATCTTGTTGAACCTCTGATTTAAATGGATCTTAGAATCCTGTAGTTACTAATGAATTCCAACTAAAGCAACCGTGGAAGATGCGGCTGAAGGAGTTTTTCCTTTATGTGACTGCGGGTAATTAAATAGATATCGATTTGTCCTTAATTGGTTTTCCTTTGTCGCCTAATCTTATTAGACAAATCTGCCGTCCCTGCTGCTACCTGTGGAAGCGCCCAACAGAAACTTTGGCTTCATTTGGCCTAGTTTTTGTTTTATATATTATATATTTATAATTGTATGTAATTCTACTGTCCTCAAAGCTATGTCCATAGTTCATCTAAAATACCCATTTCAAGAGTCTAGCAACACAGTATCACTATAAAAGGAAGATCGAAAAATGCAATATAACAGCGTTATGGTAGATTAAACTGGCGAAACCGCTGGGAGGGTTCACCACTGATGAGCCAGGCCCTCCCATTACTTTTTCCATTGCAGTAAGGGCAGTAGAAATTGTTTAATTTCAAAAAGAATCTTATGCGTCTAAAATAGTTTCGAATTTTCATAACAGATGGCGCGCTAGTGCATCATAATATGAATATGATTGTGTTGTGGTGTATATGGTAGGTGTTATTACAAATAGATATAGTGTAGACCAAGCATGTCAAACTCGCGGCCCGCGGGCCTCATGCGGCCCACAACGAATAAATTTGCGGCCCACCAGACAATATATTTTAATTTAAAAAAATTTATAAATAAAAAAAAATATTAATAATGTCCATGTTTGGAAGTACTTATCGGTGCGAGCAGTTATTTTCACTTATGAAAGGAAATAAGTCTCCAATCAGATCGAGAATTACTGACGTTAATAATGTTACTATAAATGTTACTATAAAAATTTAATTACTTGTTTTCTTTTTTTTGCGGCCCACATAATCTTATTACTTTTTTATTTGGCCCGTGTTAGGATTTGAGTTTGACATGCTTGGTGTAGACCGTGATATTCATGGTGGGTAGAGGTTTACAACTGTTTTTATACCATAAATATACCATAGTATTAAAGTTTTACCATAATTACATGTTAGTAAATTAAATTTATAAATTCATTTACCATCCATCGATAAAATTTGTAACAAATAAATTTACTGGCAATGTGTTTCTTTTCAATAATCTCATCAAATATTATCTCTACTGTCTGGAGTCATAGTCTGTAGAGATAATATTTGATGCTATTATTGAAAAGAAACACATTGCCAGTAAATTTATTTGTTACAAATAATTACATGTCTATACACGTGTAAAAGCAGTTTGATTTCACATTTAAAAATTATCAGATTTCTATCTGCTTATTTTGACCTTATATTTTTATGACTGAAAGCAAAATGTTTGTGAAATGAATTTGTTTTTGGCTAGTGTGTGTGTGTGTGTGTGACAATTTTGACAATTAAAAAATATTTATTGTCATCTTAGACAATATTACATATTTTCAATCATAGGGAGAGAAAAAGAAAATAAGAAGAGAAGAGAAAATATATACATATATGAAACAAATTTTACAAGATGGTGATGGGAGATGGAGGAAGAAAACCTCGGCGCTGGAGGGTCCTGGACCAGGCGATGAGCGGGTCTTCCACTGCTTCTCCGAGCCCAACCTGTACAAAGTAGCGATAAATTCGCAACTTTGCCGACGCCAAGATGGAAAGGGCGTCGTCCTCAAGGCCGGACCCGCCGAAGATCCAAGCCTGCAGGTCAGGGGGCCGCCCTATGATGTTGAAGGCCTCTCTGATGAGAGGCCTGATGGAACGGCAGCACCAGTAACGGTGGCCGAGGGAGCGGTCGATGGACCCGCAGGCAGGACAGGAGGGGCCGACCGAGGCAGGATGGGCCGGATGGGGCAGGGCGTGGAGGGCCAACTTGAGGGCCGCGTCGGCCTCGTGGCCCGAGTAGGCGCAGCGCCGCAGCGAGGCCCAGTCGATCCTAGATGGAAGTGGACCGATGGTGGGCGACCATCTCGAGGTGAACCTTGAGATGGGCGTGGCGGCGAGGCGCGGGCGATCCAGGGCCCGTCGGGCCGAGCGGGTCGTGAGGCCGTTGAGGAACGGCGTAGCCGTCCCTCGCAGCACCACGGCCGCAGCTAAAGAGCTAGATGAGGGTGCAGACTCCGCCCCGAAGCCCACGGCGTTCTCGGAGGTCAGCCTCCGACAGAAGGCGCCCAGGGCCGCGGCGTCAGCCAGGGCCGAGCGCGTAGGTCGGGCGGTGAGGTGGCCCTCCGCAAGAAGGTCCCGGACTCGGGCTCCGCGCCAGCGGGCAGGGGCCAGGAGGTCGGGAGGGCGGAGGAACCGGCAGCCGCCGATGATGTTGAGGTCCAGTAGCTGATCCGTGGGGACCGCCCGATGGTTGAGGCCCAGGATGTTGGAGGCCTCCTCCCACAGCTTCAGCAGCCGGAGACGGCGGGGCTGGAGACGGGTGCCGTCCGGTGGAGGGTGGATCCAGGCCTCACCGCTTTCTACCAGCCAGCTGAAGGCATTTCTGCCCCCGCGGAGCGCGACCTGCACCCCCTTGAGGCAGGCGAGCTGGAGCTGGGTCGCGAGGTCGAGGAGGCCGAGGCCTCCGATGGCAACTGGCCTCGCCATGACATCGGCGGGAAGCCACGCCGTGTGGTCCTGTCCCCAGACGAATCTCGCCAGTCGGGCCTGCAGCTTGGCGATGGTTGGGGGTGATGGTAGGTAGCCATGCAGGTGGTGCTGGATGACAGAGCCCACCAGCGTGTTCGCCGCTCTTGCTCGCCCGACGAGGGAGAGGCCGCGGGTGAAGGGCGTCCATTTGCGGCATGCATTCTCCAGGAGGGCCAGGAGATGCTGCTCCCGGTGGGCGACGGTGCTCCTGGGGGCGATGTCGAGCCCGAGGACCCTGATGGAGGTGGTCGACCAGGAGGCGCCGAGAGGGGAGTCGCCGCGGTTGCGCCAGGCGCCACACCAGAGGCCAGCGCTCTTCCGGAGGTTCACGCCAACTCCGGAGGCCTGCTTGTATTCTTCGAAGACGGTCGCCACCCGTTCGAAGTCTCCGTCGCGATGAAATAGGAGGACGATGTCGTCGGCGTAAGCGATGACATTGCCCACGCCGAGGGTCAACTCCAGGCGACGTAGCAGCGGCCCCGTGGCGATGCTGAAGAGTGCGGCGCTTACGGCGCAACCCTGCCTGAGGCCGTTGAGAAGGGGGAAGGCTGTTGTATGAAAGCCTCCGGCCCGGATGGTGGCGTCCGCCCCGGCGTAGAGGATGTTAATCCAGGCCATGAAGGCCGGCGGGAGGCGGAGGGATGTTAGCAGGGACTCCAGGAAGCCGCGGTCCAATGAGTCAAAGGCGGACTCTAGGTCGACGCCCATGACGGCCAGCGGCGAGCCCAGGGCGGTGGCCTCCTCGATGGCGTCCGTCACCATGGCGATGTTCCATGACGGGGACCTCCCGGGGACGGCGTATGTTTGGCATTCCGGCACCAGGGTCCGCAGGTGGGGCTTGAGGCGCCGGTGAAGGATGGCGGCCAGGACCCTGTAGTCGGCCGAGGGCAGCGCGACAGGCCTGTAGCCATCAAAGCCGCGACCTCCGCGGGTCTTGGGCACGAGGCAGATGGAGCTGCGCCGCGTCGACGGAGGCAGGGCACCGCGGAGCCGTGAAGCCGCGAACACCCGGGCCAGAGCTTCCGCGAAGAAGTCCTCGTTGAAGGCGACGAGGAGTTCGCACGGCAAGCCGTCCCAGCCGGGGGCCTTTCCGCGAGGGAGGTGCTCGATGGCGTGGGCTATCTCGCTGGGGCTGATGTCTGGCCGGTGGAGCGGGTCCTCCTCACTCAGCTCGCGGGTGGTGGTGGTGGGCGCGCTGCTGGCGATGAAGGCAGCTCCCGCAGCTGGATCGCTGGTGGGACGGGCGAAGCGGGGCTGGAAGGTCGCGAACGCCCTCCGCCGAAGCTCTGGGCCCTCGATGACGTTGTCCTCCTCGTCCCTGATGACGCTGACCGGGCGACGGAGGCGGATGGCGCGTGCCAGGTCCGGCAACGATGGGTAGTCTGCCCGGATGGAGGAGGCCTCGAGCTGCGCCGCGATGTAACGTCTCGCCCTGTAGACGTAGCTGTCGCTGGCAGCGTGGCGCGGGTCGTGCAGGGATCTGGCCTCCGCCAGCAGCCCCGCCTTGATGGAGGTCCACCTATCCCAGAAGGTCCCGTCGTCGTCATCGTGCGCTGTGTCTTCCTCCAACTCCCGGATGTAGCCAGCCAGATGTTCGAGCGCAAGGCCCGAGCGGAGCATCGCGGCCAAGCGAGGCTGGGTGGGGGAGGAGACGGCGGTGGTGGGCGGGCCCACCTGGAGCAGCACGAGGTGGTGGTCCGAGAGGTGGTAGTGGCTGGTCGCGTAGATGGACGCGCGATCCAGGACTCCAGCAGGGACGAGGATCCGGTCCAGGCGGTTCGATTCGACTTGGTCGCCGTGCATGGCGACTCTGGTGGGCAGGTGGGCGGCGTCGAACTGGGTGGCCACGTCGACCAGCGCGGCCAGGTCCAGAAGAGCGGCGAGGGCATCCGATGATGATGATGACGAGGGGCCCCGATCCCTGATGTTAAAATCGCCGATGATCCAGCAGGCTCCCTCCTCCTCCTGTGCCGCTGTCGCCGCCAGGAGCTCCAGTTGCCGGTTTCTCTCCCGGGGTTCATGCGCCAGATGAACGGCGATGGCCGTCATCTCCTCGCCGCGGACATCTATGGTTGCCAAGCCGATGTGGCCCGGCCACAGGATGCGTTGATGTAGCACGGCTACGCCTGGTCCGAAGACGCAGGCGAGTCCGGATCCCGAGATGGCTACGGGATGGGCCAACACAACAGCACTGTAGCCGAGGCAGAGGTCTTGGCCGCTGCCCAGATGAAATGCGTTTGTCTCCTGGACAAACGCGATGTCCACGTGATGTTGCCTGAGGAGATGACAAAGGGCAAGGCTCCTCCTCCGAGTGGCGAGCCCTCGCGCGTTGATGGTGGCGACGCGGTAACTCATTGGGACGGTCCTTCACGCAGCACCTTCCTGGTCTTTTGGAGGGTCTTGCGGATTGTGGAGTTGGAGTCAGGGCACAAGGGCTTGATGGTATCGTGCAGCTTGTTGAGGGCTTTGACCTGTGCCGGGGTCAGCGTGGACGCTCTCCTCTTCATGGTGGTCTCTGAGGTGAGGAGCTTCTGAGCCTCCTCGCGGTTTAGGTCGGGCAACTTATCCCAGTCGATGGAGATGTTAGGGGACTTCTTGAGGTGCTCCAGCAGCTGTTCGAGTGCGGCCTTTCCCCGGGCAGGCGTGGAGGGAGGTGAGGTCAGCTTCTCCACCGACATCTCGTGGTCGAGCGGAGAGATGCGAGGCTCGAGGGGCCTCGGGACAGCCAGGGGAGCAGGAAGGGCGGCATGGGCGGGCTGGGCGAGATCCATCGGTTCGGCAGGATGGGACGCCGAGGGGATCGCCGGAGACTCTGTTGATGTTTTCGCCGGTTGGACAGGGGACGCCGGTGTTGCGGGCGCCGGTGCCGGCTTCCTTGGCTGCTGAGGAGGAGGAGGAGGAGGGGGGGGAGGCCTTGCGTCGATGGGAGACGCTGCTTGCCTGGGGCTGCTGTTCCCTTGCCTGGCGAGCGCTGGGCAGTTGGCTCTGCGGTGGCCCTGTTTCCCGCATTTTGAACATTTGATGCCAAAGGAGAGGTAGGCCGGCAGGTTGTCTCCCTTGGATCTGACGTTCAGGCGGGTGGGCAGCTTCTCCAGGTTGATGCCGTCGTGGAGCAGGACGAAGGCCTCCCGGCGGCCGTCGGTGAAGGTGTACTCCCCCATTTTGACCAGGATGGGGGCGATGGAGGTGGTATTTCCATAGGGTCGCAGGGCATCCTCGACGGCTTTGTCCTCCACGAAGCCTGGCAGGTTGGCGACGACGATACGCTCGGCCCGCTTGCGGTAGGGGAAGACCCTGAGGGTCGTTCCCTCGATCTCTAGGCCGCCTTCAACCAGACGGCGCGCAAGATCTCTGGTCGCCAAGCCCACGATGTAATGGCCATTCATCCTGTTGAATTGTGTTATTCCAACAGGCCCTCCGACTACCTTGCCCATTGCCTGGAGGTAGGAGTAGTCCGGGATGTCAGGGCACAGCTCCACGAAGATGTAGTTTTCGTGGGAGGAAGAGGTCTGCCTCGCCTTGGCCTCGGCGATGTTCGCGCGTGTCGCCTTGATCTCCCGAGGCGGCACTGTTCTCGGCCCTGTTGGCCGCTTCCGCTGCTGGGGGCTGCGCTGCTCTCCAGGCTTGTTGGGCTGCCTTGCAACGTGCTCAGGTGACGTTGAGCCGAGGCGCCTCTTCTTGTTTCTCACGACAAGGGTGAAGCCGGCGTTGGAATCCACCTCTGCCATCTCGGTGTCTCCCCATATCAGCGAGGCCGGATTGGCTGAATTTTCGCTGGAAGAGGCAGCAGTCGTTGGCGCCGTGACGTCACGCACAGCGGCCGGATTTACATGCTTGCCGCTAGCCGGCAAATTTGCATGAATTTCTTTTTCAGAGCTTTTCTTATAGTTTTCTTTCTGAATTCCATTTTTCGGCGATGGTTCCTCGCCTGTTTGAGACAGGTTGCTGGGCCTTTCAGGCACATGTTCAGCAGAGCCTGGGCTACCCTTCGGTGCCAAATTCGCCACGTCTGCAGACATCTACACCCACGCCAGAGGCGAAAACGGCGGAGCTCGAAAAAGCGTGGCCGCTCGCTCGCGCGTGTGTGTGTGTGTGTGTGTGTTTCCCTGCGGGGGAATGTTACATTCTTTCAATCAAGAATTCTCTTATATCCGAAATATAATTTCTATTCTTTTTTATAATAAACTAGACGGGGACCGGGCTTCGTCCCGGGATTGCCCCAGGATTGACCGTGTGCATATCTACCCGAGTGATATATATTTAGATAAGATTTTTTATATAATTGTTTGTTATTAGCATTATCTATTTGTTTGCATCAGCATAATTTAATCGTTGATAGAGGGCGCTATTAGTGAGCTAAGTAGAATAATTTGAATATATAGTTTTAATAATTGATTTATATATATTTTTTAAAATAGCCTATCGTCTTCCCCGTATTTTTTAATCTATGTATGGAAATTTTGGTTTGAATTAGTGAACTACTGCGAATTTGTATACCGGACATACAAACATTGATTTTTATATATATATAGATATACAAATATTTTACCTTTCGGCGACGCTTTATCACCGAGAAGTAGGGTGTAAGAATAAAAATATTCGAAATTGGTCGATGTGTAATGAGATGATACGCTAGGTTAATATTGAAGATAAAAGTTGTATAATTACTCTTAAAAACTCTCTATAAAACTGAACCTGTGGTTCACTATAGCTATGGTTTGTTTATCGGGGTTTCACTGAACGTATATATTCTAAAGAACTATCTGTTTTACTCTTAGTTTTCTATATATTTCTCTTTCCTATTATCAGATTTGGAGAGTGTGGAGGCCTGGACTCTTAGAAAGAGAAAGAAGAATAAGAGAAAAAGAGAGATTCCAGCAGCCTGTGAGATTCCATTTTACCTTACAATATATCTCTAAGGGAATGATATAAACATTTATATTAAATATAACAGAGTTGCGAAGGATATTATTCGTATACTTTTAAATATGCCTTAGAACAATGCATCATTTTTACGCCCTAGTAAAAACTTTACTAGTGGCGAGAAAAGGAAAAAGCGCTACAACACCAGTTTCGGCAAATTTCGGCGAATTCCTCATCACTAAAGTTTATACTAGTAAGAGTCGGTGGAAGGGTTGTCTAAGCTGTTGGTTTTCGACCACTACGACCCTGGATCGAATCCCGCACTGGGCTTTTTTTTTTTTCTAATTGAAAAATGCTCCCATTGCCTCCGATTCTTGCCAAAGCCCAACCTCACCAGCGAGCGCAAGTAACCAAACTGGGCTCTGGCACATTTGTAAGGGCAAAAGTCGAACTGCTTTTCACATGTGTAGACATGTGGTGCACTCACAGTAAAAGCAGTCATCAACTTCTACCCACCATGATTATAATGGCCTTTACTACGGGTAAGGGCAACAATTATAAGGGCAAAAGTCGAACTGCTTTTCACATGTGTAGACATGTCGCCAACTTCTACCCACCATGATTATAATGGCCTGTACCACATGTACTAGGGATAATAATAAAAAATACTAGGGTGATATAAACAATGCATCGTTCTAATGTGTATTTAAAGAAGAGAGTTATAAAAATATCAAAAATATATGCAAATTCTATTTAGCTCATCTTTACAAGATTATATTATATTTAATCTTCTCTAATATTGGCATACGGAATCTAAAATGCTGATAAACAAGACGAGTGTTGTCTTCCCAACATTTATTTACATGGGAGATATGCCTTTTGTGTACGTGTGTGTACCTTTATGCACCTACTTGTGAATGGAAATACATTCCTTGAGTCACTCAATGGGCTTTTTTAGATGGCAAGCTGCCATCTTTCAGAATAGATATAAACTAAGCGTTGATTTCTACTTTATTCCATGATATTGGCCAACCTATTTGCTTGACAAATTAAGAAATTGTGAAAAAATAGCACAAAATTGAAATTGTACTGGGATCTGGTGGATACATAAAGAAATAGGCATCTCTTTATCTTGCAACTAAAATTTGCTGATGGCTTTCACCATCTGTCGGAATAAATCTAAAATAATCGTTGATGTTTAATTATTTCCAGAATTGGCCAATCAATTGATTAATCAAGAAAAACTAACCACGTACGCGTTTCGGTCTGTTGGATTTCACCAGTTTTATGCTGGCTTTTACCTTAACAACTAAAAATCTATTAAATAACTCGGGGAATGCATTTTTCTTTCATTAGAACTGTCTGAACTTCTTTCTTTTTCATCTTTCTTTCTCTTTATACAAATTTATTAATGAAGTCTTATCACATCACGATTAATATACTATATTAAGAATGATAAAAATATATAATCATAGATAATAAAATTGTTGTCGAAAAACAATATTGGTTGGGCAAACATCCAAAAGATCAGAACTCGGGCGAAGCCAGGTCTCTCGGCGTGTATATATTGTAGTAAAGTATTTAATACATAGCAATAACGCGCGCCATATATAATACAAACGAAAACACCAAAGCGCGAATGTTTCTTTTCACAAATAAATCAAACTTCTACTGCCTTTACTGCGATGGAAAAATATTGGGAGGGCTTGGCTCAACAGTGGTGAACCCTCCCAGCGGCCTTGTCAATCTCTCTCTCTCTGATCCACCAGACCGCTTCTTTAGAGATTTAATACTGTATTGCATCATTCCGCCCTTACTGAAGGGTGGAATCTTAGAAATGGTATCTAAGCAAACTATGGACATAAGCTTTTAGGACAGTAGAATTATAAAGTATTTATTATATTTTATGTACAGATTCTTAATCTTATTAAGGAGAAATTTCCCTCATTACTTATCTTGTGTATCTTATAAATGTTAATTTTGTGCTTGCATTAGATAAATTGCCGTGTCATCCTGAAGTTTGTCTTTTCTAATTTTCTACACGTTACACAATATATAATATATTTTTACGTGTAAATTTCTTGAGCCGTGATGCATCCATCCAATTATCATTTGGAAACATTTGAAGAGTTTCCTTAACCGCTAATTGCGATTCTCTACTACTCAGAATGTGGATACAAATTTAGGAAAAGTTTATTAAACTAAATTATAATTAACACAAATCTAATTAGTAGAATCTATCATTCTCTCTCTTATAGGAAGTATCGTTAAGGATTCTGTGACCACAAGAGATTTGAGAGATTTCAAGTAAGACGTAGAAAGTGGGAAATTGTTAGTTTTTTTTTTATCGTTGTCCTTAAAAAGGTGAACACGCGTAACCTTATTTTGACTTTTCTTTCTATCTCACTTTCTTTTTCTTTTTTGCCTTTTTCTATTTGAAATCAATATAGCAAAAAAAAAAAAAATCATCTGTTACTTGATATTGGTAGTCTCCCTTTGCTGTTTTGTTGTTGTTGTTTCACGATGCACATGCAGATTTTCTTGAAATCTAATTAGAAATATTCTATATATTGAAATATGCATACATTCCTTTCTCCATTCTCTATTCTCCCTTATTACTTGTACTCACTACTAAGGTTGTACTTGTACAGAAATCTCCATTCTCTATAAGACGATGTCTTTGGCAAAGTTTACCTCCTGAAGATTAAACTAAACGTTCCTAGTTTGTTGTTCTGTAGAACAATAACTACCAACTAACTCTTTGCAATTTCTAAATATACCAGATAATTACAACTACAGTTTCCTTAATAAATCTTGAAACTCCAACCACGAAATACTTTTATAGGGATATTTAGAATGGATCTCTTCAACTCGAGACTTACCTCAACCAACTTTCAAAGATGTTTTTGAGGCTACTTAATATGTTAAATTATATTCGAAAAACCCCTGTAAACAAGTTTTTTTTACTCAAATGAAAATATTGCAAATCCAAACTATATGTATGCTAAAAACCTTTTGTATATAGGATTTTCTAATTATGGATTATTAGAAATATTCAATAAATATTTAACATGGGCGGGTTCGCAATATATATACAGTCTTTGACTATAACGATTTTGAAACGGCATTAAAGAATTAGTAATTATTTTTAAATCGATGTTCAACGTGATGGCCTGAAAATATTGGAAGATATAAAACAACATCGATGTTGTTGGTTCCATGAAATTTATATCGAGATATTGAGTTCTTCCCAAGCTATCAAGAGATTTTCCAGAGGCTGTCCAATGTAGTATGTCTCTTTTTCCCCTCTAATCTTTGTTTCAGTAGTCCAAATGCACAGTAATCAATGGGAGCGGTACTAATTTGATTTTGAATGAATCATAGAATATGGAATAGCAGAAAAAAATAAATCCGTATATCAATTACTTCCATTCTCACTTGTGTAGTTGTTCTCTTGTACCAGGCACGTATCTCACCCGCTTGTATATCGATCTATTGTTTGCAGGATCACCCACTGTCACCTGCCCTTCCAGAGCAAATGGTTGTACATCGGAACAGAGCGCGGCAATATCCACGTTGTAAATATCGAATCCTTCACCCTCTCGGGGTACATCATCAACTGGAACAAGGCCATTGAACTGTGAGTGACCTCCCTGTCTGTCCTCTACTGTACTGTTCTTGACCTTCGTTGATCTCAGGTCGAGGAAGACCCATCCTGGCAGCGTGGTCCACCTTAGCGGCAATCCGCTGGACAACAATAAGGTGAGTGCCGTCGGATTCTTGGATTTCCTCGTTCATTTTACTTAGCGTCTCTTCTTTAACTCTTTTTCTAAATCTGGAAAATACAAGGTCGATATCTCTAATGCATTAAATCACACACAAAAACTTTATTATGACCCCTGGTCTTATACAGATTCCCCGAAAGGAGGAGGATGTCCACAAATTAGTTTAAAAAGTAGATACATCTTAGAGCACGGAGGGAGCGAGTGTAGTCACAGGCCGCTCGGCCCTAATGCATCAAATCATTATAATCACCACTGATGAAACAGACTACTTCCCCATCCCTCTTTTTTTTTTTTTGTTCATATTTCGTTGACTAGTTGCAGAAATTTGTCTTTTTTTGTGTGAAAGAAAATATTTGTTTTAACCTTCAATTTTCACACGTGGGTGTGCCTGCTTTCAGCTCCTGATTGGGTACGAGACTGGCACCGTGGTACTATGGGACCTCAGGAACCGCATGGCCGAAGCACGGTTCCAGAGTATAGAGGTGAGTCCGTTCTGTCAGCAGCCATGATGCAGGACCACGACGACATGTGACCGCAGATCCTCAAGTCGGTCAGCTGGCACCACGAGGGCAAGCAGTTCGTCTGCAGCCACGGGGACGGCAGCCTGGTCACGTGGAACATCAAGTTCCCCGCCAAGCCCCAGTCCGTTGTCTTCCCCCATGGTAACTTTGTCTTCTTCCGTTGTAGCATTGTTCATGGTGACACAGCTATAGTTCCTGATGGTAACAACACCATCATCTTTCCCCCATGGTAACATTACCCAGTGTCTTCCTACATGGTAACACGGCTATATTCCCCTGATGTTAAAAACGGCCATTAGCTTTCCCCATTACAACTTACCCTTTGTTTATTTCCATGGTAACATTACCCATTGTCTTCTTCCATAGTGACACAGCTATAGTTCCTTATGGTAACAACACCATCATCTTTCCCCCATGGTAACAGTACCCATTGTCTTCATCCATGGTGACACGGCTATATTCCCCTGATGTTAAAAACGACCATTATCTTTCCCGATGGTATAACTTAGCCTTTATCTACTTCCATGGTAACATTACCCATTGTCGTAGTCTATGGTGACACGGTTATAGTTCAATCATGGTAACAACGACCATTATCTTTCCCCATGGGGTAACCACCAAATGGTCTTTCCCCAGGGTAACATTACCCAATGTTTCCATCTGTGATGACACCGCCGTATTCCTCTAATGGGTAATAACAACCATTATCTTTTCCCATGATAACATTATATCCATTGTTACCATCTATACCAACATGCTATAGTTCCCTCGTGGCAGCATTACCCATCGTTTTACCCTACGGTAACATTGTCTTTCTCTAAGGAAAAAGCCATAGTTTCCCTACCACCCAGCTGTACAGATTTGGTTTTACCACCATCTCCGTTGTAACACACATAGCCTTCCTCCATGGTCACCTGGTGTACCCGCCATCCCTTATGTGCTAACATCAAGTCATTATACAACCCACTTGACCGATACAATATATAGGTATTTGAAAAACCCGCTTTTGCTTACCGTTATTTTCGATCATGCATAAAGCAAGTACTTTTTGAATGTTAGTTTCGTTGCATAATCTAATTGCTTTTTCCAACCCATCACACAGTGACAGAACATCAATGATTCTTGCTAGCTTCACGTTTTCCAGCACGTTTCTATAAAAAAAATAGCTTCAGATACCTAAAACGCGATTGATTTTTCTTAATTTGTTGGCCATTATTCAGATTGAAAATAAAAAATATCACCCACTCTCTCTCCAACCTCTTAAGTTAATGATATTATAGATGTTACCATCACGACAACAAATCTCTTTCCAATACCAACCTGTGGAAATATAGTGTTACACACAGAAGGAGTTGGTGAAATCTAATGAAACTTGAAAGTACAGGCTAAAACGTTTTGTAATCAAGATTTTGATTTTATCTTTAGAAGCAACAAACGTTAATTTTTGAGCCAAATTTAACGTTTTTCTTCAAATACTTCTGTGAATGTAACATTCTCTCTTGTCACTCGAGTGTATAACAGGTGGTTCAACTATGTAGTGAGACGTTGGGTTGTGACGACAGCCAAGCCTGCCAAGGAGGGCCTTAAGTCTGACCCATGCCAGCCAATCCACAAGGTGGAGTGGAAGTCCCTCAGAAACGGGTGAGTTTCTGCGCGCTAGTGATGATGATGGCAAGCAGGGATGACTGTTGTGTGCAGGGAGTTCTTCACCATCTTCTCCGGCGGGCTACCGTACGACCGCACGGGGGGACAACCTCCCAGCCCCAGCCTCACCGTAGTACAGGGCAAAACCACCACAGTCCTCGAGATGGAGCACGAGATCATGGATTTCGTGACGCTGTGCGAGAGTCCGTTCGAGGGGGACTGCCAAGAGCCCTATGCCATTGTCGTACTCCTATACAACGATCTGGTCGTGGTGGACCTCACTAGCCAGGGTTACCCTTGCTTCCAAAACCCCTATCCCATGGACCTCCACGAGTCACCGGTTACGTTCTGCACTTGCCTGGCGGACTGCCCAGGGGACCTCATTCCTGCCTTCTACTCTGTCGGGGGCTACAAGGGGACCAAGCTACCTGGATTCTCGGACAAGGTGGGCGGGCGGCCTCTCCCTACTTATATACTTAACTTTACGTTATACTAGATGTTTTGTCCTAGAAAGTTGGGAGGTAGCCAAGAGTGAGGTGTCGCTTCAACGAGGCATACGGACTCCAGTAATCTCGTTTATTAACATAAATTGACTGACTGCTGGTAGCTAAAAACTGTCGCTATTTATATACGATATTCTATGAAAACCATTATGCAAAACAGGATATTTTCATATCCATAATTCAATATGCAAATACACTACACTAGAAATGGAAGGATTAAAGCTCGCATGTTTAGAAATATTTCTGCCTTAAATCTTTCCATTTCTTATATATAGATGAAACGTTATCGCCTTATAATTTTACTTTGTAGTAAATAACTAATTTACACACTCGTTAACAAAACTTGATATCGCCGGTAGTCTGTTTTTTGGTTAAGGAGACAAGGGCAATTTTGTTTACTGGTTTATCTCGTGTGTCTTCAATAAAGTTCATTGCGTATCAAATATCTTTCAGAGTTATTGTCTGTATCCCGATATACATGCTAAAAGATAGAACTTCCTCAAATTTTGTGTCGATATGAACGTATATTAAATCTTAAATCTAACATTAAGATAATAACGTAAAAAAAATTGTACACAGAGAATTATTGTTATTAATATCTCTTACTATAACCAATAAATATACGTATTTAGGATACCCACTAGCTATACAAAGCTGCGCAATATTTAAAAAAAAAATCAATCTCTTTACAGGCTGCTGGCCAGGCTTGGTCAATCACGGTCACTCTTCTCAAGCAATTTCAACCCCTATCCCTTTTTACCCAAAGAGTGTAATAGACCTACAGAGGATGCACCACTATATATAAGAGTTAACACGCTGGGGCGGGTACCTCGGAGGTTGGGTGGAAAATCTGCCAACTATTTGAACTATATTTAAAACACCTAAATGGATTGAAAAATAAATAAATCAAATACCTAAATACTAATATATTGCATTTTTTGACATCACACATACTTTTTGCCTGTGATAATGTATTACTTCGGTGTTGCTATTCTATGGCTCTAATACTATTTATTAGTAATGTTCTTTCAGTATGAAGGAAATTGCACTCGGGGGAATTCCCGGGCGAAGCCGGGTCATTCGTCTAGTAATAACAATAAATTGAATAGAACGATGTTAGACAAATTTTACCGCAATTGTTTCTTTTAAACGAAAAATTGTAATTTATTTTAAGGAGAAATAACGATTATTTCTAACCTTAAGAATGAAAGGATGAATTGTGAAGAGTAATGATGAACGGAAAAATAAAATAAAAGTATCCAGGAATGGGAATTTTTCTTTTCATCATTACTCTTCACAATTCATCCTTTCATACTTCATTCTTAAGGTTAGAAATAATTGTTATTTCTCCTTAAAATAAATTACAATTTTTCGTTTAAAAGAAACATTTGCGGTAAAATTTGTCTAGCATCGTTCTACAATCATAAGACGCATTATATTGTATTATAATAAATTCAATATGGAAAATTCTGAATAATAGTGTTAGTAATGTTTTTTAGCACGGTATAGGCGAAAATTTCCACGTGCCCCAGCGGTCGAGGAACAGATACCATGGCACGTGCCATATTGATAGATTGGTGACGCCATTCAGTTTTATGGCCCTTTAAATTCGACGACAGCGTAAAATTTGTGACTTGGCATCAAATATCTCCCCCCCCCCCCCCCCCCCTTTTTTTTTCATGTAGAAAAACCTCGTGTTAAAACATCTCTCTTTTACTTTCCTAAATATATCATTTTATTCTCTTAAAAACGATCATTTTTCATGATAATTTAACAAGTAACTAAATGTGTGGAAAAATTGCCAATAAATTGTGTTTAGTATAGATATAGATGGTATTTTTCTGATGGGGTCAGTTATTGTTTCGTAGTACATTGATTTGCTTTTATTTATTTTCATCAAATCAGATGCGATATCCTCACAAGGGATGCTTGCGTCAAGCAACAACACTAAATTCAGAGAACTATTTTACATATTTAATTGGTGAGCTACAAGGTTTGAGTAGAAGTTTAAAGAAGAAAAGGACATTAAAATCATGTTTGATTCCACATCCTACCTAGGAACAACCAATGAAATAAATATATAGTTTAGCAATTACAATTTTTTAACCAAGAGGGAAAATCATAGATATATCTACAGAATTTTCCATAAATCCAACAATTATTATCGTAAAAAAGAATATATGTATGTCTCCAGGAATGGCCAATCAACGGCGGAGAATGGGGAACGGGCACCGTCAGCTATCCTGAGATAATCATCACCGGGTAAGTCCATTATCATCCATTTATTAAGTGTGATCCTAAATTGTTTAAAAAAACTCCGATACAATAATTCGTTTTAAAGCGACATGTCCACACACACATTACATTCTACTCGGCTTAGCTTTCGGGCCAAGAAACCCTTCAACACGCCTTAAAACAATGTACACTGCATAAAATTATACTTGGCTAGCTTTCGGGCCAAGAAACCCTTTAACAGGACTTAAACAATGTACATTCCATAAAATTATATTAATACTTGGCTAGCCTTTTCGAGATAAGAAGCCCTTCAACAGGGTTTAAAATAATATACACTTCATAGAATTCTTCTAGGCTAGGTTTCGGGCCATAAAGCTCTTCAACAGGCCTTAAAAGAATTTACACTCCGTAAAATTATACTTGGCTAGCTTTCGGGCCAACAAAACCTTCAAAAGGCCTTGAAACAATGTACATTCCATAAAATTAAACTTGGCTCTAACTTTCGGACCAAGAAGTCCTTCAACTGACTTAAAATTATGTACACTCCATAAAGTTCTTCTTGACTAGCTTTCAAGCCAAGGAAGCCCTCAACAGGCCTTAAAACAATGTACACTCCTTAAAATCCTGCCTGGCTAGCTTTCGGGCCATGAAAGACTTCACCAAGCCTTAAAACATGGAAAACTCCATTAAACATTTATTACAGCAAGTTCTTCAGTCTTCTAATTATAGTGTTCCACTACACCATCAAATCTACCTTTACCGTTTCACATTACCTTCTCTTGAAGAGCAAAATCCGCCAACTGTGTGGAACTCTCAATTTCAAAATACTTTACCCTAATGCCAACAAACCTAACGATATAGGTGAGAATTTCCCTGGGGGATATCTTATATATATAAAAATGAATGTTTGTATGTTTGTCTGTTGGTTGGTCTGTATGTCCAGTATACAAATTCGCAGTAGTTCACTAATACAAACCAAAATTTCCATACATAGGTAAAAAAAAAAAACGAGAATGACGATAGGCTATTTTAAAAAATATATAAATCAATTATTAAAACTATATATTCAAATTATTCTAAATAGCTCACGAGCAGCGCCCTTTAGAACGCGGTGGATCTGATGGCGGGGCGCGCCCATTGGCCGCCTGCGAGCACGTGGCTTCCCTGTGCGCGCGCATGCGCCGGGAAGCCACTTGCTCGCCGGCAGCCGACGGGAGCAGTCACTTGCTCGCCGGGAGTCAACGGGCGCAGACATTTACTCGCTGCCAGCCAACGGGCACATGTTTAATGTGTTTGAATTATACATTTAATCATGTAAACCCGGGCGTTGCCCGGGTCATTCGTCTAGTTGATTTATAAAATGAAGAGCCACCTCTCTCGTCGAAATAAACACTAAAATGAAACATCATCTAAGTGCCAAACACCTCTTTTTGACAATTTCTATGATGAATATTCTAATATGAATTCTAATATCAATCTCTTGTGAGAATATAATGAAATATATAAGCCCTGCCCTGGAATGACGAAAACACGATCACCCAGTGCCGTTCTGAATTTTCTAAAGCCGGTGTGTCGTGGCTTTGTCTCCAAGCCGAATCTACTATTTTTCAGAGATGATCAATAGTTTTTGGATCTATTTGGACGGGTTATATATTATATCGGCCCAACTCCAGACTTATGTTTAGAGAGACTTTGTTGTGTGTCCAGCCATGCAGATGGCTCTCTCAAATTCTGGGATGCCTCCTCAGGTATGTATGTCCTCACGGATGTGAGAACTATTGACACTCGCAAATAATATGCAGTCACACGATGACTATCATTTGTGACAATCTTGTTCCCCAAAGTTTTTTTCTAAGGATAAATATTGAAATAATAAATTATATTTTAAATCTACGACAGAGAAACATTGGTAGTTCCTCCTAGTTTCTTAATGGAGGTCAGGGTATTTCTAGAACAAGACAGATTTTATAAAGATGTTTGGTCAGAGAAGTGATTGCTCATTATTGAGTCGTTCCTAAGATCTCTCCCCCCGTATTGTTAGAATCATTCTTACTTCACTTTAAAGTGAGAGAATCCTAACGTATATAATCGCAATTCCTGTTCGTCATTACTCTTCATAATTCACCCTTTCATACCTCATCCAAAAAGGTTAAAAATAGTCGATATTTACCTTGAAATAAAAATTTGATTTTTCGTTTAAAAGAAACTAATGCGGTGTAACTTCAAGTGTCGTTTTAGTTTGATCCTATCTGATGTTTACGGTTTCTTGGAAATGATTTTTTTTTTTAAGTTATCGTGTTAAAAAAGAGCACAGAGATTTATGTTGAGGGGGTGTGCAGTATCACTCCAGGTGCTGTACAAGCTAAAAACGGCCAAGGTGTTCGAGCGGCCGCGGCCCCGCAGCCAGGAGAGCTCCCGGGGAGGCGAGGCGGAGGATGATCCGTTCGCCGTGGAGCTTGTGGCCTTCTGCCCCGAGTCTCGGCTCCTGGCTGTAGCCGGGGCCTCCTCCCACATCGCGGCCTTCCGCTTCCACCGACACGAGGCCCCGCCGGCCGAAGTTCCGGTCTGACACTTCCTTCCTTCCTTTTTTTTACTCGTGCATACGGGACATACATTCTATACACATTGACACATATTAACCGTACCTGATGTTCTGTGTCTGTACTCTTTGACACATATATGTTAACCTATCTACACTCACATGTACAAAACTTAAGGAAGTTGTTCCTTCTAGTATGTATATCGTTATTTAGACAATAACTTTGAAAGATATTTGATACACAGTGACCTTTATTGAAGACACACGAGATAACCAAGTGTGAATAAAATTGTCTCTGTCTCCATCAAAAAACAGACGATTGGCGACATCAAAATATGAAACTTCCTTAAGTTTTGTCCATCCTTCCTTATATATATAAAAATGAAATCCAAAATCGATGTTTGTTATCGCGTTGCGCAAAATCTACATAATCAATCATTATGAAATTTCGCATGTAGGTAGCTGAAGATTTCGTTTAACATATAGGCTATTCAAAAAAACTAAAAAAGTTAATGAGCTTTTTTTAAAAAATGTAAAACCAAAAAGCGTTAGTTCCAGACTTTTACCGCTTGGGCGCAGCACTGGTCGCGACGATAAATGAATTTGATTGGTTAATAATTAACACGTGGTTTGTTTACACGATGAATGTTAGTTTGTTCACACGATGAATGTTTTTAAAAGGTAAGATTATCCAATCGCCGTGAAACTTTAGGAAGTTATTTACTATACTACTGGGAAGATTTCTAGTTTGAATTCGGTTTGAAATAAATATTCTTTGCAATTTTATTTGCAAATTTTCTACTTTCACTCGCAAGCAGCGCCTCTCGCGGCATCTGGTGAAATTATTTTTATAAATTATAACAATGCTTAAAATGTGTTCCAAGTATAATAAATTTAATTTGAGAATTTATTAATATAATATTCCAATGATGCGTAAAAAAAACTTGGCATTTTAATATTAATATATATTTAAAGAAAATATTGTAACGTTTTTGTGTTAAATGTTTTAAAATGTAATGTTAAAATATATTTTTACATTGTTAATTTAATTTGCTGTTGTTTTATAATAATGATGATGCAAATTTAATTGTTGTTGTTTTATTTATTTATTTCATCTCAATTTACAGGTGTTACATTCGAGCACAGCTCGCGAGTCACCTTGTCCAGATTATTTACACATGGCGAGTTGTAATGCTGGAGTGGCCCCCCGAACCTTACAGGAGGGCAGTTGTTGGGTGTTTGGCTGTCAGCTAGCCATTGGGTCCAGGTCGTCGGATTCGGTGGCTGAGGTCACCTTGATTTTGAACAATTTCTTGTATAGTTGGATTTGATGATTTTTGAAATTGCGAGAATAGTCTTGTCGCAGAGTCTTGATAAATCTCTTCTATATTAGGCTGGTTGAGATCTTCTTTGAGAATTTTGTTTGAAAGATTGAATGGGGCTCCTATAGTGGTTCGTAAGCAAATCCTTATGAAGGCATCTATTCTTTTTTTATCCGTAGGTGTGATATATTTGCCCCAGACTGGTAGTGCGTACGTGATGATGGGTAGAATACAGGTTTTGTACAACGTGAATTTATGCTTTGTTGTTAAATTACTTTTAAAATTAAGCAGGCTTGATAGAGCTATTTTGGCTATCTTTGCCTTTCTTATGGTGTTTTGGACATGTAGGTTAAATTTTAATTTCGAATCCAAAGTGACACCAAGATACTTGGCATGGTCGGCCCAACTAATAGTGCTTGAGTTTACTGTCAAGTTGGTTTGTGGCTTGAATTTTTTGTTATCTCTTGGGGGAAAAACTATTGCTTGAGTCTTAGTTGGGTTAATGTCTAGTTTCCACTCATCGCACCATTTGATTATGTCATTTAGGTAATTCTGAAGCTGAGTAACCAATAGGTCGACTGATTTAGAGTTAAATAAAATTGCTGTGTCATCTGCGAAGAGCTTAAGTTTACATTTAGAGTGCAGTGGGATGTCATTAATGTAGATATTGAAAAGGTAGGGTCCGAGGATAGAGCCTTGAGGTACTCCAGTCTGGATTGGCTTTGGTTCAGTTATAAAATTTCCTTGCTTGACTGAAAATGTCCTGCCCTGTAGATAATTCTGCATAAAATGTATAATGTCATTTGGAAACTGGTGTTTTGTGAGTTTCTTTATAAGGCCATTATGCCAAACTTTATCAAATGCTTTCGCAAAATCTAGAAAGACTGCACCTACCACTTCCTTGTGGGATCTTCTTATCTGGATGTAGTCCATAACTGCAATGAGTTGGTGAGTTGTTGAATGCCCCCTTCTAAATCCGAATTGCTGCGGGATGATGAAGTTAGAGTTGTCCAAGTACATCTGAAGTCTACGTAAAATAATTCTTTCGTAAATTTTGCCGATGGTGGGGAGGAGGCTGATAGGTCTTAGATCTTCAGGGGATTTAGCGGATTTTTTTGGAATTGGAATTATGATAGCATGCTTCCAGACTTTGGGGTAGTAACACAAGTGCAGCGCGGCGTTGAAAACTCCAGCTAGAAATACAATCCATTTGATGGGAAGATTCTTGGCCATTTTCGGAGTGATATTGTCATGGCCAGGAGCTTTGTGGTTAGCTAAGTATTCAATCACTTCCTTGACTTCATTTGGTGTCGTCACTGTGAGAATTCTTTCTTTTTGGTGATTATAAGTTATGTTTGGTTGGTCTTCTTCTTTTTCCTTGGAGAACTGGTTGGAGAAGTGTTCTGCAAGTTCATTTCCGATTTCTTTGTCGGTCAATAAGGTTTTGCCGTTCATTATTAAATTTGAGATCCTTTCCGTTTTTTTCCTGATAGGTTTTGTTTTTCTCCAGAAGTCCTTTGGGCTTGATTCAATCTTGTGTATGAATTGATTCCAGTTCTCGGTGGAGTCAGATTTGAGGGCTTTGTTAACTTTTCCCTGTAGGTTTAAATAAATGGCTCTATGGGCTGGATCCCAGGTTGCTTGCCATCTCTTACGAGCTTTATTCTTTTCTTTTATCAAGGCCTTGGTCGAAGGGTTCTGTTTTGATGAAGAGGATGAAATAACCGTGTTTTTTGAGTAGCTGTTGTAGATTTTATCATTTAGTATGGTCACTGCTGAGTCAATATTGGCTTCCGTTTTCAAGGGTACTCTAGGAGGCGTACTGGAAATTAAGTCTTGTTGGAAGTGTACCCAGTTAGTGAGTCGACAAGCCCTAGTCGTGAATTCATCCTTCGGGCAGGTCAGCTCTAGGATTACTGGGAGGTGATCTGAAGATAAGGCATCCAGGGTCTTAATCCTCGAAGTCCAGGGGATGTTTCTAAGAATTGCGATCTCTAGAAAGTCTGGATTTCCCAAAGGACTGTAGTGCGTGGGTGAAGAAGGTGCGACAATGTCCAGGTTTTCTTTTTCGGAAAAATTATGAAGCACGGTTCCACTATTATTGGAGGTTCTTGAGCCCCAAAGAGGGTGCTTGGAGTTCCAGTCTCCTGCAGCGATTACTGATTGGTTATTCTCTAACAAAAGATTCAGATCTTCCTCCAGGAGTGGTAGATCAGGTTTCTTATAGATTGACGATATCTGCACTACTGCCCTTCCATCTGGTTTCATTAGTATTGTGGTGTTTTCCATGTTAGATGTTTGAATCAGCACTTTTTTATATTTAAGATAGTTTTTTAGAATTATTGCCGTTCCACCGCCCCTTCCAACGATTCTATCGTCTCTTATTGTCTGATAGTTTCTGAGTTTGAGGTCGACAGATGGTTTTAAGTGTGTTTCACTGAGCAGTGCTATGTCTATTGAGTTTTCTTCTAAAAACTGTAGGAATTCTTCTTTTTTGAGTTTGATTCCGTTGCAATTCCAGAAAACGATTTTTAAAGGTAATTTGCCTTTCATTGTAAGAAGGTTTTGATAATTTCTAATAACTTTTCGCACAGTTCCCTGGTGTCAGAACGAGTAGTTTTCTTTTTTGCAGTTTCAGCGTAACTTGACTTTTGTTTTTCAGTAGTTGCTTCTTCTGTTTTAGTGGAGCTTGCTTGGGGTATGGTGTTAGGGGAGTTTTGTCTGGGAGGCTTTAGCTGCTGTTGTTGTGGCTTCGGAAAATTTGGGCATCCGCGGTAATTGGCTGTGTGCGCCTTTCCACAGTTAGCGCACTTTGGTGGGAGCTGTTTCGAGTTTCTTGTACAATCCTTCGAATGGTGTTCTTCAGCACACTTGACGCATTTGGGCTTCAAAAAGCAGTTTAGCTGGCCATGCCCAAAACCCTGGCAGTTAAAGCATTGGGTCACTCGTTTTGTAGTCCTGAATGATTCCACGACTATTTTTTGATAAAGTATTTCGGTTATTCCATAGATTCGTTTATTTTGTTCATTTTTCGGTAGCTCTACTAGGACTATATTCATCGGTATTTTGGTCGATTGTCTATGGAGTCTTTTGACAATGACCTCAGTGAAGCCCATTGAGACCAGTTCAGTTACGACGTCTTCTTCTTTGAAGGCTGTTGATACCCCCTTCAATACCACTTTTAGCGGTTTTTCCTCCTGTAGTCTGTAGGAATATCCTCCATTATTTTTCTGTACATATTCCCTGATTTTTTTGAAGTCGCCTATGTTTTTCGATTTAATTATGTGCTTTTTGCCAGAGATCGTGACTTGGAATGGTTCCATGCACAAGTCTTTTAGTTCTTGGCAAAGAAGCTTCCAATCTGCAACATTTTCCGCAATAACAGGAGGAATTCTCGGTTTTTTCACGTTAGTGACTGTGGTCCATGGGCCATCGTTGTCGTTATTTTCTTCATCGTCTTGCGGTGGGTGAGCTGCGTTCATTTGTTGAGAAACTCCAGTGGCGGGACTTTGTTCGTCGATGTCCATTCTAGGCGTCTTCAGGTTACGCTCGCTCCTAGTTGGCGATCTTGAGTCATCCTGGGAGCCGCGAGTTCTCTTCTTTGATTGAACCGTTTCCTCAAGTTTATACTCGATTCCACATTTGTCTAGGATCTTTGTTATTAAGGAGGCTTCGATTATGCATAGTTTCTCGCCAGTTGGTCCGATCGTCGATTTAATTACAATCGGTGGCATATTATTATTCCTGTTGTTGTTGTTTATTATCGTTTGTTTATATATAAAAATAACATTGTATGTGATGATGATAACAAAAATGAATTTTTAAATTAATATACATAATTCATTGAGAAAAAAAAAAAGAAATAATTAATTATCAAATTCACAAAAGTGACAATATCTTATTTAAAATATAATAAATGTTTTCAAAAAATTATGTGTTTCAAAAATATATTTAAATGCATATAACAATATATTTATATACGTTTATAAATCGATATATAGGTGGATTGGATGTTTTCAAGAATCGTTTTAACAAATGTTCGTTAGGCAAACTTTTACTCGGGTAAAAACCGGGCGAAGCCGGGTACATTCGCTGAATACAGTTATTTACAAATCTTCGTTTGTGGCAAGATACTATTCCTTCAACTTCAAATTACCGAGTGGACCGATTAATATTGATTTTTTTTTAACTTATCGAGTATTTTTCAAGGGAGCGGGAAAATATTATCGAGAGTATAGACAAGTATAGATTCAGTAGGGATTGGATGTTTGCTAGAATTGTTTTAACAAATGTTTGTTAGGCAAACCTTTACTCGGGTAAAAATCGGGCGAAGCCGGGAACATATATATATGTTTGTCGGCTATGCACGCCCTCAATATGTAACTAATCTCGCTGAAATTTGAACAGGACAGAGAGTTAAATCTGGAAGAGAGTTTTTCACACTTTTAACCAAGAAAAATTATAATTAACCAAGTACTGAGCAACAATATTTTTTTAGTCAGAAATGATGATGACAGTATTGCTGTATCATGCTTGATTGACATAAACAAAATTCTTTAGGGGAATATTCACTAAAGCAGACCACGGGCGAAGCCAGATAAGAATTTTTAGTAGGCAGGAACAAAATTCTACCAGCGAAACATTCACTCGAGCAGAAGACACACGAAGCCAGGTCATCTCTATATATAAAATATCGTTTCTCGGCCTTTTGGCTAAGATCATGTAGTATATCTCTAGATATTTTTATTTATATATATCTTTTTAAAAATCTATTCAGTAGAGAAAGTGGATAGGTTTTCTCGAAAAATATATTTTATATATTATATAAATATATAATGTAACGAATATCATTATCATTATTATCATAATATTCTGTGTGTTTCGGAATATTATCATCAATAATATTCGTTAGGCAAACTTTCATTTGGATAAAACCCGGGCGAAGCCGGGTACACATCCGCTAGTAAGTGTATATATAAACCATTTTTTAGTCCTTTTTTATCTCTATTAAAAATATGAAGTAGGTTCAGTAATGGCCTGTGTGATGTAGAAGTGAAAGGCTCTCAAAATGTTGGAGATTGTAGAATCCCAATATGACAGGTGTATGTATGTGGCAGGTACTGGAGATCCCTCTAGTATACGACCTGGATGACTGTCCTGCAGACATCTCCCCTGAAGGAGACGGCGGCCGTCTCTCAACCAGCAGTGATGACACCAAGGTCTCCCTCTCTCTGCCTTCCACATATCTCAGAATGTCAGATCGGTGTTGATACCAGAGGATGTCTGCAATGTGGGCCTAATCACTTGTATTATTTGTAGATTTAATTAATAAGTAAATATTAATAATCACTCTAAAACCCCTATAGGAATCGAAAGACCACTATAAATTTTAAATGCAGTGGATTTCTTTCTGAGATTTTAAATTGTAAAGCAAACATTTATTTATTAATAACTATTCTAAATTACGAGAAGAGAAATATTCAAAGGGATTGAATACAACAAAGATTATATATACTATTGATACATGTTTAAACATGTGGGCCGTTATCTACCGACGGGAGCTCCCCCTCGTGATGCCGGAGAGAACTAGCCGGCGCCAGCTGTGTAGTGATTTTGACTTCACCATTACAAAAAATTCTCTATTGCAAACTGGGAATATTTTGGTTCTCTATAGTCATGGTTTAACTATTTTGCCATTGTTAGTTAAATTATAAAATAAAAAGCTGCCAATTATTTTAGGTTTGTAATAAGGGAAGGTTTTCCATATCTCAGGTTTATTTTAGTTTGGTTTTACAAAATGTACCATTCATTACTTCCCTCAAATTCCAATTGATTAGTCAGGATCACCCACCAAAGGGAATATGAAAGAAGTAAGACCCTGATATTCTGTAAAATCTCTCCTGAACAACACACCTGATAAAATCAAAAATGATTCGAACAGATCAGAACCAACCTCTAATGAGATACTATCTCCAAAAGAGACCAGGAATATATATACAGTAAAACTCCTCTAGTTCCATTGGGATTCACCATAGCGAGGCTTTATTGTATATACACATTTTCTTTTATTATAATCTTTCTTCAATTTTCACATTCTTTTTATTTGCTTCTTAACCTTTGCACACTAGTCTAATTTTTATCATTTTCCCCTTGATAGCACCTTTTTTTATTAGATTTTTTTATAAGTTAGATAATCGCCTTTGTAGAGCAATATTTATTCAAAAGTACAAAATCGTGAGACAAAGAGTTTCTTGTAATTTCTTTGTCTCAAGCTTTTTTTTACTTTTGATTGGATTTTCCCCCCGATGTGAGCAGTAAACACCCAGGTACTAAATGACAGGGTGTTGTGGCAGGGCTGTGCCCTGAAGGTAAAGTCCGGTGTCCTGAAGAGGCCTCCAGGGTTCCAGGCAGAGATGGTATGTCTGACCCCCTGGGTAGATGGGGAACCCCCGGGCCACATCACGGCTCTCAAGATCAACTCCTGCTACGGCCTGTGAGTCTCACTCTAAATGGCACCTCTCCCTTTAAATATACCTTAATCCATTTTGATAAGGCACAATTTGTTTTATAGATTATAAACACAAGGTAATAAAACCAAATCCAAACGTTGTTGTTGTTGATGTTGTTACCGAAACGTCACACACTATTTATTAAGTCGGTGGATGAGTGGGTAACACCCTCGATTCCCGACAGTCATGAACCGGGATTGAATCCCGCGTTAAAATTTTGTTTAATATGTGAATAACCATCACATATTATTCACTGTTTCAATTATCATGAACTAGGTTGCTCTTGCTGAGCGGTACCTATTAATGTGATTTGAACCATGGATTTTGGTCTTATTACCTTATGTTAAAAATCCATTTTGTTTATCACTTCAGTACAAAACGGTGGTGATGAAGAATGTGAGCCATGACACCAATTTTGGCAAATTCATACAAAAGCTAACATGTATACCATGGTCTCGGGTTATTTTCGAATGAATATCATCCTCCCGCAACTTTTTAGTGTAATCTCCTCTCTTTTTGAAGAATAATCATCCAATATTTTTTTATAAATAAAGACAGTAGGCCTTTCGACGACCTGAAATAATGGACTGTAGGTGACGAACATGCGAAGAGATAAAATCGGATTGCGGGTGATCAAGAGATGTCAGAATATGTTCAGGGGATTCTTATTCCACACCACCTGAACACTTAGGTAAATTAATCTCCCTGATTCGAACTTCAAAAATGATTTTTTTAGAATTTGGATTATTTAAATAGCAATCCAAACGTGACTACAGTTAAAGGTTAGTAAAACAACCAGAGATATAACATATCGAATCTTTTCACAAAATATAACTTAAAATTTTCCCCAGTTTTCATTTTACAGTATAGTGAGCCATTGGCTATAAAGTTTAGTCCTATTGGGGGTTCGCTATAGCGAGGTTCTTCTGTAGTCTTATTCATTAGATAAACTAGGTAAATAATGTTTGTGCCTGCCGCCAATCTTATCCTATGATATTTGCACTGGCAAACAACACATATTAGTGTGTCTGGTAGTGAAAGGGTTTTAATAAAAAGAAAGTAAAAATTATAAACCTACACAAACACACACAAAGGGGCATTATAACCAAAAAACAATTCAATAAAACAATCCCTTGTATCAATATTAAGGTGAAACTATCCTGGGATAAGATTCTACTTTATATATATGTCATAATATATGCTCTTACAGGAATAATAAAGTAAATCTGCAGTCGACCAGAGAGAGAGAGAGAGACGTAGTCGATAGAAGACAACTAAGTTACGGCCATTTTGAACCACTGGCCACATTCCAGGGGCGACCGCAGGGTTTTTTTTGGAACCCTCAGAACTATTTTTGGATAGTTGGGGGGTGGTGGTCACAGACGGTCGTTCAGCGCACAGCCCCTCGCACTACCCCTCTCTCTCGGATGGCTTCCAAGTTCCTCTACCAATTTGTGGCGTGATTATTTCCCTTTCCCCACCACATTATCACCACTATATTGTCATATATATATATTTTTAAATTCACAATTAGGGCACGAAAGATAAAGAGAATTGTGAATAAAAAAATAATAATAATAAAAGAAAATTATCCCTGGAAGCCTGATATTTTCACCTTAGCAAAAAATAAGTCCCCCAATGAGATTTGAACTACTAACTGTGGAGCCTGTCTGTCCAGCATGGCCTATGGCAACGACATCGGACTGGCCATTGTCGACGTGGTCCAGCGGCTGGTGTTGCTGAACTTGGGAACACCAGACCTCTACGGTAGGTTGTTCGGCCACAGAGCTACGTGTGGACCTGACCCGTGTTCCCCCAGGATCCTCGGACCCCTACCAGCGGTTGCCCCGCTCCCCCAAGAAGAACAATCAGCTGGGATCAGCAGACACCGCGAGCTGCTCGGATGTCGACCGCTGTAGATCCCCCACTAGCGATCAGGTCAGTGTTTGCTGGGTTGTTGACGTGGCGGCAGCAGGCTACTGGTAGCGGGAACACATTTACATACTAGCCTCGTTCTAACCTCTCTCTCTCTCACTCCCTGTGCACTCTTTCTCACCCTTTTCCACTTTTCTTCCTTCTTTTTTCTTTGCCTTGCTTTGACTTTTATTTTTGTATATGCACATTGAATCGATAGATTTACCCTCTTTTTTTATCAATCATTTTGAATTCCCTAAAGGTATTTATGCAACTTGGTTGGATTGGTTTCAAAATTTATTAGTCAATTTTTTTCTCTGCCTATCAAAAAGTACATAGGCATTTCCTTTCCAAAAGGGAATTAGTCCTAGTGATTGTGTCTTTAGTCTCAAGCTAAGCTTTTTTTTGCTTCCAAGGCCTGGTAGGTGATATTATGAAACGAAAATGACAACTAGTGAGCATTGAAAAAAATATATTTAAAATAAATCGATTCTTGATAGCATGGAAATATTTTTGTTCCTGTTCAAAAGTAACTTCATTGGATTGTGTTCAAGAACATAATATTTACAATGGAGAATATATACAGCTTCACATCATCCTATTGCTTCATTTAAATCAAATATATTTTTTGTTTATTGTTATACCCTTTTTATGTTATTTTCCTCTGTTTGTGGGTTATTCTCCCATTTCTTTCTAAGTAGTGACCGGTGTTGTGCATGGCTTGCTCTCCCCTCCCGCATGCCAGACAGAGGCGGAACTTCCCGCAGCAGGAGTGAACGGAAGGCCCCCTACCCCCCCACCTCCCATCCCTCCTCCTCGAGCCAAGAAGCGCCAGCTGGCGGCATCCTCAAGCAACGCTTCTGAGCCCACAACACCCGACGAACCACCACCTCCCTGTGCCAGTCCCTCCCCTCCTCCCCCTGTGGAGACACCCCCCAGTGAAGTCAGTCCCGCCCCAGCGCCCCCAACTAGCCCTGTTGAGAGCCCTCAAGAGAATGGCAATCTTAACCCCCCCTCCCCACCATCCAAGCCCATCCGCACTGTCTTAGAGACAGATGTAGCCAGCAGGTTGATATTCCGTCACTTCAAGTCCTCCCTCACCGATCTCCGTGAGGATCCAGGCACCGGTGGGGTGCGCAACAAGTTTTTTAGTAAGTGTCCCCGCTACCATTGTCTGTCTGTCTGTCTTCCTTCCCGCCCGTCTGTGTATGTATGTATGTACATGTGTGTGGACTCTACCTCTCAGAGCAGGCATCACCTCCTCTCTTAACCAAATGCTCCAAGCATCCTTCTATATATAGCCGCCTCTAACCCTATTAACTATGCTGTGGGAAACTTCCCTTGGAGTAACTTTAATCTTTTCTCTTGTAGGAATCACTAGAAGCACACTTGTAAGCTTACTAGGCGATCGAAAATTGATAAAAACTTCTATACAAGGCTTCGTTTTGAAGCCACATGTTTGCATATCAAATTCTGCTTGGCTAGCCTTCATGCCAAGAAGCCCTTCAACAGGCCTCTTAATACCATATAAACGCCATTGTTTTTAAGGCCTCTTGAACGACTTCGTGAACCGAAAGCTAACCAAGTAGGATTTAAATGAAACGTCGCTTAAAAAGCGAAGCATTATATCGGAGTTTTTAACGATTATTCGATCCTTTAGTAGGTTTGGTATGGTTATATAACCATGCAGTGAGGATGTGACTGCCCCAGCGGTAGAGTCGCCTAGCATCCACTTACACTGGCTTGCTGGCCTCCAGATCAATGGTATTTGTGTGAGCCCCACGGCGGGTAAGCAGCAGCACCACCTGACCCGGCGCAGTGCACCTCCGCCAGAGATGCGGAGGACCAAGTCCCAAGGTAGTCGCAAGTTACAAAAAATGCAGAGCATGACCTCTACGGACGACGGCACCCTGAGCATAGGAACAGGTGGCTCACCCCTTTTTTATTCTTCTTATTCTCTCTCTCTCTCTTTCTCTCTCTCTCACCACTAACGTGACTGGTGTGTTCTGGTTTGGTCCCCAGCACATCAGTTTCTCCTCCCCTTGCACCACTTTTAGTTCTCCCAACTGTGTTTCTCCACCACTACTGATCTACTTTCTTTCACAGAAGGAATCCTTCTTTGATCAAGATGAACTATTATAAACGAATTATTCTTATACAAAGAGAAAAACTACCTCTCCTATTAAAATAATCGTAAAAAAAAAAGATGTGCCATCTTTACAATCTAGCAGACTGGTTGGTGACAAAGCTACAACACCAGCTTTGGCAAATTCAGAATGCCCATCTGGTAGTTTCGAGCTATGCCCTTGTCAGAACGAACTTTGATTCAATGAGATCCAAAAGGAATTCATCAAATCCTCAGAATTTTTTGAAGAGATATTTTTGATAATAATGTAGATAGGTCAATTCCATTACCAAAATAGAGATGGAAATTCTTATTCTTTTTATATTTCACAGCTATTTCTTCTAAAGATTCTCTCTGCTCTTGAGCAGGGTTTGGTCTCCGGTGGTGCCATAGCTTCCCATCCAGTCCCTTCCTTCTTCGTCCTACCGTTTCTCCTACCATTCATTTTACTCTCCAGAGCTTTCTTCATCAATTCATGTATTCCTATTATATCAAGTCCGTTCCAGCCAATTCTTGTCTTTTTATGATGACCTACAACAGTCCTCATTCCCCTATACCAATATTCTCAAAACTCCGTCATTCCTTTGATCATGTCAACTCATCACACACACACATATCCAGTAGTCAGTCGGTGAGAAGGTTGTTCTTCTCTTTTTCAATAGATAAACCAGTCTATCTACAATAGGTGCTTCGTTAATAAAGAATACAGTTACCAATTTTCTAATTATTTTCTCTCTCTCTGACATCGCAACATGTATTTAGCAGGATTCAATCGTTCCCTTGCATATTCCATCTTATACTTTTGAACCTTAATTCTCTTCTTTTTTTTTTAAACCTATTTCTGATGGCTATGCTCAAAACTGGTATCAGTGAAGGAAGGAAAAGAGATTTTGCCTAACGATACCATCTCTAAGCAACGATTAGTTTGCTCGAGATCCTGAATACTCTTTTAGCTCTCTTCATCCTAATCTCCTTCTCTTAGTCAAACATTAATTTCAAGTTTGAATTCTCCGGTTTTTCTCTAGCAACAATAATGAATGCCTTATTATAAAACGTTTCGTCTTCCTTTGACTCGTCCCGAAGCCCAAGAAAATGAAAAAAAGGATGGTAGACAAGTTATATATAGTCTTGGTGGAAAGGCATAACACAAACACTACATGTAATTCTCTAGGCATCTTCTTTTCCATTTTCTAACGATATTTTCAGCTTCTTTGCCGGACTGTAAAACTTATATTTATACACACACTTACAGGTTTAATAAGCCCACCGTTCTTATATAGATTCACTACAGGAAGGAAACATAGATTGAGCCCCTATAGTCCAGGCAGCACAGAGCCCAACAGCTTCCAGGTCCGACGTTTGTCCAGTGCAGAATCCACCGTGCATAGGTTAGCGTATCACTGAAAAGGAACTGGTAGTTATACATAGTTCTCATCGGTCAAAGACTTTGAGAAGCTTCTTGTAAATTTTTGACTAGTTTCGGTAATAGGTATGGGAGGCTGCGGATTCTTGAAGATACTCTATATCATCTCTTTTGGCTTCTTTCTCATCTTCTTCTAAGAGACTCATTCTTCCAAGTAATCCCTAGAATTCTCCTGACTTCCTGACCAGTAAGCTAGCGACTGGAAGTAAGTTGTGCCGGTGAGCCATCGGGCCCTGTGTGACTTGGTGTCCGTTCTTTTTATTCTTTCCCCCTGCACGAGTCGTGCCTGCACTCGGCCCCCGCATGTGTGTGCCCCCTAGCTTTGAATGGCCTGACATATATATATATATGATATGTGCTCTCTTGTGTGTGTTTATGATATTTAAAATAACCAACTTTAGAATATATATTTATTTCTAGCTTTTTCTTCTTGGATAACATTTTTTGCCATATATATATTTTAGCTTTTATATATTTACATATTGCTTCTTAATTACATACTCGTATGTTTTTTTTTCTTTTACCTATTGCTTTTTTATTAACTTATTGCATAAACAAGTAGGTTTTTTTTTTAATAAGTATTTCTCTTTTATATCTATCTAACAGTTTTTCTAAATTAGATTATAATTTTTTTGGTTATGTGGACTCTTTATTTTTTAATGTCTTTTTTATTTTTCATCTTTAAAAGGTAAACATGAGAGATAATACCTCTGGCAAAAGAAATCATTAATGACAAAAACTGATTAACCATGATTTTTTTTTAAATTTGTTATGATTTCAGCAGTCGTGAGTAATAAAAAAATGGTTGGAAATATTGTATGAAACTGGTTAGAAGTCTTATTTGCATATTTTTCAAGTGACATTTTATTATGCCAAGTATATATTCTTCATAGAACCAATCTCAATACTTTTAACATCTAATTAAGATTAACACTGCGTATCAATTTTTTTTTTTTAGAATATTATAATTAATGCAATGAATGTGTTGTGTTTTTGGATCCTTGCACATTTTTTGGACCCTTTTTTATAAACGTTCAAGTTCCAAAATCATTTTATTAGGTACCGCTCAAAAAGAGCAACCTAGTTTATAAAAATTGCAACAATGAATAATATGTGAAGGTTATTCACATATTAAACAAAATGTTAACGCGGGATTCAATCCCGGTTCATGACTGTCGGGAATCGAGGGTGTTACCCTCTTGTCCACCGACTCTTTTCCTGATGTTTATATATATAAGGCAATAAAGTGCTATCTATATATAAAAATAAAGTATATATAGATGCCACGTTTTTGACTTATAATTATTTTATGCCCAGCTAGCCTTGTACTTATTGTTTGAGAAAGAGCATTGTTCAATGCAAATATTTATATGTAATTCTACTGTCCTAAAAGATTATGTCCATAGTTTTCTCGAATACCATTTCTAAGATTCCATCATCCAGTGTTGCATATATAATCAGAATGATCCAATACAGTATTAGAGCTCTAAAAAGCGCTGTCTGGTAGATTAAATTGGCGACACTGCTGAGAGGGTTTACCACTGATGAGCCAAGCCCTCCCAATATATTTCGTCGCAGTAAGGACAGTAGAAGTTTGTTTTATGTGTAAAAGAAACATGCGTGCTTTATAGCTTTCATTTCTTATAAACGATGCGTACGCTTTTCATTGCTTAACATTAGATTTGATATTTTTATATGCATGAACACATTTATTTTAAAACCTTTTTATATAATTTCCCATTTCAGCCTATTAATGATATCTATTTTTACATTGAAATCATGCGTATTATATAGTTTTATTTCTATATAAAATATATTTTTATATAGTTTTTCTTTTCCAAATGGCGCGGCTGTCTATTGAGCGCTTTCTTCCCCTATTATCAACACTTTATTTTTCTCTTTTGGTTATTTTGCTTCTGTCATTGGTGATGTAGTGTGGCTTCCGCCAATATTTTGATTTGTTTTTCCTTCTGTGGCCATCCTGAATACCGATGGCATCTGTTGGCTGGGGTATCCACTTTTGAAATTAAGTAATTTTTTTTTGACAAAGAGCAAAAGAGTTGAAATATGGTGCCGAGACTTTTACTTTTTTCCGTAAAAATAATTACAGAGAGATGAGCGCTTTATGATATGTTTTCTTCATCAGTTTGATGTGTTCGTTGTAGTGAGTGAAATTGAATAAATAAATGATTTGATAAAGTGAGTTTGCATAAGATGAATGGTGAATAAGGAAAATACGTTTTAAAGAAGTAGATTGCAAGATGTCTATTGTACGCTTTATGGCTTATGCTAGAAGGGAAATATGTTGCGGTAGGGCAGTTCTGTAGACTTCGGTTTATGGCTGCAGGTTTTCTTAAGACTTTCTATTCCTCCAAGAATATTAGTCTTTGAGTCATTACTGGTTGTGGCAGCGTTCTTAGGGAGAATTCTGATGCTATGAGAACCTGGAGGTATAATACATTTGAAGAAACGTCAACCGTTTCAAGAAAATTCAACGAACATAATGGAGAGAACCGATTTGAATTAGAACATCAGCTCTTTTGGCTTCACTTATTTGCATTATAAGAAGAAAACCAAAAAAAAAAATCCAGTTTTTAAAATATAATACGTTCTTAAAAAATGAATCTACCTATTTATAAATATATAGAGATCTAGCTTTCTTTACATAATTTTATTTGATTAATTACGCCAGCAGAATTATTTTAAAAGAAACTTATGTTTTATATTAGAAGGAAAAAAACGTCAGTGGAAATTAACGGAATACGTATTTGTTCCTTCCTACAGGAACTGCTTTCAGCAAGGTATTAGATTTTTGTTGTTATAAATAAAGGTATTAAGGTGCACCGACAAGTCTTTCTTCCTAAATTCAATATGACGTTAAGAATCAACATGTTTCTTTATTAGATTTTTGCCGAGACTTTGAATTAAAACGCGCTTCTACAGGTTCAAAACAATAGTTGAGGCATCATTTTAGCCTTGTTGAAGCATTTCAGCTCTCGAAAGGTAGCTTCGGGAATATAATAAAGTTTTTTTTTTTTTTTTGCTCTTTTTTTTTTTTACTGTTGTATTGAATCTTTCAATTCTTAATTTGAACAGGATTTCTCTTGGCCCATAACACGGGGGGCCACCCCAGCCAACAGAGGCCAGCGGTATGCCGCCGGGCACGTACTGACCAGGTAGGTTGTTGCCTAGACAAGCTGGACAGCTTCTCGCGGTCCCGCAGCAGCAGCATGTCGAGCCTGGAGACGGCGGGGGCGGAGAGCATCCAGGTGCTGGGATTCGCCGAGTCCTTCAGCCGCAGGGGCGAGTCCAGCCCGGGACCCACCCTGTGGGCGGGCACCAGCCTAGGCTCCGTGCTGGTGGTCGGCTTAGCTCTCCCGGACTGCGCCCGCTCCTCCCAGCCGGTCCTAGTCACCCCCACGGGCTCCGTCTTCCGCCTGCGGGGCTCCATCCTCTCAATCACATTCCTGGATGCCCACGGCTGCCTGATGCCCACGCTCTTCGAGTCCTGGAGGGACTTTGGCAAGGAGGGGGATGAAAGGAGGTCCCGTAAGTACATATATCCACATCGTCATTTTTGTTCAAATTCTGGGATGGACTTCTCAACAATCAAAATGCTGCATTGTTGTTAAAATTTTGGAATAGGATTCTCAACAATCAAAAAGCACCATTGTTGGTAAAATTATGGAATAGGATTCTCAAAAATCATGAAGCATCATTGTTGGTAAAATTCTGGTATAGGATTCTCAATAATCGAAAAGCGCCATTGTTGTTAAAATTATGGAATAGGATTCTCAAAAATCGTGAAGCATCATTGTTGGTAAAATTCTGGGATAGTATTCTCAACAATTGAAAAGCGCCATTGTTGTTAAAATTCTGGAATAGGATTCTCAAAAATCAAAAAGCGCCATTGTTGTTGAAATTCTGGAATAGGATTCTCAAAAATCAAAAAGCGCCATTGTTGTTAAAATTCTGGAATAGGATTCTCAAAAATCAAAAAGCGCCATTGTTGTTGAAATTCTGGAATAGGATTCTCAAAAATCATGAAGCATCATTGTTGGTAAAATTCTGGGATAGGATTCTCAAAAATCGAAACGCGCCATTGTTGTAAACATTCTGGAATAGGATTCTCAAAAATCGAAAAGCGCCATTGTTGGTAAAATTCTGGAATAGGATTATCAAAAATCAGGAAGCGCCATTGTTGGTAAAATTCTGGAATAGGATTCTCAAAAATCATGAAGCGCCATTGTTGGTAAAATTCTGGAATAGGATTCTCAAAAATCAGGAAGCCCCTTAGTTTTAAACATTCTGGTATAGGATTCTCAACAATCAAAAATTTCCATTGTTACTAAAATTCTGAAATAGCATTCTCAACATTCATAATGTGCATTGTAGTTAAAATTCTGGGTTAGGATTCTCAATGATCAAGAAGCGCCATTGTTTTTAAAATTCTGGGATAGTGCATTCTCAAAAATTAATAACCTATTGATGTAGAAATCATCATGCGCAGGAAAAAATCAAGTAGTTTTGTAGATCATTTGTTGATTTAAAAAAAAAAACAGAACTACATCAAGCAATAACTTATTTAATTCTCGACGTTTTAGTGACTCGCTGTCATACTCAACATGGGATTTAAATTTAAAATAAAAACTGAAACCAATCAGGTTCGGATCGGTGACCCGGCCACAGAGCCAGCTTTGGAAAATCCAGAACGCCCATTGTGGCGCAAAATGTTTGAGTATATTTTGACGGAAATGATTAACTTTAATAGGCCAATAACCTCCCAGAAAAATTTCCATCAATGCATTTTCACCTACACAGCTCCTTCCTTTTGAACTGTTTATCACAGGTCTTATAAGTTCTGACCACCGACCTAAGGTGTATTAACCTATTACAGTAAGAATTCCCATAAATACTCCTAGTCTCTCCTAGAGTTAGCCACAAATGAGAGGTTTGATTATACGAGATTTTCCATCTGTTCCTCCGCAGGGTCCCAGTCTACCAACCAGTGCGGGCGGCCGCTGCCTGGCCCCGGGGAGGACTCCCAGTTCGCCGTGCTGGCCTCGGAGAAACAAGCCCGTGTCGTGGCCCTGCCCTCCCAGAACTGCGCCTACCGCGCTACGCTGACGGAGACCAGCTTCGTAGTGCGGGCCCAGGTAGTGTCCCTCAAGGGCCTTGACAGCGTGTGCCTCGCCTGCTACGTCGCCACGGGCAACATCGTCATCTTCAGCCTGCCTAGCCTGCGGGTGCTGAAAGACGTCGACTTCCTGCCCCTCATTGATATCAGGTAGCTTGTGGGAGGATGGGAAGACAATTCTAAATATTGACACGTAGTCAATTGTCACTAAAACTAACGACAAATTAAACAATGCTAAATGAGGTCATTTACAATTTGGTGATTAAATGTATACATTTATTCTCAGGGAGGGAGGCTCCTCCATCTTGAGTGAGACTTACTCCAGACAAGAACAGGATCAACCGCTCTCAGTGCAATGGTATTCGAGATTAAATGATTGAAGCACGAAACAAACTTCTACTCTCCTTATTGCGAGGAAAAAATATATTGGGAGGGCTTGGCTCATCAGTGGTGAATTCTCACAGCGGTTTCGCCAATTTAATCTACCAGATCGCTTTTTAGAGCTCTAATATTATATTGTACGATTCTGCTTATATATGCTACACTGAAGGGTGGAATCTTAAACATGGTATTCAAGCAACCATTAACAAGCAAACAGTAGACAGTGCAACCAAAAGTTGCTGATGGCTTGCGCCATCTTTCAGAATGAATATCAACTATTCGTTGATTTTAAATTATTCCAGAATAAAAAATAGTTGATATTTATTCCAACTTTAGTTGCACAATCAGGAGATACCTTTCTCTTTTAATTTATTGGCCTGATTTCGCTACAATTTCACTTTATACTATTTTCTCACAGAATTACCTAACAGATATTTGCATATTGTGTATAGATGACGTGTTATTGCTGTATGTTAAATTAGTGTATTATATCTATAATGTATTCTCTGTGTGTGTTCCAGGATTGCCCGTACCTTCAGCTTCAGCAACAACGGCCACGGCATGTACTTATGTACTCCCTCGGAACTGCAGAAGTTCACTATCTCGGCAAGCTTTTGGTGAGAAAACAGCTTGTTAATTCTTCACACATAGCGACATTTGTGTTAGTTGCATGATAAGGTGATTCATTTTTTTTTATTTCTTAATTTATGCACCTTATCCCAGTACAATATTACATTTTTCCATCACAGTAAGGACAGTAGAAATTGTTTTATTTTAAAAAGAATATTACGCTTCTAAAATAGTTTTATAATTTAATATTACATTTGTACCATTTTTCATATTGTTTCGCGTTCTCACGCAATTCTGGCCTCAACTACCCGTTTCATGATGTCGTATTACACACACAAGTACTAGCAATCATGGGGCCAAGTGGTTTCAGATAGCACAAGGGTAGCACAAAGGTTAAGGCAGGGTTGATGACACCTAAGAGAGGCCAGCGATCGAAGACACAGCAAAATCAAAGAAGGTGTTTGATCTGCATGAGAGGGAGATAAGCACTGTTGCTGTCCAGCAACGATGTCATAAAACTCACTAACGACTTATGGAAGACTCCCCCGGGAAAAAATGATGTAAACTTTATGAGCTGGACTGGACCTCGCCCTGCCTTGGGTGTGGCAGACTCTCAATAGACCTTCATTGTTTTGTTTGTGATTATATGATATCACTAAGCTTGTATGTTGAAGTTTATCTACATGTTAGGGCTGTTACACTACTTATAATTATGGTACATATGAAATTCTAGTGTATATCTATTGACATATATTACTACATATACGTATATAAAAAAGCTCATGTGCTCATGGTCAGGATATGCCTTTTTTGATTTTAATATTTGTATATGTACTAGAAATAGCACCTATCACTTCATATATGCATATTTCCTTGATTGTCGGCTGGGTTGCAGTGATGGCCTTCAGGACATGCTGGGGACAGTGTTCCTGACCAGAGAAATGCCTGAAGCCCCCAAACAGAGCTTTTTCAGGGGCCTTTTCGCAAGCACCCCGAGCCCCTTAGACCGAGAGGAACTCTGTGAGTTGGATAGCAATTTTATGTATCCGTACTTGATTCTCTCTATTTCCCTATACTTTGTATAGTGGGGGGTGGAGACATTTTTACACTCTGTTAGAGAAACGTTTGTATTTTAGGCCTGAAATTGTTAAAAGGTATTGTTGCACCTTTCTGTACGACTGGTTTTGGTTTGATTATAGACTGATTCATTGCTCTGTCTAGAATGGTTAGTCATCAAATAATTTTGATTTCTTTTTTATATATATTTTTTCTCCATATATATATATGTGATATGATCCTGTCGACTTTTCAATGTGACAATATAGTGGTAATGATGTGGTGAGTTGAGAAATAATCACACGACGAGTTGTTAGGGCTAAAAATCCAGGCAGCCAGCCGAGAGAGAAAGAGGTGGCGAGTGAGACGTTATCTGCTGAACGACTGTTTTCCCTGTGTACACAAGCGGGGCAAACAAAAGATTAGTCGCCAGGTGTTGACGCCCCCCTCAGGAATGTGACCAAAAAATGGTCGTTAGTTAGTTGTCTAAAGTGCCTCGCTTTAGCGGCCCATTTCTCTCTCGTTGGCTGTTGGTTTGTTTTATTAATCCTGGAAGAGCATATATTATGACATATATATAGTAAAACCCCTCTACAGCGAACCCCAATGAACCAGTGGTTCACTATAGCCATGGTTTGTTATAGCTATGGTTCACTGTGTTACAAAATAAAAATTGGAATTATTTCAGGTTTGTTATAAGGGAAGTTTTGCTACATCCCAAATTTGTTTTAGTGGGGTTTTACTGTATACAGAATGTGTTGAAGTAACATCGCGTGAACAAATGATTAATAGGCCATAACAGAGTCATATAGGTATCTCTTATTAACCTGTTTGTGATAATTATATATTACTCGTAATAAATTCTGTGTGTGACCATATAGAGACCCTAAAACTATCATTCTGACATTTTATCTATGTATCCATACCATTAGTCTCAATTTATTTCGATAGCTCGATGTCCCTGTGTGTTTTATTGTGTTATGCCATAAAGAAATGTCTGTGACAGTCGGGGAAGCCAGCGGTAAGCCTTCCAAGAGTCTGGCGCGGCATATCCCGGGCAACATCGAGTACGTCAAGTCCCAGACTTCGACGCTAGGCGGGGAGCTGGCTCGCGCCCGCCAGGGACTCACAGAGAGAGGGGAAGCCTTGAGTCAGTTGGATGAACGAACGGCTCGCATGATGTCTGAAGCAGAGAGCTTCGCGAATGCCACGCACCAGCTCATGAACAAGTACAAGGACAAGAAATGGTACCAATTCTGAAGAAGACCAAGAGATTGTATATACACCCCCCCTCCCCCCCAAAGAAAAAAAAACAACCAACCCTTAGTTTCCGTAGCTTTTAATCAATATCTCTTGCTTGCCTGAACCTTCCACCCTTAGCCTGCAACGGCTGTCTTCTCCCCCACCTCAACTACACTAACTGACATCGAGCCACAACCCTTCTTCTTCTGTTTGTTTTTACGTCTTTTCCCCCCGCCCCTCCTCAATTTGGAGCGCTGAGCCCTCTTATCATTATATTATTTACGATTATTGTTATTATTATATATGTTTATATATTGTTATATGATCACACAACACTCTGCGCGCGCTCTTTTTCTCTCTATATCTCTATCTCTCTCTCTCTCGCTCTCTGAGATTTAAGAAAAAAAACAACAAAAAAATGTATATGTCTGTACATGGATATATTATTATATATATATATATATAAAATATTGTTAAAAAATTATTTTTTAAAAAACAAAATTAAAAAAAAAAGCGTACAAAAAATCCACACAAAAGGCCTTTAAAAAGAATAAAAGTGAAAAAAAAAAAAAGAATAAATACTTCAAATATTTAAAGAAAAAAAAAAAAGAGAGAAATTGACAGAATTGTTGAATTTTTTTGTTTGTTTGTTTGTTTTTTCTTTTGCGATGCCAAAAAAAAGACTATAAAGAGAAACTATCTAAAATGTTCAAACTTAGTTGGATATAATAGTGAGTTTTCTCCCACGGGGGGTTGTTAACCTAGTTCTCCCTATTTCCCCCCCCAGGTTTTGTAAAGAACACTCTCTCCTAATAACTTATATTATTATCATTAATGTATAGATATATAAATATATATATATAAATGCGATGAGGAGAGACAATTGTTTCTTGTTGTTTCTTTCACAACACGCAAACACCTATTTTTATGGAAGAGTGACCATATGTAGCCTTTTGAACACCTATTTTTATGGAAGAGTGACCATATGTAGCCTTTTGAACACCTATTTTTATGGAAGAGTGACCATATGTAGCCTTTTGGACACCTATTCTTATGGAAGAGTGACCATATGTAGCCTTTTGGACACCTATTCTTATGGAAGAGTGACCATATGTAGCCTTTTGGACACCTATTCTTATGGAAGAGTGACCATATGTAGCCTTTTGGACACCTATTCTTATGGAAGAGTGACCATATGTAGCCTTTTGGACACCTATTCTTATCTTTCTACAAATTCATGAAGGTGATGATGGGATTATTTGTCTTCATCATGAGTAAATGATCCTCGACAGAGCTGACTGCTACAGGACATGTCCCCATGTGGTGAATAGTAGAATGACCTTCAGATATGAAAGCCAGCTGCGAAACAAGCAGAATAACTCTGACAAATAAGTAGTTGTGGACCAACAACAGTAGCATTATTAGAGAAGAGGAGAAAGACCTCTTTAAAAACCTGACTTCAACTGACTCAGTTGATAGACCTCAGCAGGGTTCCCTCTCCAGGGATATGGAGAAGCTGTGTTTGTACTCTTGTTAGAGTCGGCAGCAAAGGCCTCTGTTTCCATGTTAGGAATGACTTCAAATTACAGGCAAAGTCAGACTTTCACCAAAGTGTGCCTGGATCATGGTACCATGATCAATTAAAGCTGCACCCCTACACCCTATTTCTATAAGATCTGGACTCATGGAATTTGTGTAATATTTAGACAAGGGGATAAGAAACAACAACAAAACAACAACATGAGTAATTGAACATTTCCTGTTCCAAAATAACTTTATCAGGTACCGCTCAAAAAGAACAACCTAGCTTATGTTATTTACAATGGATAATGGGGGTCGGTGGAAGGATGGTCTAAACCATTGATTTTCGACTGCTACGACCCGGGTTCGATTCCCGCATTGGACACTTTTTTTCTGAATAAAAAAAAATGCTCCAATAGCCCCCGATTCTTGCGAAAGTCCAACCCCACCAGCGAGTGCAAGTAACCAAAACAGGGCTCTGGCACATTTGTAAGCCTAGTGGACATGGCATCTGCCCGGTAAGCGGAACATTGTGGGTTCGATTCCCATCCCTGGACACTTTTATTTTTCCGTTCATCATTACTCTTCATAATTCACCCTTTCATACCTCATCCAAAAAGGTTAGAAATAAATTTAGATTTTTCGTTGAAAAGAAACTCATGTGGTGAAACACTTCAAGTGTTGTTTTACATTTGTAAGTGCAAAGTCGAACTGCTTTTCACATGTGTAGACATACGGTGCACTTACAGTAAAAGCAGTCGCCAACTTCTACCCACCATGATTATCATGGCCTGTACCACATGTTCTAGGGATAAGCAAAAAAAAAAAACAATAAATAATATGTATAGGCTCTTCACATATTTAAAAAAAAAGTGTCCAATGTGGGATTGGATCCTGGGTCATGGGTGTTGGAAATCGACAATTTATACCGAAGGCCACCTTGTATTGGACATCTGGCAATCTACTGTTGATTCAAAGAATATGAAGAACATACTGTGGCGGTCTGACTTGGTTGCTCATAACTTGGAGAACCTTTGCTGTCGATCATAACATGGATCCAGTGGCAGCTGTTGGTAATGCTTAGTTTCAATGATAGCACATGATTTTACAATTCACTCAGTTTGTAAAACAACACTTGAAGTTACACCGCATGAGTTTCTTTTCAATGGAAAATCAAAGTGTAACTTCAAGTGTTGTTTTACAATCACAAGCCGCAGTGTATTATATTGTATTATAAATTCACTCAGTATTGTTATTAAGTTTTTGTGAATTTTTATAGGTTTACACTCATGGACAAGACTTAAGGTAGTTGTACCTTTTAGCATGTATATTAAGATTCATAAAATAACTCTGAAGGATATTTGATACACAGTGACTTTAATTGAAGACACATGAAATAATCAAGTGTGAATAAAATTGCCTCTGTTTCCTTTAAAAAAAAATAGATGAATAGCGACATCAAAATAGGAAACTTAAGTTTTGTCCATATGTATAGTTCCACCATGAGCTGGTACACAACACTTGTTTAATTGCTGTTGGTCATGACTGTTTATCAGATATTTGCAGCCAACTACCCTATCTGATAGCCATTCCCCTATCCAGTACCTAGAGACTTGCATGGTGGATTCAATTCTCCCACGAAATTACACACCTAAACATTTCAAAATACAGTGGATCTTTTTATAACACCAACTTGGTCATTACATCACAATTCTAAAGTTCAAATCCCAATTGTTTTAATTATTGATGTTTCTTATCCACTTGTGTGAAGATTACACAAATTCTATCGTTGTTTGATGATAAGCAGCGACCTCTTCCAAAGGTCCTGTTCAGGAGTTGCAAGTGCCAAGCTACATTTTTGGCAAGTGGGGTAGATTTTGTTATTATTTTCTATCTTCAATGGCTTGAGATGGCCTGTTTTAAATCTTGTTAGTGTTGTTTGATGCTGTCTGATGTTCAGAGCTCCTCCTGGATCCACTCCACTGTACCAGCTGTGCTTAGGTGGGATCCTCCAGTTCTTGTTTATTTTTGTTTTTGGCAACTGAAGTGAATGCATGCATCTACTTTAAAGACTGGGAGCACTACTCAGTAGCAGGCCAGCTTAGCTTCAATATGAAATGGCCGCCCATGACATGAGAAATAACACCATATGCAGCAGCTAAGCACAGAAGCTGCTCATTCTGTGTCCCTGGATCAGGAGCCCTTACAGGGTACTCTCAGTTGGGTCAGAATGGGCATATCCTGAACACACACACAAGCTTTATAGATAGAAGAGCGCCATCTAGAGTGGAACAAGTCTGCACCTCGCTGACAAGGACCAACAGCCCGAAAGGCGTTCGCGGTTGTTTTTCTTGATTTATCAAAAAATGGATTGGCTAAATATTATGGAACAAGGATAAATCAACGTTTAGTTGAATTTTGTTCCACTAGAAGGCGCTATACTATCTGAAAAAGCTCATGTGAACTGTCAAGATAGGCATATTTCGTTTTTAATATCAACACCTGACTTTTTTCTTATTCTCACACACATATATGTACCTTAGTTACATAAGTGCACTATAAGTGCAGTGTGAAATAGCTTCGGCTGATATTTGGTTTTGACATACGTGCAGTTTTAGCATGAATTCTATCATTGGTATATCATTAAATAAATAAGCAAGAAGATTGTGAAGCTGTAAAGAGATAGATGTACTCAATCATTTCAGATTCAAGATTGGACTCACCTGAGTTCTATCAAGTCTACAAGCAATCTCAAGACATCCCCAAGTACAAAGCAATATTGCCAGTGTTGGATCCTGTGATATAATTTTGGAAGTCGGATTTTTCTTTAAATTAAATTTTGTATTAAGCAATTTTTAAATTTTTATTCTTATATGTAAATAATTGTAAATCCTTTAAAATTTCAATTTTTGTATATTGTTGATGATTCAGTAAGATATGTAAATTTCTATCAGGCAAAGAAAAAGACTCAATTTAGATAACTAATGTTGTAGCTACTCCTAACTCTGAAACTCAAATAAATCAAATAATTCAAGTCAAGTGGTAAAATGCTTCTTTATATCATTTACTGAACATTCAAGCCACAACAGGATGGTCCCTCGAGCCGGATGCTTTAAAAAATTAAGGTAAGCCATTTGAAAACTTAAAATTATTAAAATAAAGTCATGCCTAAATCAGAAGTTAAAATTCGGCATAAATTCAACTTTATTATTCAGGAAATAAAGGATCTGGAGTCAAGGAATAAATCTATTGTAGAATCCAAAAATATACATAGATTAAAGCTATTCCAACAAGAAGTTAATGAAAGGAAAATTAGCCTAAATCAAATTGTCAACACATTATTAGAATCAGAGTTAAATGAGACACAATATGAGGATTATTCAAAAGCCAAAGATGATATTTTTAATATGTTGGTGTCTATTGAAGAAGCTTTATCTTTGATTGAAACCAAAGAAAATACTCATAGTGATAAACAACTGCCCGAATCCAATGTCAATTTACCTAAGATAAATTTACCCATTTTCAATGGTGATTCAGCCAATTGGCTTAGTTTTAGAGAAATATTCAACTCCACCATTAATTCAAATCAAACACTAACTGAAATACAAAAATGTCAATATCTAAATGCATCAGTTAAGGGTCCTGCGGAAAAGTTGATTCGGGGTTTTCCCATTTCTGACAGAAACTACCAACAAGCATGGGATACCTTATGCAATAGATTTAATAACAGAAGAGAATTGGCTTTTTCACAAATCAACAAAATATTCTCCATAAGGCCATTAAAATCTATTTCAACTGGTTCTCTCTATGAAATCCTTGATGTTTGCAATGAAGGCATTAGAAATCTCTCAGTGCTAGGACTTGAGAAAAACACATTAACAGATCTAATCCTGATCAATTTTTTTGAAAAAAGAATTGGTGAAGCCCTCAGGAAAGAATGGGAATTAACCCTTCAAAATGAAGAATATCCAACATTTGAAAACTTTGTGAAATTTTTAGAAAAACATGCTAGAAGCCTGCAAGGTATGAGAATTCCTTTGTTCCAGGAACAAAAAAACCTCTAGCAAAAATATGATGGCTCACGGCCTTTATGTCAACAAAGGTCAAAATTGTATTTTATGTCATCAAATTCATAAACTAAATGACTGCCATAGATTCATAAATCTTCCCTTGCCTAAAAAATGGGAATTAGTTAAAAAACATAAACTTTGTCAAAATTGCCTTAGAGCAAATCATGAGATATCCAAATGTCTCATCACATCAAGATGTAAAAACTGCAAGCAGAACCATCATACTCTTCTGCATGAATACAACTCTGAACCATCCATTCCACAACCAACAACCTCTCAAGAGATGTTGATTTCAACAAATACCATCTGTAATGTGATGCCTTTGGAAACGGAAACAAATATTCTACTGTCAACAGCCCTTATTAAAGTCAAGGCGAAGGATGGCTCATTTGTGCTATGTAGAGCATTAGTGGACAATGGGTCCCAAATATGCCTAATTTCAGAACAATGTTGCCACAAGTTGGGACTTGAAAAAATGAAAAATTCTTATACACTAAAAGGTGTAGGTGACATTGTTGTCAACAGGACAACATCGCAGGTTGAAATAGAGTTCACCCCACATCATATTGATCAATTATTTTCTGCCAGAGCATTTGTGGTTGGGAGGGTAACTGCAGACCTTCCAAACTTCCAAATTCAGTCAGCAGACTTTCCTCATTTAGAAAATTTGCTCTTGGCAGACCCAGAATTCTATGTCACCAAGCCCATAGACCTAATTTTGGGTGCAGATACCTTTGTAGAAATCATTCTAGGTCATAAAACAGATTTAAAGCACCATCCTATAGCACTTAATACCAAGTTAGGTTGGCTTGTTTCTGGGAGAATCCATTCAAATATTAAGTCGAATACTTCGGTAATCAATCACTGTACCACTGAACTTGATTCCAGCATAAGAAAATTCTGGGAACTTGAAGATGTCCCAATTTCTAAGGCCCAGTTGGGTACAAAGAATGCCTGTGAGATATTATTCAAGTCAAACCTCAAAAGAGACATTGAGGGCAGATATTCAGTCAATCTCCCTTTTAAATCAACACCCAATTTAGGTGATTCAAGATCTCAAGCATTGAGAAGGTTTTTTAATTTGGAAAAAAGGCTACAGGCTAATCCAAGTCTCAAATCTCAATACATCAACTTTAAGAGGAAAACTTCATGGGATGAACCAATTGAATCAGATATAAAGTCAAATTGGAATAAATTCCAAACTCAACTATCGTGCCTAAAGGAAATCAAAATACCAAGATACCTGAACAGCTCATCTTCTGAAATAGAAGAATTACAACTACATGGATTTTGTGATGCATCCCTTAATGCTTATTCAGCAGTTTTTTACTTGAAAACTAGATTCAAAAATCAAAAGATCAAAATTATTCTGATAACCTCAAAAACTAAGGTTGCACCATTAAAGACCATTACAATTCCAAGACTTGAACTAAGTGCAGCATTGCTTTTGGCTCAACTGAATCAAGTCATTCTTGAATCATTTCCTTTTCAACCTGACAAAACCTTTTTGTGGACTGATTCACAAATCTGCATAGATTGGATAAGATCAGATGCCAGCAGATGGAAAGCCTTTGTTTCGAACAGAGTGTCGTCAATTCAAAATTTGACTCAAATCACTGATTGGTTCCATGTATCCAGTCAAGATAATCCAGCTGATTGCGCATCCAGAGGAATCATGCCTCAAGACTTGGTCAATCATAGAATTTGGTGGCGGGGTCCTATTTGGCTTCAAGAAAATAATGTTCTATATATTCCTTCTTCACCAACCCAAGTAAACCTCAATATCATTCAAGAAGAAGTCGGTGAAGGTCAAGTGTTGGATCAAACAACCTTAATTCAAAAATCAGAAACTATTTTAAATCTAGAATTCATTGAAAGGTATTCCACAATGACCAAATTGATCCGAATAACAGCTTGGTGTTGGAGATTCTACTACAATTGCCTCCTCTTTGATCCAATTCGTCAGAAAGGACCTTTGACAACAAGAGAATTAACAAAGGCAATTCAAGTCTTAGTCAAATCAATCCAGCAAGTTGAATTCTGCACGGAAATAAAATTACTGAAGTCAAACAAGCAACTACCTCTGTCCAACAAGCTAACTTCTCTAAATCCCTCTTTAGACACTCAAGGACTTCTAAGAGTTGGAGGTAGACTCAAGAATTCCTATTTAAATGAAAATCAAAAATTCCCTCTCTTACTACCGAAGAATCACCACATCACCAATCTTATAATCGATGATATTCACAGGAAATACCTACATGCAGGACCTCAACTTGTATTGTCAATACTCAGAAAAAATTATTGGATTTTGGGAGCAAGAGATGCAGTCAAAAAAATCATTAAAAAATGTCTGATTTGTTTAAAATTTAAATCTACTACCATTCATCAAATCATGGGAAATCTACCTCCGGAAAGAATCATCCCATCAAGGCCATTCTCAAAGACTGGCATTGATCTTACAGGACCATTCTTAATAAAGAGAAGCCTGGGCAGATCTAAAACAATAAGCAAATCTTACATTGTACTATTCATTTGCTTTACTACTAAGGCCATTCATTTAGAATTGACAACAAGTTTATCAACTGATTCATTCATGGCCTCGTTGAGAAGATTCATGGCCAGAAGAGGGAAGCCCTCTGACATTTACTCAGATAATGCTACCAATTTTAAAGGAGCATCCAATTTTTTCCGCACTCAGTTTCAATTATTGAACTCTCAATCAGTGCAAAGATTGGTTACAGAGGAATTAATCACTTGGCATTTCATCCCCCCAGGTGGACCTCACTTTGGTGGCCTTTGGGAAGCCGGAATCAAAAGTGTGAAATCACACTTGGTCCGAACCTTTAAATCAACAACCCTGAATTATGAAGAAATGAACACTTTGATTATTCAGATAGAATCTTGCCTAAATTCAAGACCACTGGCCCCTCTAACTAGTGATCCCAATGATTATGAGGCCTTGACACCAGCTCATTTCTTAATAGGATCTTCGTTTTCAGAAATTCCAACCTCAAACTCTGAAGTCTTAAACTTACAGACAAGATGGAAGCTGATTCAAAAACTAAAAAACTCATTCTGGTCAAGATGGTCCAAGGAATATCTGAGCAACCTCCAAGGCCGTGGTAAATGGCGAATCAAACAAGACAATATCCAAATAGGTCAACTAGTTTACCTCAAAGAGGCTCGAATATCTCCACTTCACTGGCCTTTGGCTAGGATTCAGGAGATATTTCCAGGAGAGGACAAGAATGTCAGGGTAGTCCAGATAAAGACTTCAAAAGGAGTCTTCAAGAGACCCATTACAAAGCTGATTCCATTACCTTTCAAACAATGAAAATTGTAATCTTAGCTACATAGTCGGAATCAATTAGTCCAGCATCTATACTATTGGAACTCTTTTTTTTTTTTTTTTTTTTTTAATTTTTATTTTCTGGTCATCTCTTCCCAGCCGGGGGAGTATGTTGGATCCTGTGATATAATTTTGGAAGTCGGATTTTTCTTTAAATTAAATTTTGTATTAAGCAATTTTTTAATTTTTATTCTTATATGTAAATAATTGTAAATCCTTTAAAATTTCAATTTTTGTATATTGTTGATATTTCAGTAAGATATGTAAATTTCTATCAGGCAAAGAAAAAGACTCAATTTAGATAACTAATGTTGTAGCTACTCCTAACTCTGAAACTCAAATCAAATAATTCAAGTCAAGTGGTAAAATGCTTCTTTATATCATTTACTGAACATTCAAGCCACAACAGCCAGTTTCCAATGTCTTCTACACTCGTTGTTTAAAAGAGACAGAGGAAATTTTGTTCACGCTTAGTTATCGCATGTGCTCTCAATAAAGGTAACAGTGTATCAAATATCTTTCAGAGTTTTTCTGAATAGCGAGCGCCATCTGTATTTGAAAGTATGAACTATTTATAACATGAGATCATCTTTTTTTTAAATAGAATAATTTAAGACAGTTCTTATAGCAAAAAAGTACTGTAAAAATTTATATGTTTATTAAAACTTTATATAATATTGGTATTATTATTTTTTAAACGGGAAAGAAAGAAATTTTCACTTTCAATAAAGCAAGCTTTTTATTGAGCACATATTAGCTCGACGGTGGCGCTCGAGTGGCAGAACTGGGAACTAAAATATTCAAAGGTAATTTTAGTTCCAACTTTGGCCACTCGAGAGCCACAGTCGAGTTGATTTTGGTCCATAAAACGACTTAAATTTTATGTTGCTTTTAAAAATATTTCTACATATACGAGAAATCCAATACAATCATAGACAAAACTAAAGAAAGTGGAAAGTCTTTGATATTGCAGGTCGTTTATATAATACTAGACGCCCGGGTTTTACCCGAGTGCGAATATATTTTAAAAACGTTGTCTTGGGTGGTCGCTATAGACAGGGTGGTCTGTATAGACAGGTGTATGTATCACACAGCTGATAAAAGGGTTGTCTAGAGTGGCCGCTATAGACAGGGTGGTCTGTATAGACAGGTGTATGTATCACACTGCTGATAACAGGGTTGCCTAAAGTGACCGCTATAGACAGGGTGGTCTGTATAGACAGGTGAATGTAACACACTGATGATAACAGGGTTGCCTAAGGTGACCGCTATAGACAGGGTGGTCTGTATAGACAGGTGGATGTATCACACAGCTGATAACAGGGTTGTCTAGAGTGGCCGCTATAGACAGGTGTATGTATCACACAGCTGATAACAGGGTTATCTAGAATGGCCGCTATATACAGGGTGGTTTGTATAGACAGGTGGATGTATCACACAGCTGATAACAGGGTTGTCTAGAGTGGTCGCTATAGACAGGGTGGTCTGTATGGACAGGTGGATGTAACACACTGCTGATTACAGGGTTGCCTAAAGTGACCGCTATTGACAGGGTGGTCTGTATAGACAGGTGGATGTAACACACTGCTGATAACAGGGTTGTCTAGAATGGCCGCTATAGACAGGTGTATGTATCACACAGCTGATAACAGGGTTGTCTAGAGGGGGGCAGGGAGGACACGTGTTCGCCGGCAGCCAATGGGCGCGCATTCTATCCGTGAGCTTCAGACAGAATAAGGCAATTATATATATAGATTATTATTTTTTTTTTATGGAGTCAGATGCAATTTTGTTCACACTTGTTTATCTTGTGTGTCTTCAATAAAGATCACTGTGTATCTAATATATTTCAGAGTTATTGACTGAATCCCGATATACATGCTAAGAGGTACAACTTATTTAAGTTTTGTCCCCATGAGTGTATATTGATTCGAAATAGAATCAGCAACTTATTGAGTTGGTCGACATCGTGTCCTAATATGGAGGAAATGAAAATCATGATTATCATGGCCTATCTGTGATATTTCATTTCTCCTTAAAAATAAACCTTTCTGTTGTTGATGAAGTAGAAATGTTGCTACCCAGCGGTCCAAATGGTAAAATTTGTCGAATAAAATTATCTATTTACATCTAAGTTTTGGAGAATAGAGAGAGTGTTTATCTCATTTGATTGAAAATATGAAAGGTAGCACGCGTAAAATATAATAGAGAGATAACATGTGTTTAGTATTTGAAATTATGGAATATTTTGATAAAGAGAAGATATCGAAAGCTAAATAAAATGTGAAAAGTGTCAGCGTTGTGTAAGGTTTTAAAAAATCATATCACAGTTGTTTTGTGCGCTAATTTACATGTTGTCTAAGAAATACTTAAAGAACTGAAGTTAGGCTTCCACTAGAATTTCAAATTCTTAAAACATCTAGATCACGAGTCAAGACATTTAAAACATTTTTACACTGGAAAAAACCGGTTTATCTATATATTTAAAATGTTGAAATAGTCCGCCATCTGTATTTGAAATTATAAACTATTTATACCACGAGTGTATCTTTTTATAAAAATAGAATAATTTACTACAGTTCTCATGGCAAAAAAGTGCTGTAAAAGTCAACTATTAATTTATACTTTATATAATAATGGTAATATTATCTTTTAAACGGGAAAGAAAGAAATTTTCACTTTCAATAAAAAAGCTTTTTATGGAGCACATATCAGCTCGACGGTGGCGCTCGAGTGGCAGAACTGGGAACTATAATATTCAGAGGTAATTTTAGTTTCAACTTTGGCCACTCGAGCGCCACAGTCGAGTTGATTTTGGTCCACGGAATTGACTTAAATTTCATGTTACTTTTGAAAATATTTCTGCATATAAGAAAATCTTATACACTCATAGACAAAACTCAAGTAGATGGAAAGTCTTTGATGTTGCCAGTCGTCTGTTTTGAAGGAGACAAAGGTAATTTTGTTCACACATGGTTATCTCGTGTGCCCTCAATAAAGGTGACTGTGTATCAAATATCTTTAAGAGTTATTGTCCCTATCCCGATGTACATGCTGTTTCGTTTCTTCAAGGAAATCGGGCTACGATGGTGAACACTTCTTTATTTAAGAACGGAACTTACTAACTAAACTGACAACATTCATTTGTCTCTATTTATAACCTAACTCGAGCGTCTATATGCAAAACCATATTTACATATTTACATCTGAATATGTACAATTACATCACATCTCCCCTCTTAGAGATTAGCTCTAGTCCTCTCCAAAACGTCTGGGCGGACGAACTGTTCTTCCAGGAGATGTTGATGATCCGGCCACATCCGCAGCAGCATCCGAAGTGTGTGGGTTGGCCTCTGGGTAATTTACACATGGCTCCCCGTTAAGGTCCGTCAGCCAAACTCGATCATTTACCTCCAATGGAGGCAGTTCTCGTACTCCTGCGCCCCTAGGCTTCGCATCAGAATCCTTTAATCCGTCGCCCTTTGGCTTCGCTTCAGAATCCTTTACTCCTTTTCATCAATAGCATTCACAACACCTATTATAGAGGGAGCAGAACAAGCTTCCTTTGATTTGCCATAGTGATCCGAATTGTCACTCCGCACCTTCAAAGGAATCCCACAGGAACCACAATTTTACTTTTGTACTATTTCACTTTTGTACAATTTTCACTTTTGTACAATTTTCACTTTTGTACAATTTTCACTTTTGTACAATTTTACTTTTGTACAATTTTCACTTTTGTACAATTTTCACTTTTGTACAATTTTCTTTTTTCAGAATTCAAAGTTTCTTTGCATTCTTCATTTGGACACGTTATAGTATCTTCAAGTTTCTCAGAAGAAAGATGTTCACTCACATGACCGATCCAGCAGGTCTTACATAGCCTGTGACATGGCAAACCATTTTCTTCCTTGTTTAACTTGCATTTTCTACAATATTTCGTATCCTTGTATTTCACCTTTCCTACTTCAATATTGAGTAATTCAAGAATTCCATTTGAAACGTCTTCAAATTTAAATCCTTCTGAGCTATATGCTGCATACAAATAGGATGCATACTTATTTATATCATTTTTAGCCACCATTACAAATTTGCATACCTCCGTATCAGAGATTTTGTAACAATTACTTAAACGGCCACGTCCTTTCAATTCAATTTTATCATACTTATCTTCCAAAATAGATCGAAAAGTAAATAGAATTTTAGCCGTGCTTAATTCTAAACGGCTTTCTAAATAAGTTAGATCGAGCTCCACTTGGTTTTCCATTTCAATAATTTCAGGCATTTCTTCGATAGTTTCCTGGTCTGTAAAAGGCCTTAGTATAATATTAGAATAGTCTGGTGTATACACGTACTGCTTGTTAACTTGAATATTTCCATCAGATCCTTCGGCTAACTCCTTGCTAGAATTTTCAGCTTCCCTTGGAGCATCTGATTGAGGTGAATCTTGGCTGAGATTTTCAGATTCGTTGGCCAGCTCTTTTTCTGAAACTGCTGGATTATCAGACTCTGCAGCTACTAAGTTGGATTCAATAGGATCTTCCCAAGTTTTTAATTCAGCTTTTATGCATGAGCCTTGTTTGTTCGATTTCTCTAAATGTTCTTTGGAGAGTTGTTGACTTTCTGCCGCCTTCTCAGAATCTTCCAGATTGACTGCCTTTTCTAAAGCTTCGGGTCTTAAGACTTCTTTCTTCAAGATTTCTGGCCATTCCATATATGCCGATGAACTGTACTTTCCATCGTCGTCTTCGGATTCCTTGAAGTCTTCTAAGCACAGAGAATCGATGGGCATCCAACGGGATAATTTAGCCTTTTCACCGCTCTGTAGATAATCCTTTGTTGATGGATCCACAATTTCAACAGGTACAGCTTTCTCTTTGCTTGCCGCAGCAACTTGCCTATAATCAGCCATTTTTTTCCTTTTCTTAAAAAAAAATTCTTATATTTCAACTTTATAATTTTGAAAATTGCTTTTACGCTTTTACCGCTTTTACGCTTATACCGCTTTTACGCTGCCACCATGTTTCGTTTCTTCAAGGAAATCGGGCTACGATGGTGAACACTTCTTTATTTAAGAACGGAACTTACTAACTAAACTGACAACATTCATTTGTCTCTATTTATAACCTAACTCGAGCGTCTATATGCAAAACCATATTTACATATTTACATCTGAATATGTACAATTACATCACACATGCTAAAAGTTGCAACTTCCATAAGTTTTCTTACCTGAGTATACATGATAGAAATAACGAAGATGTTTTTTGGATCAATAGAGGACCAGTCATCAACTTATGGAGTTGGTGGGCATTCAACAAATGGATTTGTCTCAGCGATCAAAAAACCAGTAAAAAAACCGTTATCTTTTAATGAAGATACAAATTGTAAAATTTGTAAAATAGAAGTCTTGATTTCAATCGATATTTTGTCGAATAGCGTTTGTCTCATTCTAATTCAAGATTTCATAAAAGATAATAGAGAGATAACATATGTATAGTATCTAGAATTATTGAATATTTTGATAAAGATACACACACCGAAAGCTAAATATAAAATGGTGAATAGTTTTAGCGCTGTGCAAGTATTTTTAAATCAATATTCCACAGATTTTTTTGTACGCCTTTTTACATGTTATCTAAGAAATATTTAAAGAACTGAAGGCGCGTTTCCACAATAATTCCAAATTCTTAAAACATCTAGATCACCAATCAAGACATTTGAAACATTTTTGTAACTGAAAAAAAGCCGGTTTATCAATGGATTTAAAATGTTGCAATAGCGCGCGCCATCTGTATTTGAAAGTATGAACTATTTATACCACGAGTGTATCTTTTTTTTAAATAAAATAATTTACTACAGTTCTCATGGCAAAAAGTACTGTGAATTTAAATATTTATTTACACTTTATATAATAGTGGTAATATTATTTTTTAAACGGGAAATAAAGAAAATTCCACATTCAATAAAGCGAGCTTTTTATGGAGCACATATCAGCTCGACGGTGGCGCTCGAGTGGCAGAACTAGGAACTAAAATATTCAAAGGTAATTTTAGTTCCAACTTTGGCCACTCGAGCGCCACAGTCGAGTTGATTTTGGTCCATAAAACTGACCTAAATTTTATGTTACTTTTAAAAATATTTCTACAAATACGAGAAATCCAATACACTCATAGACAAAACTTAAGGAAGTGGAATGTCTTTGATGTCGCCGGTCGTTTATTTTTTATTTTTTGGATGGAGACAGAGGTAATTTTGTTCACACTTGGTTATCTCGTGTGTCTTCAATAAAAGTCCATGTAATGTCTTTCATAGTTATTGTCTGAATCCCGATATACATGCTAAAAGGTAAAAATTTTGTTCATGAGTGTATATTGAATAGAAATAACTATATTGTGTTTTGTATCAATAGAGGACCAATCAAGTTACTGAGAAATAATCAACTTATGGAGTTGGTCGACATCGTGTCCTAATAGGGAGGAAATAAACAACATGATTATCATGGCCTATCTGTGATATTCTCCTTCATATTAAACGTTCCTCTTTGTTGTTAATGATGATATAAATGTTGCTACCAAGCGGTCCAAACGGTAATTTGGCAAATAAAAGTATTTTCATCATGATATTTTTGTACGCTTATTGATATGTTTATAAAAAATATGTTATAAAGTGAAGCAGCGTTTTCACAAGAATTCCAAATTTTTAAAACATCTAGATCACGATTCAACCCATTTAAAACATTTTTTACTTACAAAATCCGGTATATTTATGGTTTTAAAATGATGCAATAGAGCGCCATCTGTATTTGAAAGTATGAATTATTTATAACACGAGAGTATTTTTTTATTTTATAAAAGAATTTACTACAGTTCTATAGTGAAAAAAAAAAGTTAAAAAGTCAACTATTAATTTACAATTTTTATAATTGGCGCATATTATTTTTCAAAAGGGAAAAAAGAAAGTTTTTTCTTTTTTCAATTAAGCAAGCTTTATGGATCAAATATCAGCTCGACGGTGGCGCTCGAGTGGCAGAAAGTGGGAACTAAAATTGGCTTACATATTTTTACGTCCCGCGTTTAAAAAGAGATGTCTTTTGTAAGGGGAAGGGGTTGTTAATGATCATACATGGACATAAATAATTATAAAATTATCTTATATAAGCTTTTTACTCCAAACAGGAAGTAAATATTCAAAGTTAATTTTAGTTCTAACTTTAGCCACTCGAGCGCCATAGTCGAGATAATTTTGGTCCATAAAACTGAATTAAATTTTATGTTAATTTTAAAACTATTTCTACATTTAAGAGAAAAATTCTATACACAACTTAAGTAAGTAGAAGGTCTCTGATGTCGCCAGTCAAATGTTTTATAGGAGACAAAGGCAATTTTGTTGACACTTGGTTATCGCGTGTCTTCAATAAAAGTCAATGTGTATCAAATATATTTCCGAGTTATTGTCTGAATCTCGATATACATGCAATTTAGTTCCAACTTTGGCAGATTTTATCAGAATTAGGGATGATAAGATCTAGATACGACCCATGTGTGTATACTTTACAGAAGGGAAGATAATTTGGAATTTTGGGTTTATTTGTTGATGATCTCCTAATAGCCGGAACAGACCAGACATTCAATGATAATTTAGCATTAGAAATAGGAAAATTTGTTGATTTAAAGGAAAAAGAAGAAAACGAACCATTCATGGGTATAGAAATAAGGAGAGCAGAACATGGTTACGATTTATCACTATCCCATTACATTAATAAGATTTTAAGAAGATTTGGACTCGATGAATGCAACATCGTACAAACTCCAGGAGATCGAGATCAGAACTTTGATGAGTATAAAGACTCCAAGCCAGTAGACAAGACATTGTACCAAGAGATGATCGGGTCACTCATGTATCTGGCAACGGGAACTCGTCCAGATATATCCTACAATGTGAGCAATTTATCGCAATATAATAACGATGTAGGAGAAATGCATTTGACGGCAGTCAAAAGAATATATAGGTATCTGAAGGGAACCAGAGATAAAATTTTAAGATATAGGCCAACAGAAAATAATATTGTCGTTAGTACAGACGCGAGCTGGTGCTCAACAAAGGACGCAAAGTCTTATTCAGGTTACACAATTAAAAAAACTTGGAAATAGCCTTATCAACTGGCGAAGTAAAAAACAAAATTTAGTGGCTTTATCAACATGCGAGGTAGAGCTGATTTCCATATGCGAAGGAATCTGTGAAGTAGAATGGGCTAAAGGACTAATAGAGGAATTGTCCAGAGATATTAATTTTCAGATAATTTTGAAAACTGATAGCCAATCTGCCATAAAATGGATCCAGTCCGAACAAATAACTTCAAGGACAAAACATATAAATCGAAAATATTTTTGAGTTCGAGTCTTACATCTATAATTTTATCTTCGAGATTTCCCGTATAGATCCTTTTTAGGTCATCCCATACCTTTTTTGCCTTAGTTACATCTAAAAACATTCCCGCTTGTTCGTCTGAGAGTGTCGTTATAATTATACCAAAGGCTTCATCATTCCTTTCGTTATATGTACCCATAAATCTTTATCTTTAATATCAGGCTCGGGATCGGAAATCACACATTTAAATAACTTCTTTGCACGTAGAAGTGCCTCGACCTTTAATGCCCATTTTGGGTAATTTGTACCATTTAATGGTTCTATTCTAGCCACCGGCAATGAGGAAGAATCTGCCATTTTTTTCTATAAGCTGGTAAAATTTTAATTTTGCAAAGCTAGTACTAATTATCAATTAGAATTATATTTTCTTACTTACAATTTGAAGACTTGATTTTCTTTTATTTACTTTTTTTATAATAACCACGCTCTGCAGCCATTTGTTGGATCGTTTTTGAAGACAACTCTCAGATTTATAAAATTAATTTATTAAACTTTAAACACTTTTAGATATAGAGAGAGAAACGAGTTAATTACCTCGTATTTAAGGTAATAAAAGAATCATCTAATTTTCATACATCGTTCTAACCAGATTCAACTTATGAAAAACAGACGACAAAGAAAAAATAAACAAATTAAATGGTAGAAGGTAAGTTCCTATTTTTTTTAAAGCTTTCAGATTCAAAGAATAATCATTTTCTTACTTCAAGGATGTTTTCTTTAGGTTCCATTATTTGCCCACACAGCGCTTGAATATCAAAAATTTATTTATTTTCTCTTCTTTACTCATATACCTCAACAAAATACAATGCAGTATTTCAATCCAGTAGTGAACATCAAATCTAAATAAAAATATCGCATCTAAATATTAACTTTGTTACCATCTAAAGAGACAAAGGTCGCCTCTCCCGTCAAAATAGACGTCAGAACTAGACGCCATCTATTGACCGTCGCCGCCGGGTCAATGACAAAGCCACAACACCAGCTTTCAATTTGCCAAAGCTGGTGTTGTGGCTTTGTCAACGACCCGAGGCCGCTAGTTGTGGCGACGGTCAATAGATGGCGTCTAGTTTTGACGTCTATTTTGACGGGAGAGGCGACCTTTGTCTCTTTAGATTAATATCCTCCCGGCAAAATTTCCATCTATATTTGTTACCATGGTCAATGTTAAAATAAATGTGTTTCAGCAACCCTGGCAGTACAGAACAAAGGGATGTGTATTAGCCCTAATGTTTACCTTTTAGTGTGTTGTAAATAATTCTCTAATTATAATATGTTTGTTTTCCTTTTAAAGATAATAAAATAAGATATTATCTTAATTTGTAGTATATTTATGTGTTAAATAAACTACAAAATAACAGATTATGAGACTGAGGTTTAAATAATAACAAAGAAATATCAAGAACGTGTTTAGTAAGTACAACTTTAAATATATTTTAAAATGAGCATAATTAATTCTAATTTGCCAATTTTGACTGGTACAAATTTCAACAGCTGGAAATTTAGAGTTAAACTATTGTTAGAAGAAAAACAAATACATCTAACATTAGAAAAGGAAATTAATGATTTTGTCGATGAAAAAGAACGCGAGTTATTTGCAATTAAAGATGCAAAGGCAAAATCTACGCTTGTTCAATGTTTAACTGATAAACATCTAGACATAATTAAAGATGCAAAAATGGCTAAAGAAATGATGAAAGCGCTCGAAAATATATTTGAAAGAAAAAGCGTGTTTACAAAACTAACACTAAAAAGAAAGTTGTTGACTTTAAAATGCAAACATAATGAAAAATTAGAGGACCATTTTCTTAAATTTGATTCTATAATTCGTGAATTGGAAAATATAGGTTCCAAAATGGATGAATCTGACAAGATATGTCATCTGTTATTGTCATTGAATGAAGAGTATGAAAATGTAATCACAGCAATAGAAACAATAAATACTGAAATCAAAATGGAATTTGTTAAGGCAAGATTGCTGGATGAAGAACTCAAAAGGAATAATAAACAAGGGGAACCTAGGAATGAAGAAATGACATTTGGATCATTCACATTTACATGTTATAATTGTGGCAAGAAAGGTCACAAGGCTACAGAATGTAGAAGTAAAAAGAAATTTTTCAAAAGAGAAAAGAATCAAACACAAAAAGAGAGAAATGAAAGACGAAAAGAGAGTCAACCTAGACATCAAGCCTATCAGATGGATGACAAACTATCATTTGTAGCAATGAATGCTATAGATTGCTATGAAAATGATCATTTTATTTTAGACTCAGGAGCAACACAGAACCTGATCAAAAGTGAATTAGAAAAATATATGACAGATGTGAAGATTTTAGAACATAAGGTTGAAATTCATATGGCAAATGGTGAAAAGATGTCAGCTAATAAAAGTGGAACTTTAAATGTAAAAATAAATAATATCCCAATAGCAATCCATGGACTAATAGTTGATGGTATTAAACAGAACTTATTGTCAGTAGGAAAAATTACACAACAGGGCCACCAAGTGATATTTAAGCAAGATGAAGTAATTATAATTACAAGAAACCATAATTTTAAGTGTAATAATTATAGAAACTTGTACTCACTTAAAATAGAAATAGACAGTAACCCTGAAAGTGTTACAGCGCATGCAGTCAAAACCGATGACACATTGTGGCACAGAAGATTGGGACATCTGAATAGATACAGTTTAAAGAAATTAGGGCTACCAAGTTCACAAGAGAAATGTGAAACCTGTATCAAAGGAAAAAGCACAAAAAGATCATTTGAGAAAACCTGGAAGACAACAAAGGAAATTGGAGAACTGATACATTCAGACTTATCAGGACCAATTGATCCACCAACATATGATGGAGAAATATATTTTCAGGTACTAATAGATGACTACTCACACTTTGTAGTAGTGAGACTTCTCAAATCAAAAAGTGAAGCCGTACAAAACATAATTGATTTTATCAAGTTGATAAAAACTCAACATAACAAGAAAACAAGAAAAATTAGAGTAGATAATGGTAAGGAATTTTCATCTGGAAACTTCAAGCAGTTTTGCAGAACAAAAGGAATTCAAATTGAATATACCTCACCTTACACACCACAACAAAATGGCACTTCTGAAAGAATGAACCGAACATTGATTGATAAAGTGAGAACAAAGAGTTGGCAGAAGCAAATCTACCAAAATATCTCTGGGGAGAAGCCATTTACTGCTCAGCATACGAATTAAACAGAAGTCCAACAAGTGCGAACAAAGGAATACCTCCGGCTAGCATATGGTATAAACAAAATGACCTATCCAAACTTAAGGTTTTTGGCTCAAGAGCTTGGAGCCTAATTCTACCCAAACCAAGAAAACTAGATGCTAGAGCAAAATCAACAATCATGGTTGGATACAGTGGAAGCGGATATCGCATCTGGGATCCGGAAACTGATAAAGTGATGATTTCAACAGATGTAACATTTGATGAAACATTAACTAAATTTGATAAGGAAATCATCTCAGACCAAACAGAACCTAAAAGAATATTAACTGAATCTCAAGATGAGGAAGAAAACCCACAAACATCAGAACAATCAGACAAAGAAGAAAGTGTAACTACAAGATCGGGTCGAATAATCAAACCACCAAGGTATCAAGAAGATTATGAACTATATTCAGTATATTGCTTGTTTACAAATGGTGAAGATCCAGTTTCTTACAATCAAGCAATTAAGCAAAAAGAATGGAAAGAAGCTATTGATAAAGAAATTCGATCTCATGAAGAATTGAAAACATGGTCTTCAATAAAATTAGGAGAAAAATCAAATATCAAACCAATTGATACAAAATGGATTTTCCGAACCAAAGAGGATGGAACCAAAAAGGCTCGCTTAGTAGCAAAAGGATTCCAAATGGAAGAATCATCTGATATTATGTACGCTCCAGTAGCTAGAATGTCAACAATAAGAATGTTACTCTCTCATGCAACAAACAAAAACTGGGAAGTGAATCAAATGGACATTCCAACAGCATTTTTAAATGGAAATATTGAATCAGACATTTACATCAAAGCACCACAAGGAGTGAATCAAGAAAATGGAAAAATATTCAAACTAAATAAAGCTCTCTATGGATTAAGAGAATCACCAAAAACTTGGAACAATAAATTCAATGAAATAGCTAGTAAATACAACTTCACAAGATCTCTAAATGACTCGTGTTTATATATAAATGATAATACATGGATAGTATTGTATGTAGATGATCTACTGATTACTGGAAAAAGAGACAATATTGATAAAGTAATAAAAATATTCAAACAAGAATTTAATGCAAAAGATCTTGGAAAAGTGACAAATTTCTTGGGAATGGAAATATCAAGAGAAAGTGGCAAGTTAATGATCAAACAAACAAAGTTCATTAACAAAATTTTAGAAAAGTTCAATATGACAGAATGCAAAAGAGTGGATACACCTATGGAACTAAACTTTCAAACTGAACAAAATCAAGAAGATATAAAAGTTCCTTATCGTCAATTGATCGGAAGTCTCTTATATGTAGCAACTATCACAAGACCAGACATAATGTTCCCAGTGTCGTACTTGAGTAGAACTCTGGATAAACCCACTCAAGCAACTTGGAAAGCTGCGAAACGAATAGTGAGATATTTGATGGCAACCAAAGATATTGGACTGATATATACAGTATCATCCAACAATTTGATTTCATATTCAGACTCTGACTGGGCCAGAGATAAAATTGACAGAAAAAGTACAAGTGGAAACATAGTGCTACATGGATCAAATGCAGTGTCTTGGTTTTCTAAGAAACAGGGATGTGTTTCTCTTTCGACTGCAGAAGCAGAATATGTAGCAGCTGCTGCTTCTATACAAGACCTAGTTCATCTGAAAGAAATAAATAAGGACTTTTCATCATTTGAGGACACAACATTGCTAGTGGACAACAAGAGTGCTATCTGCATGGCCAAAACTTTTGAAAACTCCAAAAGAAGTAAACACATTGATATAAGAACTCACTACATAAAGGATTTATTGGCCAAAGACATAATCAAAATGGACTACATTGAGGGATGCAGAAACATAGCAGACATGTTAACTAAACCCTTATGTAAGGACATGTTGAACAAATTCATGAAACTTTCCAACATGGGGTGAAAATTGTGCAATTGACATTTGTGAAAATGCCAATTGAGGGGGGGTGTTAAAATAAATGTGTTTCAGCAACCCTGGCAGTACAGAACAAAGGAATGTGCATTAGCCCTAATGTTTACCTTTTAGTGTGTTGTAAATAATTCTCTAATTATAATATGTTTGTTTTCCTTTTAAAGATAATAAAATAAGATATTATCTTAATTTGTAGTATATTTATGTGTTAAATAAACTACAAAATAACAGTCAAAATTTCTTTTTTTTTATTATCCCTATTTTTATTCTCAAATCAACACTCATCAGTCTATCAATCTTTGTCTATCAATCTCATACACTTAGGATAGTAGCCCGGATATTCTCTCTCATTCTATCAATAAGAGAGTTGCCCTAAGACCTATCAGATCTGTAACTAAATATCATTTAAGACAAGGGGATGTTACAGTCCCGAATACAATCCTCGTATGATAACTAATGTGATTAAACATTTCGCATTTAAGACCACATCAGATTTACATTTATGATTTCTTGTGCCTATGTCTAAAATTGTTAATAAACTTGTTGGTTTTAAGACAAGAACTCGCCATTTATTTATATAAAATGAAATTATTAAAGAACAAATACTTATTTTATAAATTAAACAAACTTCTACTGTCCTTACTGCAATGAAAACGTTATTGGGAGGGCTTGGATCATCAGTGGTGAATCCTCCCAGTGATTTTGCCAATTTAATCTTTCAGACCGCTTTTTAGAGTTCTAATACTGTATTGGATTATTCTGCTTTTTTATATCATCATTATTTTCATCCAATAAAACACCGGTAGACTTTCACTTTGAATACTAAACACGATTCTCACATTCAAATTCAAGTCAGCTGCGAATTCCAGTAGTACTCACAAACCTCTTGACCCCGGATGTTTTGATATATCCTAGTACTGTGACATTGTAATGTATATTGGAAATTTTAACTACTTATAACGCGTACGATTCTTTTAAATAAAACATTTTTCTACTATCCTTACTTGTAGCTTTAATAAGAACTGTGGCTTCTATAGGTTTGTTTTAGTCAATTGGTTAAAATGTTTACGAGGCAGAGAGTATCAAATTATTGTGTAAAATTTATAGTTGAAAAGGTTGGAGTGTTAGAGCGAGCCTAGCAACAATCGGGCCGATGGTTAAATCCCAAACTAATAAAATGTTTTGAAAATTAAGCACAATATCGCTAGAATTAATATACACTTTGAGAAGTTTAAAGAAAATAATCGTTGCAGCACCGAAGATGAAAATCTGGCCGATGTTTCAGGAGACACACGTTGCGAAAGCTCAAGGAATTGATCAGAGCAAAAACATGGCTGCTAGACATGGCCAGTGGTTTTAGAAATTTCTTATGATGAAAGCTCAAGGAATTGATCAGAGAAATACTCTGGCTGCAAGACATGGCCAGTGGTTCTAGAGATTTCTTATGGCGAAGGCTTAAGGAATCGATCAGAGCAAAAACCTGGCTGCAAGACATAGGCAGTGTTTTTAGAAATTTCTTATGACGAAAGATCAAGGAATTGATCAGAGAAGTACCCTGGCTGCAAGACATGGCCAGTGGTTCTAGAGATTTATTTTTGCGAAGGCTCAAGGAATTGATCAGAGTAAAAACCTGGCTGCAAGATTTGGTCAATGGTCTTAGAAATTTCGTATGACGAAGGCTCAAGGAATTGATCAGAGAAGCACCCTGGCTGCAAGATTTGGCCAGTGGTTTTAGAGATTTCTGGTTGCGAAGGCTCAAGGAATTGATCAGAGCAAAAACCTGGCAGCAAGACATGGCCAGTGGCTCTAGAGATTTCTTATGGCGAAGGCTCAATGAATTGATCAGAGAAGAACCCTGGCTGCAAGACATGGCCAGTGGCTCTAGAGATTTCTTATGGCGAAGGCTCAATGAATTGATCAGAGAAGCACCCTGGCTGCAAGACATGGCCAGTGGTTTTAGAAATTACTTATGACGAAGGCTCAAGGAATTGATCAGAGAAGCACCCTGGCTGCAAGACATGCCCAGCGGTTTTAGAGACTTCTGGTTGCGAAAGCTCAAGGAATTGATCAGAGGAGCAACCTAGCTGCAAGATTTGGCTTGTGTTTTTAGAAACTTCTGATTGTGAAGGCTCAAGGAATTTATCGGAGCGACATCCCTGGCTGCAAGATATGGCCAGTGGTTTTAGATAATGCTGGTTGCGAAGGCTCAATGAATTGATTGGGGCAACATCATGACTGTAAAATTCGGTCAGTGGTTTTAGAGACTTTTGATTGCGAAGGCTCAAGGAATTGATCAGAGGATGAAGAACTGTAGAAATATCTTTGGCTAAGCTCTATATAGGTAAGTACCTATCCAATAACTTAATTCGGTTTAAATTGAATTCTCTAACTATTTTATACATATTCGCATGTTATTATTATAACAAAATTAATAAATCACATTTGTAATATTTGTTTAAAATGACAAAGAGTTTTGTTAAAGGATAAATATATAAAGTATGTTTATTAATACTTTCAAACATAATGAAAACAAATTATATATATGGGGAGATTTGAGTATAAATCTTGGTTAAAGAAATATACATCACAAGAAGTGAATAAATTTCACTTATTTTACAATAAGAGTCCATATATGAGAAGAATATATATGAGTTCACACAGAGAATATAGAGTTTCCCGAGTTCTGGGAATCTATGGGGCAGACACTTTGGACGTTTCTGGAACAAAACAAACAAACATGTCAAAATAACGTCAAAGTAACGTAAGAAGCTAGGCATCAGAGAACAGTTAGAAGCACTAATATAAAACCGAACACAATTCCAAGTTCTTATAATTGCTAATTAGCTTTATACTCTCTAATTCATATTAGAAAAAATAGAAGGCTTAAAAGAGAGAGTTTCCACTAAAGTAATTATATTAGGTCAAACTTTTTTAAGAGCCTTATCTTTTTTCTACAAATAGAAATGATTTTAGATTCGTTATGATCTAAAGTTCGCTATATATCCTCGGTTGGTTTTAGCGAGAATTATCTGTAGATTATTTCGGAAAGAGCCGGAACACTACTCACCAGGGCTCCGGGCGCTGTTGCATCAGCACGGAGTTGCGGTTGGTCTTGAAGGCCTCTTCCTTCACCTTGCTGGTGACCTCGGCCGTGCGCAGCGTGATACCGAAGATGTCCTCGTGGTAGCGGCCCTCCGTCTACACACAATTGTATTGTAAAATGGATGATAAGCTAACCGAGAGGCAAAGATTACAGAGTAAAGTTGGGGAAAGATAGGTGGACTCCAGCTGCGAGAGATGGCCCATATGTTAGGTGACAGGCGCCAAAACGGCATTCCAGTTTGAGGGAGAACGGACAGTCTGGTGACATCAACATCTAGCATATAAGACGTGGCGTGTTGCCTCCGGGCGTGTGGATGATCCTACAAAACAGTGCCAGGAGAGCCTGACATCGGAACGGACTACAAGGCGGTGTAGTCCAGGCTGGACAAGTAAAGTGTGGAGCGGGGTGTTTCACAAGAGTGATATCTACGGCGCTAAGAATCCTTCCGACTGAGAAGTTGAAGGCAAGTACCACTCATTGTACTCCTTCTGTTTAGTGCGACGTATATAAAAAAGGTAACTTTTGCTGCAAACCTTACGAACTCAAGGGTGGGCTATCTTTGTGCCATCCTGATCAAACTAAGAATACGAATTGCGTCTGGGTACACGTAACAGTATCTACAGTAGAGTATTGTGCCCGAGGATGAGACAAACGGGATAAACTTATGCCTAACTGGCCTTGTCCTTATTGTTTACGGAAGAGCATTGCTCGATACAAATATTTATATGTGATTCTACTGTTCTAAAAGCTTATGTCCATAGTTTTCTTGAAAACCATTTCTGAAATTCCACCCTCCAGAGCAGCGTATACTTGTATAGGCAGATTCGTCCAATACAGTATTAGAGCTCTAAGAAGCGGCCTGGTGGATTAAATTGGCGAAACCGCTGGGATGGTTCACCATTGATGAGCCAAAACTTCTCAATATTTTTTTTTATTGCAGTAAAGACAGTAGAAGTTTGTATGGTATGTAAAAATATATATATATTCGTGCCCAAATCTTTTCATTTTATATATATTCACAATGAGTCGATACTATAAAAGAATGGTTGTAAGATTTAGAAGAGAAGGGGTAGAGAGGGGTAAAAAAATAGAGTTGGTGATATGGGAGGGCATGAAACACCGATACCAGTTTCCATTCCAAGACAAAGACAAATTCTAGACTGTCAATTATATATAAACTCATTGACAAAACTTAAGAAGGTATGAAGTCTTTAATGTCACCAGTCGTCTATTTTTTGTAAGGAGACAAAGACAATTTTGTTCACACTTGTTTATATCGGGTCTCCAATAATTTAGAGTTATTGTCTGAATCCCGATATACATGCTAAAAGGTTCAACTTCCTTAAGTTTTGTCTCCATGAGTGTAGATTCATAATAACAGTCAGGTAGAAATATAATTAATTAATTTTTGAAATATTACATGATCGTAAGTGAAAAAAATAAAGTTGTGTTGAAATAACCAAGAAAATCGGAAACCTTTTATCAAAGCTTCTCTTTTTTATCTACTTCAAATAATTTCTCGCTGAAGGTATAAAAGTAAGAGTTAATATAAAAAAAAGTTATACCAGCGTTGATATTCACTATTAAAATGTCACCCTGGCAAGGGGGAATTTTTTATCACTTTCTATTTTTGTATGAATGAAATAAAGGATGATATTTGATCGAAGTGTACTTTTGGTAGCGAAATGTGAAATTTGTCAAGTTATCTTTTTTGACAAAGATCACAAGATCTTAAAGCCCAATACGTACTTCTTTAAAACGATATAATGATCACGGTGCCAATCCATATATGGTAAACACTCCTTTCAAAAGTAATGGTCTTTGTACCAATCAATATATGGTAAAAACTCCTTTTAAAATATATTTTTCTATATACCAATCTATGGTAAACGCTCCTTTTAAAAAAAAAGGCCATTCTTCCAATAAATTTATGGTGAACATTCATTTAAAAAATAATGTTTATTGTACCAATCTATGTGTTAAAAACACATATTAAAAAATAGTGGATCCTTCAAAAATGAAAGATCCGAATGGTTTCAAGTACAGCATACGAATAGTTATGAAATATATCGCCAGTATATAATCCCAGTGGCACTTAATAACAATCCTCTAGGAGAACATCAGTAAAAAGTTCGCCCACACACAATAATTTTACCTCCAGGAACTGTACGCTCATGGACTTGGACCCTCGCTTCATGAAGAGAATCTTGAGAGTCTCCTGGACGTCGGCGGCCATCTTGATGTCCCCGCAGACGTAGAGATGGCCGTGTTCTTTGATGAGCTGGTTGTGGAGCAGGTAGGAGTTCTGCTTCATGAGGTCTTGGACGTAGCACTGGACCATTACACCAAGTCAGCATTCTCCCAACATGGCTAAGTGATGTAGCACTACTTTACTTATCCCAAGTACACATAGCCATGCTCGAGAAGCATGGACTTGTGGAATTAGTGTAATATTTGCACAAGGGGATAAGAAACAACAACAACACATTACCATGATAACCATAACAGGTAGTTAAAAGGCTTATCTTTTACTGTACGTGCGCCATATTTCAATACATTTATAAATCATTTCTATTTTCGAACTTGGTGACAAATTTCGAACTTCGAAGGTGACAGAGCTCCGTTTTGCTACTTTGCACTCACTGGTGGTGAGGCTGAACTTAGAGAAGAATCGGGGGCATTGAGAAAGAAAATTTGTTCAATGCGGGATTCGAAACTGTATTTACCACTTCTCCACTAACTCCAATAAGACAAACAGCCCGAAACGCGTACGTGGTTAGCTTTTCTTGATGAATCAAGAAATAATTATGTTGAATCGATGTTTAGTCTTTAATTATTCCGATATATGGCGTATTGCTATCTTTAATGCTCATTTAAGCAATCAGAGTATTATATATTTTTTGAATCATATATTCAATATGCCATATCTATTTTTACCTAACCATTATCTAACTGTAAATTCCGGGGATACCTAAGGGTTTGTTTCTAAGAAAAGTTTACACGAAATCAATTGTGTAAATCGAGAGAAGACGGAAGTCACTTTTGCCTGATGATGGTAACAACGCTATTACCGAAATGTCACAAACATTTCTTTAATTTGGAGATGTGGCAACTTATATTTCAAATCTATAATCCAAATTGTACCATTTCAAACTGTACCTATCTATTTTTTTTAACACAAGATTTCATAAACAACTCTTTTCTTCTATAGCCAAATAAAATACCCTGTACACACTCGTCTTCTAGATTTCTATTATAGTTTTTTTTTTTATCGAGAGGCGGTGTTGGTTTGTTCGTAAAATAAATCTCTGCGACATTTATGAACAAACTAGACGAATGGCCCGGGCAACGCCCGGGTTTTACCCGAGTGCGAATATATTTTAAAAACGTTGTCTTGGGTGGTCGCTATAGACAGGGTGGTCTGTATAGACAGGTGTATGTATCACACAGCCGATAACAGGGTTGTCTAGAGTGGCCGCTATAGACAGGTGTATGTATCACACAACTGATAACAGGGTTTTCTAGAATGGCCGCTATATACAGGGTGGTCTGTATAGACAGGTGGATGTAACACACTGCTGATTACAGGGTTGCCTAAAGTGTCCGCTATAGACAGGGTGGTCTGTATAGACAGGTGGATGTAACACACTGCTGATAACAGGGTTGTCTAGAATGGCCGCTATAGACAGGTGTATGTATCACACAGCTGATAACAGGGTTGTCTAGAGGGGGGCAGGGAGGACACGTGTTCGCCGGCAGCCAATGGGCGCGCATTCTATCCGTGAGCTTCAGACAGAATAAGGCAATTATATATATAGATGGTCGTAGAGGTGATTGGAAGAATCGACGTACCTTGGGCTGGTTGGGAAGTCTGGAGTAGGCCTTGAAGATGTTGGTGAGGACTCCCTTCTGCTTCATCTGGTCCGTCTCCTTGGTGTACAGTTCCACCTCGGGGGTCCGGTAGCCCATGAAGAGGGTCATGGGACCGAATTCATCTGTACCATAACATCATGGTACTATATCATGGTCCCCACATGCTCTATGATCATTATGTACAATCCTTATATGTTCTATTCTAACCTACTATATACGTTGAGTTTGTTTTTTGGTCTCATCAATCTGAGAAATGTCAAGAACAAATCCATTGTAATTAATAACTACAAAGGAAAATAGAGGGTAATAGAAGACCTGGAAGACGGGAAACTATATGGATGGATCAAGGAATGACTGAATTTACCTACTGGACAGATAGTTTCCGTTACACATAACAGGGAAGAACGACATTTGAAAATTATTCCGCATGTGTTTCTTTTGAACGAAAAATCGAAATTTATTTTAAGGGGAAATAACGATTATTTCTAACCTTAGGGATGAGGTATGAAAGGATGAATTGTGAAGAGTAATGATAAACAGAAAAATAAAAGTGTCCAGGGATGGGAATCGAACCCATTACTCTTCATTACACTTCATCCTTTCATACTTCATCCCTAAGGTTAGAAATAATCGTTATTTCTCCTTAAAATAAATTTAGATTTTTCGTTCAAAAGAAACACATGCGGGATAATTTTCAAATGCCGTTCTACAATCATAAGCCGCATTATATTGTATTATAACAGAGAAGAATTCAAGAAAATGCCTCATTGTAGCATCTGAAGTTTTGTACGAAGAATTACCACCCGTGGATTTCTTAAATGAAGATAGTAGTAAGTCATCAGGCACAAAGCGTATGCTTGTATTGACAGATAAGACTCAAACACAATGATCTTCTACAAGCTGGATTGATCTGACGCTCAGATAGAACGCTATAGTCATCAACATGCTATCGAAATCTTACGTCTCTTCCACTAATAAAAATATTGCACTTCACCTAACAACTTACCGTCTTTATTTCAGGAAGATAAGATTGAATCTGAGGGGCTATTTTGCTTCAACTCTGTAGTTATAATGTCTACTTCTTCATTAGTTCTAATTAATATATACAGCCTGTATATTGATCTGTTGAACTATATAGCTTTATAGTAGAGCAGAGAATATATGTGACAATGTGTCAATTTTACTTTTGTTATAACCGCTGCGATGCTATATCCACTCTGGTAGTTGCGAAGGCATTAAAATGTATGTGTCCCATTCTTGTTCTGCAGTTCTGGTTATCGTTTGTACATACACGCCAACAATACATCGAACCCACCTTTTCCTTTATCATCCATGTCCTTGGACCGCTGCCTCCAGAAGCTGCGGAACGGAGCGATACCGGTACCCGGGCCAATCAGGATGACGGGGACCTTGGGGTCGGCGGGGAGGTGGAAGTTGGCCGCACTGCACATACCATCTCAGTTAGCTTGTACAACAACCAGCGCGCTGTGTACAATCAAAGGCATACTTCTCAATTAAAAGATATTGACAATAAGTAATAGATTGGGAAGCATGGCTCATCTGCTGTCTTATTTAAGAGACCAGGCCCTCACAATTTATATATATTTTTATCGCACAGAGAAAGGAAAGTATAAAATTATTTTATTTATAAAAGAAAAAAGCAGCGCTAAAACTAGTTTCAATCATTATTTACATATGCCACTCTAGGCCATTATTATCTACGGAGATCTATGCAACACGATGTAGTGGTACACATATACGCCGGTCGTCTTTTTTTTTTTGAAGAAGAAGAAGACACACAATTTCAGTTGTAAATATCCACGCTGCGCGCGTATGTTTTTGTAAATATTTCTTGTAGGATATAGTCGATGTTTTATTAAGCCCGTTAAAGAGCGATTATCGCTTGAAAGCTAGCGTTTTGAAATAAAAAGAAACTCATTGTGAGAAAATATTTTGTAATTTTAAAACACACAATTTTGTTCATAATTTATCTCGTGTGTCTTCAATAATGGTCACTATGTATTAAAACTTCCTCAAATTTTGTCCATGAGTGTATTTGCATCTACTTTGTATATTCAACTAGAATTCCCATATTGAATGATAAGCCATGATAACACACGATATGGAGATTTGGAATCACAATGAAAAGTATCAACTAGGAATTGAACGGATAAACTAACCTCGTTCATTAAAGTAACTCTGATACTTGGAGAACTCCTCGTACTATTACATAGATTATCGTGACATAGTACACTTTATCTATTGTTTTAACGGTTTGTGTGACACTTTTACCTTTTCCCTGTTTAACAAATATTGAGGCGATATGAAAACCGATATGTTTCCATGGAAAAATCTACATTCATTGACAAAACTTAAGAAATTTGTACCTTTTAGAATGTATATTGGGATTCAGATAACAGCTATGAAAGATATTCGATACACAGTGACCTTTATTGAAGACACACGAGATAACAAAATGTGAACGAAATTGCCTCTGTCTCCTTAAAAAAAAAAAAAAAAAAATTGACGACCGGTGACATCAAAGACCTTCCACTTCCATATGTTTTATTCATAAGTGTAAGCTGCTGATACCTTCGTGTTACTTATAAATATTATTGTTCAAGATAGCTAGCATTCAAGTGCTAGTTCTTCACCATACTTTCCATGTAAATTCCAAACATCCAACATGATCACGATGAAGAGCTAACTCTCGAAAGCTAGCCAACAAAGACAATATTTGCAAGGGACCATTTTCATGAGAGTTCATATCGATCTTTTAGAGACTTACGTCCTGGTGAAGCACACCAACTTGGAGCCCACCGGCACCCTTGCCAGGTAGGAGGAGCATACTCCGTAGTGGGTGGGGCCTTTGCCATCTGCACCAATCAGTGATGTCAGAAATTTAGTATGCAGATTTTCTGCTTGTAAAGTTACAGAAATGTACAGTTATATCAAACACCTGTTTAGTAAATTCGACCAATTTCATAACCCCTCTCGTAGTTCTTTATGAAATCAAAGCCGCCCCTGTATTGATGAGTGCCATAGACCGAAACCATGGTATACAGGTTGGGATTTTGTCTAAATTTGCTATAAATGGTGTTGTAACTCATTCTTTATCATCATTTGTAAAGTTTTTTTTTTTTAAAGATGATGAACAAGTGCATCTTTCTTATCCATAATTAAAGGGAGAGAGAGGATCCCCTTTTGGTATATTTTGGAGATTTCTATCAGAGATCTGAACAGGCAAGATAAAAAAGGGAAAGGTTCCCCCCTCGCCAGGCCGGGAGATGGGGGACAAAACAATAAAAACAAGCATATTTATTGGCTGTATGGAAAATTATGATACCATAGGTCTCGACGGTAGAGCTCATAACAATGGTGTCCTGTATAACAACGTTTTTTAAAAAATTTCAAGTAAAAATCTATGTAGTATCTTCGTACACAACTAGATATTCTGGACATCTGTTCATAAAAAAAAAAAAAAAACATATTGACGCTGAGAGAGAAGAAACAAAATAATGGACATCTCTCTATGTATATGTATCATATTTCATATACATTGCCATGATACTATAAAGTATTTGTTACCTCTGAAAAAAAGGTGTCATAGCAAATGCCAATTTCAATATTATATAAAAGGTAGATAGTAAAAAAATAATTTCAGAAATTCGAATACAGTAGAACATCGATTATCCGAATACCGATTATCCGAAACATGGGTTATACGAAAGCTAATCCGAAACCAAAACCGCCGAAATCGAAAGCTAACATAGCGGGTTTCCCGGCTGGCGCCCTGCCCACAATGTTTTCTAAACGTAAACGTTCTCAGTTGTACTAATAAACTTAAAACAGTAGATCAGTTGAAGAATGGTGCTAGTGGATCAAGCTTAGCTCGGAATTATGGATTTGGAAATGCAACAATATCGGACATCAAAAATAATAGTGATGCCATTACAAACTATGCTAGTGTACTTGATAATGAAGAAGGAAGAAGGATAATGAACTGCGGTTTACACATGGTTTATGCAGTTACGTAGCCAAGGACAACCAATAAGTGGCCCTTTGATATGTGAAAAGGCTCTAGAAATGACGAGAAAATAGGTGGCAATAGGTGGTTTCAAATCTAAACATGGAATTAGGCAATTGGATATTCAGGGTAAAAAACTGTCAGTTAATACTGAAGTAGCTAAACCTTTTAAAGAGTCTTTTAAAAATATGATTGATAAGGAAAAAACTACAATAAAAGCAATGTATACAATGCAGACGAAACTGGTTTATATTGGAAGAAAATGTCAACAAAATCCCTAGTCGCTAAAAATGAAATGTAAGCACCTGGCTATAAGGCAAGCAAATCACGTATCACTGCTATGGTATGCGGAGATATTAATGGAACACACAGGCTACCTTTGCTAATCATAGGGAAGTTTGCAAATCCGCGGTGCTTTAAAGGTATAAAAAAAATTGCCTGTTATCTACAAGAAACAAAAAATCTCGTGGATGGAAACAAAGATTTTTATATAGTATGGCACTGTATTTATCCCTGAAGTTAAAAAAACATCAGATTACAACTGGGAAATCTGGAAATGTTCCGTTGTTGATTGATAACGCTCCAAGCCTTCACTAAAACATTTCAATGGAAAGAGAAAATGGAAAATTTAAAGTTGCTTTTTTCCCTCCTAGCGTAAGTTTTTTTCTCCAACCAATGGATCAAGGAGTCATTGAAAGCTTTAAACGTCATTGCAGAAAAGAATTGCAACGTACGGTTCTGATGGAGGAAAATTATTTAAAAGGTTTACAACAAATGTACAAAGAAATTGACTCGAAGAAAGCTGTGTACATGGCCGAAGAAGCTTGGGCTACTCTAAAGGACACCACACTAGCAAAATCTTGGAATAAGCTTCTTCCATCAGAAGAATCTATCACTGCATCTGAAGAGCTACCAAACAGTCAATTTGTATCAGAGCTGGCTGAGCTCATCACATAATCTTCTGTATTTGAAGAATGTGACCAGAAAGACATTCAAGATTGGCTGGAGGGTAACATTGATGACCCTGGCTATCGATTATTGACGGACGATGACATAATCGAAAGTGTCGTCGGCGATCAAGGTTCTAGCGACAACGAGGAAGAGATTCGGGATGACGACCAGGTTGAAAAAGGACCATCCAATGAGGAAGCTTTTCATTGCCTTGAGACGGCTATGAAGTGGCTAGAACAACAAGAAGAATGCAATACTGTTCAATTGCTTTCTTTAAAGCTTTTGCGAGATTTTGCAGCCAAAAAACGAACATCATCTCTGAAGCAAAATGAAATTCTGGACTTTTTTCATGAACTGTAAGTACTGTATATTTTAATGGCCATTTTGCACGTATTAATTTAGTCAGTTCCCTGTAATACAATACAATTATTTGTAAGATTTGTGATACACATAATATATACATGTATACAGATTTAATTTTATAGTAAACGGCTTCAACAGTGGGAAACCACACCTTATCAAAGCCATAGGTCAGTGTCGGGCAACCGGTGTGCCGTGGCACACTGGTGTGCCGCGAAGAATTCTAGGTGTGCCGCGAACATTTTTGTAGGTATTTAGAACTTTTGGTTAAATTTAAAATAATGTTTCAAAAAATATTTTTTATAATTTTTATTCAATTTTAATATTTTTTTTTCAAAAATTTTCATATAAAAAATGAAATTTAAAAAAAGCAAATTTCATTTTATATAATACTTATTTTGGTATTATAATTACAACAGTTTGCATAATTTTATATTTCATATAACGTATGTACATAATCTTGACGTACATAACTGGCACGTGCCATTATTAAAAAATAAAAATGCAAATAGGTACGTACCTATTTAAAATCATAAGTTAAAAAAAAAAACAATCCGCGAAAACAACTTTATTTAATAAAGTTGAATACATACAGCGGGAAAATACCTAATTTTTAAAATAATATGTCCAAACTTAACCGTCATTTACAATCTTTGTCACAGCTGTTTATTAATAGAGACTCAAAGCTACAAAGCTTAAAAAAAAAGAAAACAAAAAAAAATTATAAATTTATTTAAAAAAATTTATTCGGAGTTTTCGTCAAAGTATTGCTGTAGTAATTCTTCATTTTTTTTTGCATGTTGTAAAACACACACACATTCACACAATAAGTTTTGTACACCGTAAAATCTGTTGGTTAAAAAAGGAAAAAAATATTTTTGTTACGAAATTCTCACAGGTGCGCCGCGAAAAAAAGAAATTAAGCTTAGTGCGCCGCAACTCGAAAAAGGTTGCTCGACACTGCCATAGGTAATAGAATATAAATAGCAATAATAAATAAAGAAAAATTCAAGTATTAAACAAATTTATGTTTAATATAACTGTTTCTTTTTTCATATTACTACTATGACTTTAGTATTTTATTTTGAAGGAAGGAATGATCGGTTATCCGAAATATCAATTATCCGAACAACCCCATTCCCCAATTGATTCGGATAATCGATGCTCTACTGTATTAGGTAACTTTTGCGTGATACATGTTTTTCTTCCGATGATCAACTGGCCCACAAAAAAGTTAAATTAAAAAGGTATCAGGAATAATCCCTTATGCCAACTCTGGTAGTAAATTCTAGAAAAAGGTGGACACTTAGAACACAAGACATGGAGAAAACAACAAGTATATACGAAATAAGCGAGAAGTATACTGGGCAAGATTTCTTAAGACACATGCTTTCTGCGCCTATCTTTTATCTCCTAAACTAGCGGACGTACCCGGCTTCGCCCGAGGTTTTACCCGAGTAAAGGTTTGTCTAACGAACATTTGTTAAAACAATTCTCTATAAACTTATAAAAAAAAAGATATATTTTGATAATTTGAAACTCGTATATTTGAATCTCTCGATAAAGTGAACATTTTTTCCCGGTCCCTGTGTGCCGTGTCATCCTGAATTTTGTCTTTCATAATTTTCTACATTACAAAATCATTGTTTTATCTAGTGAACATTTTTTTCCCGGTCCCTTGAAAAATACTCGATAAGGTTGAATAAATTCATGGTCGTTTAGGGAAGATGGACGAAGTTCCCGGAGGTCATCTTGGGCAAGCTCCCGCGAGGCTTTGCCGCACAGCTGTATCACCAACTCTGCTCTGATTGGTCGGTGGGTACTTGGAATGTCGGCCGGCGGCCGGGCGAATCCATTCTCTAACGGGGTGGGGCAGAACTAAGCCTATCTCCGTTGCAGCTGCTTGCGAGTTAAAGCTACAATTCTGCAAATAACTCTAAGGATATTATAGATATTCAAGATATTATTTTTCGTAAACCTTTCCGGGGATATGCCTAATAATATCCCAAAATTTCACGGCGATTGGATTTACGGTTTTTGAATCTATAGAGTACACACAGACCACAGACAAACAGACAAACAGACAGACAGACAGACATTCAATTTTATATATATAGATTATGCAACTAATCTTTCATCATTACCGATTCAATACTGAAACTAATAGAATAGGAAATTTTAAATTGTTATCGGGGTATCATTATGATTTTTTTTGCCATTCTAAGGCATCTCCTATGATAAAGCGTCCCGGGCGACTATACCGCTTGTCTTAATCTCGGGGCCCTGATATTATTTTTTAAATATCGAAATTGTTGCATAAGATCGTGCTATTGATGTTAAATCCCTCGATTCCCGACAGCCTTGAACCGGGATCTGATCCCGTATTTGATACTTTGTTTTAATATACCTTCTCATATATTATTCATTGTTGTAAATAACATAAACTAAGTTGATCTTTTTGAGCGGTACCTAATAAAGTTATTTTGGAACCAGTGCTATTGAAGATTAGAAAAACAAGTGAAAGAAAAGTTAATTTCGACGTGGGACTACTGCAGAGGATATGGAAGTCCCAATCCAACGATATATCACGGCTCACCCTGGGTCTGGTAGGAGACCACGGCCACTGTGGCGTGTATCTCGGAGGCCCCACACGAGCTGATGCTGTAGAAACGCGGCTGGAGCTGCGGCAGACCGGTGAAGAGCAGCTCGGGGTTCGGCTTCAGCGAGGAGAATTGTTGCAGAACTTCCAGTAGGTGGGGCTGGTGGTGGGTCTTCCACTGTTCGTACTGTTCGGCGTCCTGGGATCACACAGTCACCGTGTACTCTGTTCTTCACTTACTGCTTCTAGAGGCTATAGCACACTTGGTGTACTTCTATAAGTTCTTTTGTGCTTCTATAGGATCTCTTATACATGTAGATCATTTGTTCTTTTATAAGTTTTGGTATTTCTATAGTGTTCACTACTTCTATCATATTCCCCCTCTGGTACCTATATAGGATTTAATACTTGGTGCACTTCTATAGGATCTCTTTTACATGTATAGCATTTGTTTTATTATTATTTTTGGTATTTATCTAGTATTCATTACTTCGATAATATCCTCTCTATGGTACCTATATAGGATTTAATACTTGGTGTACTTCTATAGGATCTCTTATACATGTAGAGCATTTGTTCTTTTATAATTTTTGGTGTACTTCTATAGTGTACACTACTTCTATCCTCTATCTAGTACCTATATAGGATTTGGACACGGCAACAACAACCTATATGAGATTTAATATTTCTCTAAGTTTTGATGTATTTCTAAATGATCTTGTACACGTATATCATTTCCTATCTTATAAGTTTTTGTATTTCTATAGTGTTCACTACTTCTATAATATCATCCTAATAGGTTTGATATTTTATAAGTTTTTGAACTCCTGTAAAATCTCTTTTCGAAAATCATTTCCTGGTTGGGAAGTTTATTGTGGAAAGAATCTATTGCCGCCTATATTATTCGCTTTTAACTTATTTATTCTTGACTCAACATTTCATTGACTCAATGCCTACTTTATCATTGGAATTGTGGAGGTAGTAAGTTATTGAAAGGTCACGTTAACAATAAATAAGTTTAGAATTAGTTAGTGGGCGGCAATAAATTCTCTCTATAGGATCTTATACCTCCCAAATAGGATTTGGTTATTCAGTAAAATTTATAGTGATTTTATTTTTAGAATTCATTACCGTTTTAGGTGTCGTGTTTTCTACCTATAGGCTGCCTCAAATCTCAAACACGATAAAAGATAAATTTTTATTTTGACAAATGCAACAAATCTTCAGCACACACCAACACATCCTTTTATATTTACATAATTTTGCTTTCTCTCATATGCAATATATGCATATTTACATATATATATATGTGCTCCTGGTCAGGATAAGCCATTTTTAATATATATATATATATATATATATATATATATATATATATATATATACTGCATTTTTCTTCTTTAAAAAATGAACAAATCAGCATATGGAATCACTACAATAGGAATTGATAATTCCATATAATATGGTACCTCTATAGCTATTTCTAATATTTTATATCAATTTATATTTATGGAAAAAAATCGTAGTTTTCTGCCATGATCATCCAAATAAGAATGGGAGTTTGTGACTAATTTTTATGTCAGTGTACCATATAGGTATGCTACAAGCAAAGATTGAGTAGATACTTGGCCAGTTATCTAAGTATGAACAAAGCCAGCCTCTAGGAATATCCCTGTTAGCACACTGAGTGAAGTTACCTCACAGAGTTGGGTCAGCCGGCTGGCGTCCTCGGGGTCGGAGGCGCAGGAGGCCAGCAGGCCGAGGAACTGGGCCTGGGGCACCGACGTGATGTCCAGGTAGTGGGTCAGGGCCTCCTTTATGGTGCAGGCGGGGAGCCACTTGAGGGGGGCCCACACTTCAGGCTCTGTCGAACACGGCCCTGACTGAGGTGGTGGTTCTGTGTACTCGCGATTGTACATTTCACACCGATTTGGAGTAGTAAGGAATAAAGGAGACTATGTGACGTATTTTGTAGAAAATATCAAACATGGAGACATGTGTTACAATCATACACACTCATGGAATAAACCTAAGGAATTGGAAAGTCTTTGATGTCAACAAGGTTTTTTTTTTTTTTGAAGAAACAGAGACAATTTTTTTACACTTGGTTATCTCGTGTGTCTTCAATAACTGAGGATCAAATATCTTTCAGAGTTATTGTCTGAATCCCGATATACATGCTAGAAGGTACAACTTCCTTAAGTTTTGTCCATTAATGTATTTAATTTCGAAACAGTGAAACAGATCGACCGAATAGTTATCTTCAAATTTGTAAACGGAAAAATTTCCTTGTGAAAGGCTTGCGAGCGATATGTGAATATTCAAATGCTTTCAATCTTCCATCACACTGCCTTTTATCAGATTTAGAAAGCCCATCTGTGCATCATAGTTCCTAGTGATTTTTCTCACAGTACACACACACATTATTGGCAATTAATACATTTAAACCTTTTTAAATTGTACATTTTTATCGGGGAATATGTTCTATTTTTATATTGAACCTTTCATGTTTAGTGAAACATGCTAAGTGTGAGGGATGTGTAACGACAAAAGGTACAAGATCACGTTAGTAAAAGGCAAAAAAAAGACAAAGCAATAGCAATATAGGACAATAGAAATACTAGGTCACTCTAGTACAATATCACAGCAGTATAAAGCCTTTTAAATATAAAGCCATAACAGTACAAGCCCACATCCCCTTCAGTAAAAGCTCTCCAAAATAGAATCTTATGGCAACACAAAGCCACAGAAATACAGACAGACCAGGTACTTTTGACAGAGCCGGAGAGGCGAAGAACGGATGATACAGGCTTCCCGGCCTTTACATTCAAAACACCCGCTCTTGTCTAAATCAACGGAATTCGGAAAACCACATTCCTAAACGCTCCTGATGTGAGGATTTCTTGCCGCAGAAATACCGAATGAAGATTTCGCCACGTAGACAGGGTTTATGATTGATGCCTTTGCATCGCAGAAGTATAAATCGACTCAAGTATAGAAGCACGCACAAGTCCCAGCCCACTGACCTTTGCCCTTGAGGATCTGCACACGGACAGGCTTGTCGGCCACCCCCGCGGGCAGGAATTTGAGGATGCCGTCCACCAGCTCCGCCTGGTTCTCCGGGTACACCCCCACGTGGTCGCCGGGGACGTACTTCAGGTCGGGCTGGCCGTCCGTCTTCAGCTCCACGCGGATTGTCTTGAACCTGCAACATGTCCTCGAACTGGTCACCTAGTGCCCCTCAACACTGTTGTTATTCTTACAAATATTCTCCTTCTTCACACGCACAAACGTTTTAGGAATCCTTACAGATTTATAGAGCAATATCATTTAAATTTACCTTGGTCTGATATTGGCAATCATCATGGATAATACTGTCGTGATAATGTTTGTCCTCCTAAATATGCAAAGAAATTCGAAGCTGCCTTGGAATACATTTTGGAAACATAACAAACTTCGATAGCAAGGCCTTCCCCTCCTTTACACATGGGGATCTTTCAAGATTTCGATTTTTTTTTATATCAGTGGTAATGTTCAGATTAGATCAAAAAGTTTCAAACGTTGTAGTCCTGTAGCTTGAGTTTCAAAACCCTAACATTTTCTGGCACATCTATAGATATATAGAGTAGGGGGGTTATAATAGACATATAAATTGTAGAGAAATCTGTTAATAAAAACCTAGATTTGATCAATTTAGTGTGTATTTTTAATTCCGATTTAATTAGAGCATATGGTAAGATCCTATTTCGAATTTCGTCTCTAACCTAGAGAAAGAAGAACAGGAAAATCCATATTCTATTAAATTTACACTCATGGACAAAACTTAAGGAATTTGTAATTTTTTACACATATATATTTTCGTTTTTATTATTATATTTTATTATATGTATATTTTTAAGAAGAATGTTCGAGTTTAGATGTATGATAACTAATAAGTGGTTTATGCTCAAAATATGAAATTTCCATTTGTCCATGAGTGTTTACCTATATTGTCGCTAAAAAAAATACCTTATAAAATACAAGTGGTCCTGGTAACCCTGGAACGGGAGCCAATAGAGAGAGGACGACGTCAACGAATACACCAACGAGTTCCTGTGCCTTTCGTTCCCTGTCCTGTATAAAATTACTTTAGTTCTTTTCTTTCTCTTAATAAATTGCCTTGTGTTCTCGTCATTTCCATTGAAAAATCTCACATCAATTACATTCTAAAATGAGGTAAAAGACAGAAAGTGGTGTGACAATCTTACCCTTTCTTTTCAGGATGGAGGGACTCTCGGTGTTTGACCACACAGACGCAGAGCTTGCGGGGAGTCCCCTGCTTCAGTCCTGTGCCGAGTTTGTCAGTCTGTCTGTCTGTGACACCAAGTAGGGAGTCCTCACCTTCCAGCAGTGGAGCGGACTTCTTCTCGTCCACCAGCTTGACGTGGTTCTTCTCCCACCGGCGCGGTTTGTCCAGCTTCACCTCGGGACTCTTCAGGATGTATTCCTCGATGTTGAACTCCTTGCAGGCGGCCTGCCAACACATCCTTGCTCATAGATAATTGTTATAAACAGAGTGTTCTCTGTATGTCAAAAATGGAACTACTCGAACGTAATACATAGTTCCATAAATCAGTAGAAAATATAATCAGCTATCAGTATTTGTTAGTTAGAAGTTTGTTTGGAAAAATATATTGTAACAAAGTATTTGTTATTTTATTAACAGAGTATTATTTTTTATGCTTATATTTTGCTACGCTGTACACTTCTTCCCTCTTTTGTTAATCATTCATAGTTTGTTCTGACCTGAAATAAATTGTTGTCTCATCCCGAAGTTGGTCTTCCCTAATTTTCCACGTGGCAATATGTATATATGTAATAATAATTCACCATCGAATATATAGTTATTTACTAAATTTATCTTTATAGAAACCCATGATGATGATTTTAGTAAAATGGAGAAGATTGCTTCAAAATATTTCAAATTTTCCTACAAGTAATATTCATGTTTTTTTTCTTCTAAGCATCATGGTATATATAGAAGATTTATAATAAAAATATATAGAAGAAGATCAAAATTGAGATATTCTGTGCAAAAATAGTTAAAACGCTCTATTCCCACTCTGGTAGTAGCCATATTTTCAAAATACTCTGTAAAATGATGTGTGTGTCCATGTATAATACACTCATTGACAAACCTTAAGGAAATTGTACCTTTTAGCATGTATATCGGGATAGAGACAATAACTCTGGAAGATATTACAGTGACCTTTATTGAAGATACATGAGATAACCAAGTGTGAATAAAATTGTCTGTTTCCTTCAAAAAAAAAAAAAAGCAAAGACTTACCACTCTCTTAAGTTTTGTCAATGAGTATATTTATATATCAAGTGTATTAAATAAGGCATTAGGTTTTTAGAGTTGAGTTTTTTTTTCAAAATATAAAAAGAAACAACTCCAGAAACCTGATGCCTTATTTAATTCATATACAGGAGATTCATATTTATATCAGGGGGGTCGGTGGAAGGATGGTATAAACCGTTGGTTCACAACCGATACGACCCGGGTTCGATTCCCGCATTGGACACTTTTTTATAAATAAAATAAAAATCCTCCAATGTCTTCCCTATTCTTGCAAAAGTCCAACTCCACCAACGAGTGCAAGTAACCAAACGGGGCTCTGGCATATTTATTTGTAAGTGCAAAGTCGAACTGCTTTTCACGTGTGTAGACATGTGGTGCACTTACAGTAAAAGCAGTCGCCTACTTCTACCCACCATGGTTATCATGGCCTATACTACGTGTACTAGGGATAGGCAAAAAAAAAAATACATTTATATCATGTGTATGTGTTTGTGCTTGTTACTATAGATGGCTTTACAATGTGGTTTATGCGTTGTATATTTACAAGTCAACGAGGCAATTATATCAGTATTCTGATGGCTAGCTCACCTTGAAGATCTTCCGGGCCCAGAGTTTGAAGGCCATCTCCTGGCCGCACATCTCGTCTCCCTTCTCCAGGTCCGACAGCCGCTGGGCGCCGAGGTTGCCGAGCATCTCGTCCACGAAGGCTCCGAAGGCGCAGAAGTTGGGGTAGGCACTCGACCCCAGGCCGAACACCCCAAACCTGGGAACCACTCGTCTTTCTAAGCCGCGAAATATAGAGAAATCCATATGATATTCATTAATGATGAAACCCTTATTTTGAATCAAATCTATTTTTATTGGTATCTTACAATATATCGCGATCAGGAAAATCGTCTATCTGTTCCAAAAAAGGATTAAAGAATCGTACTGCTACTTAAAAAAGAGAGGCGTTTATCCCGGTCGAAATATTGGAAGATACCTATATAAAATAGTTGATCCAAAATTAGCTTTTTCTCACTAATGTCCTTTATATAATCCTATATGCCTTTCTAAAAGATGTGAAGCCTAAACGTCTCAATCCTTTTGTATTACCCTACTGTAAGATGTTAAAGATTCCAAATTCCAGGCAGAGATTCTGACCCCAAGATTTACAAGTTATTTTATATTCCCATACTCTGCAAGAGTCACCTAGACCAAAAATTTCAAACTTAAAAATCTTACATTTAAGAGGGGAAAATCATCCAGAGAAAAGTTTCTTAAACCATTTTTAATTACGTAATTCAAGCTTACTCGTAATTCAAGATTTCGGGTCTTTGCGCCCTTCTACAAAATAACTGCTTAAATATAACTATAGGCTCGAAAAGAAGCTTGAGTTAAATAAATAAACCTATAAGACACATTCCCCTGAATCATTTTTCCTCTCAAATTCTAGGGATTATAATTTTTCGATTAAAAGTCTTACGTCAATTTAAATCCCTCCTATGTATTCGAGACAAAGATTCTGTACATAAGACTACAACATCTTATGAGATAACATTCCAATTTGTTTAAATACATTTTCTATGGTTATTTTGTAATGAGTATATACAATAACTCTCTCTTGATATAACCCTGGAGTTACGTACTAAAGTTATGCAACAACCTATCTAACAGATATTGATACAATATATAATCAGAGGTAAGCACATGTTGTTTTAGGTTTGACATAAATAAATAAAGCTGGACTCTTGAGGACCTACCTGATGTTGGTTAGAGGGAGTCCAACCTCAGTCATCTGTTCTTCCTGGCTGGACTGGGAGCGTAGACCTCCCTCCAGCCGTAGGGAACGCCGTACGAACGTGGCGGGCTTGCGTCTGTCGAACATAATTACATATATGTGGTGATTTGCAAGCAGTCGTGGTAGTTGTGTGTCAAGTGGTAAGAACGCACACAAGAGACAGGATTTGGGAGCAAACACCAATGAGGAGTAGATTGAAAGAGGAAAAAGAAGGACCACCCTGGGAACAACTAGCGTGGAGGTCAACACGGTGAGAACTGACCCCTGATAGTTAAATCCAGATGCTTTTAAACTCATATCAGTAGCCTAAATTAGTCCCAAAGGGGGAAGGTAAGCGATCCGAGGATTTCACGAAAAGGTGAAATGTTTGTATTTAGAAGATATATGGTTACCCAGGGTTGTTCTGACCAAGGGAATTTTATCTTCCCTCATACTTCCACACATCTTTATTTAAATATCTCTAAGAAGGAATCAAAGTTAACGAATACTTTATTCATGCGGTATAATCTTGGCAAGCTTTCGGACTATGACGTTCTTCAACAGGCTGTTACATAATAGTACTACTATATAATAGTAACCTGTTGAAGGACGTCACAGTCCGAAAGCTTGCCAAGATTATATCGCATAAATAAATAAACTTTGATTCCTTCTTAGAAATAATATCTGGCTATTCTTTCATTGTAATAAATATTTTTAAATAAAATATGACATATATATGAAATAATAGTACAAATTTGATATTGTACTGGGATAAGGTTAATAAATTATGAAAAAGGTATCTCCTTATCGTGCAACTGAAAGTTGCTGATGGCTTGCGCCATCTATCGTAATAAATATCAACTATCCTCGTTGATTTCTAATTATTCCAGAATTGGCCAATTACTACGCTGATGAGGACCAACAGCCCGAAGCGCGTCCATGGTTAGCTTTTCTTGATTAATCAAGAATAGGTAATCGGCCAATTCTGAAATAATTAGAAATCAACGAGAATAGTTGATATTTATTCCGAGAGATGGCGCAAGCCATCAGCAACTTTCAGTTGCACGATAAGGAGATGCTTTTTTCATAATATATATATGTTGTATAAACAGGGAATCACACACGCTGGTGGTTATAAATGGCAACGGAGACTACAGGCCCAGAGGCACAGCCCAAGATGGAGATGGATATTGAGAAGGACGGCATCTATTGTAGCATCTAATCTATGGATGAAGTTAAGATACAAATGGACTCATCATTATTGCCGGGATGTTAACTCAAAGGTCAACCTCTGGACTCTATGTCGGAATGTCAAATGGCGGGGTTATTCTCTCAGAACTGTCTCCGTCTGAGATGCTTGTCTCGTCGTTTGGCTTTATTGTTTCCATCTAATTTACATAAAAGTAAAAGATAAGTAATTTTTAAAATTATATATTTGTTATATAAAAATTATATATTATTTTTTTTTTATAATTATAATTTCTAGAACAAACTACTCTGTCAAGTCGACCGCCAGATGTCGCCGCTTTCCCTATATAAACCTATTGTTGTTGTTTCCCGTGGGCCTAGTTCTAGTTCTCCCGCCTTCTTCCTGCCTCCTTACCTCCGCAGACCCAATCCGGCCTAACCTGCCTCTTCCCTGACGGAGATCCTGTCCCTAGCCTCTCCAGCCTGGTCATAGTGGTTTTATATATTCCGCTTTACGCGGCCATTAGGGCTCAAAAATCATTTTATTTTGGTTAGCAGCCCGTGAATAAAGATATTTCCTTTCCCGTGGGCCGGCTCAAACATTTTGTAATTATGTAAATAATCGTTTGTTTTTCTTTATTCTATTCGTATTAATTCAGGTAGTACTTTATCAAATTATGTATTTATGTTCCATAAGCTTAATTAAAAGCTATTTCTGATCTTAGTTGTTTTTATTTATATTTTCAAGATTTTCCACGACTGCATACCAATACCATTTAGTACCAATATACTCAATAGAACCAGCAAATATCATAATTATATTCTAAAAACAGCAGAAAATATTTTTATATAATATATATACATATTATTAGAGCATAAATATTCTTGAATTAGGGAGAAAATGCCGTTTATATTGATAAACCAACAAAAAGGCTAATTATGCAAATATAGGTGAAAAATCAAACTGAGGAAACAACTGAGAAAGTTTAAAATGTCTTCGTCATTAATTTTTGTATTTGATTTGGAAATATGAGAAATACAGTTAAACCTGTCTATAGCGCCCTCTCTTGGGATTCACTAAACTAGGGTGCTATAGAGAGGGGGTTCTATAGACAGGTCACTTTTAATGTAAAATGTTTACATTTTAATGTTTAAAATCGGGCGCTATAAAGAGGAAGGCGCTATTTAGAGGGGGCGTTATAGACAGGTTTAACTGTATCTTTTTTTTTTAAAGAACAAGGCAAATACTTTTCAAATTTTATTAAGTGGTAGGGAAAACTAAAAGGTTGTCCCAAAAGTTTGTGTTTTTCTTATTACTTGGCGAATAAAATTATTACGTCGAATACATAATAATACAATAATTTTATACATAATACAAAGACATCCCTATATATAGTCACAACCGTCTTTCCTCATCGGCCTCTGTCACGGATGCGCGCGCACAGGGAGGTCTCGTGCTCGCCGGCAGCCAATAAAAATAAATAAATAAAAAACTCCCTCGAGCCGGATTTGAACCAGCGACCTAAGGATGGATCACCGTTGTAACATCTACAGTCCTCCGCTCTGCCAACTGAGCTATCGAGGGATACAAACTGTATGAATAAGTTTACCTTATAAAGTCAACTAATCCTATTTCTACACACACAAAATGTACTCATACATATATTATATTATATCTATATAGTCACGACCGTCTTTCCTCATCGGTCTCTGTCACGGATGCGCGCGCACAGGGAGGTCACGTGCTCGCCGGCTCCCTCGAGCCGGATTTGAACCAGTGACCTAAGGATCACCGTTGTAACATCTACAGTCGGGTAAAACACGGGCGTTGCCCGTGTCATTCGGCTAGTTATAAATAACGGCGAATAATATTGTCACTGAATAATTCTTTTAAATATTCTGTTGTATATCATCATAAATATTTGCATAGTCATCACCCCTTACCCCATGCCTGCATATTATTACTTGTTAATTAAAATTTAGAAATAGTTTGCATTTTATAAATAAATTATTTTTACTTAAACTTTTGTTATACTCGTTATCACTACCGTGACAATATTATGACGAATAATATTGGTATTTTTATTTTTTTGCAAGTGTTTACGAACTTTTGGGACAACATTGTACAAAAACAATAGTATGTTAATAAAGAAAATGGCATCTCACTCTTGGACAATCTTGTCCGGGACATCTCCGCTGGCGTTCATGTCCTTGAGGTAGTGGGCGAAGGACTAGACACCACATAGGAATCCTTGGTTTTCAAGCAAATAACTTACGCTAAATAAATCCCATATTTTATATCACAGAGTAGATAGACAACTTTATAAAGAACATTATAAAAATCAAGATAACATAGGTCGCAAAAAAGATGCTAAAACGAAGCGCCATTCATATTATAAATAACGGCAGGCAACTTCCATCTTTCAGATAAATAGACTATGAACGTATATCTCCCCTGTGAATTATAATTCAATAAAATCATTAAAGTATCCAGGGCTAAGTTTCTTGTACGATTTAGTTCTCGAGATTTCAGGCTAACATTTCTTCAAACATGAGCAATTAAAGGTATTAATATGTACAGTTATCAGCGTCATAATCAAGCAACAATTCTTAATCAATTCGGTCACCGCTTGCTTTGTGAATGGAATAAATACCCAAATATGGCTATTTCTCATAACCATCGGTGGTTCAGTGCTAGAATGCTCGCGGGTTCGATTCCCGGCCGATGCATTTTTTTTTTTACAATTTTTAAAACTCATTTATATATTATACAAGAATGACATCCACGGCGCCAATTTATAATTGTAATGAATAGTATTTGAATAAAAGCATTTAATCGGGTAAAACCCGGGCGTTGCCCGGGTCATTCAGCTAGTAACTTCTATACACGCCGTTTTAAATCTGTAAATAAAATAAATTTTAGCATATATAAAAGATATTCGTTTTTCGGCGTGTATATATAGTTAGAAGTTAGACTTCTAGTTGCTCCCGTTGAAGGGGGGCATGTTAGCCTGAAAGCTAAAGAAGTAAAATTGTACAAGAAACTTAGCCCTGATTGCTTTATTGGTTTTATTAAATGAAGCGACTATGTAAAATGAGAAATTTGCATAGGCAGCATAGATATCTCACCTCTCCGTTCTCTGGTGGATCCCCGTTTCCAAAGGTACTGGTCACCACCAGGACTAAGGTCTCGAACGGCAGCTCGGCGAAGTCGTATTCTTGCATGGGCACGACCTGGAAACACATCACGTGATTGTCACATCACGTACAACATGTTCATACGCGTCTTTCGTTCAACGTGGTATTGGCAGAGTTCAACTAAACACCCGCTCTTACAGGCAGCGTGCTAAAAACTTGGATATAAATATTTATAGGACTTATATGGTAATCCTCAGAGCTTACTAACAAACCTCGATGTCTTCATGAACATTCTCAATGTTTACCAACTAGAAAATAGCATGAAGAAAAACTGAATTTTCGAATATATTTTACAATTCTTTTTGGACTTTATGTTTCTTTTCGAAATATATTATCGAAAATATATTTCTGCAGACCTTACTGCAATGATGGAAATTCTTAGATGAAAGTGCTTTCCAATAATTTCTATCATTGCAGCAGAGTCTGAGACCAAATTGTCGATAATATACAAATATGTATATCAAAAGAAACGCAAGTTAAAAATAATCGCCAAATTTATCGGTAGATGAAATTTTAAAATTATAATTAGAATTTGCGTATGTTTGGGATCGTACACCTTGTGTTTAGGTTAGCTCCTACCTTGGCATTGAAGGCATAGTCGAAGATGTCGGCGAGGTCATTGGCGAACTGCTCGGACTTGCCAGTCTCTGTGGCGTAGAGGATGGTGACCTTGAATCTCTGAGCAAGGATCTGGGTGTACATGTTGGCGGTGAGCTTGACCAGCCTGGAGACACACGCAGTTACATCGTAGTTGGCGGATATTGGACCATCCGTGAAGTAGCTATATACATAGGAAATTTGTTAGTTCTATAATCCTTTTTGCAAAATCTATATATATAAATGAATTTATGTGTGTCTGTCTGTCCTTTATGCCTGACCAAACCACTCATTGGAACGCCATGAAACTTTGGGAAGTTATTTAGTATAGTACTGGGAAGGTTTCTAGCAAATAAAATTTTTGAAATAACTTTTCGCCTAAAAATAATCAAGATAAATATTCTAAATTATCTGTTATAATTCAACAATCTGCTCTAAATATTATCATGATGATACGATGATTTTGTAATGTAGAAAATTAGGAAAGACAAAATTCAGGATGACAAGGCAATTTATTTGAGACAAAAATAATGATACAATTCCACGGCAAGATACTATTCCTTTAACTTCCAATTACCGAGGGAACCAATTAATATTGATTTTATTAAACTTATCGAGTATTTTTCAAGGGACCGGGAAAAAATGTTCACTTTATCGAGAGATTCGTTAGACAAACCTTTACTCGGGTAAAACCCGGGCGAAGCCGGGTACGTCCGCTAGTTATAAATAAAAGACAATTCGCTGAGAGAAAAGCTTCTTTTTTATTTTTGTCGCGACCATACAATATTTCGGGCATAACAGCACTTCGACAGCTATATAACTACGACATTTAGTATCATAATTATACCTGTCGAGGGGCTGTTACAGAAAAGAAATTTGGCTATGTCAAAATCCAAAGCCGGGGGCGATATAGACCTAAAAAGCCCTTGCTTCCCCAGGGGACTATTACACCCGAAAGCTTGTATTGTCGTGATAAAAAAAAAATTCTTCCCTCAGTGAATTATCTTTTATTTATACATAGGAACATTAGCCTGTCATCTGTGTATAATAAATGAAACCATTTTAATGTGATAATAAAAATCATAGTTGAAGGTTTTACCTTGAGAATAATGACAGTGGATCACTGAAATGTCGGTCAGTAAGGTATTACCACACAAAGTTGATTGGTGTGTGTGTTCTATCTATCAATACATTTTAAGGTGTTTTTTTTCTTGTGTTAAAAAAAGTTTTACGACCGCTGACACCGACAAATGGATGGACAACGACAGATCATCTCTCCTTCTCATGTAGATCTCATCCTTCTTGGACCTTGTCGCGTCTTCAGCGCTGGTCTCTCTCTGAGATGACATCCAACCTGTTTCATCCTTTGTGTTACTCATTGACGCCTGACCACGAGGCCCATGACTGCTATTGCTTGTGGTACGACATACATATATATAATGGAGTAAGGGAGGAACAGTCATGCTGCCTATCTCACCTCAGAACATTTTGGAATTGTGTTTTGGGCTTCTTCAGTTGTCCCTTGTCCTCTCCGTTCTGTGAGGTGTTGGAGCCGGAGGAGCTTTTCCAGACGTGCCGCTTCGACGCCCGTTCCTGGACATCACGACATTTGTCAAGTAGGCTTTTTTTTCACGGATGGAATAGGTTTTAAAAATCAATATGTAATTACCAGAGCTCGTAGCACCTGGAAGGGTGTTAAAAATCAAGTATATATTCAAACAAAATATAAAATATATATTCAACTTTAATAAACATAACATTAAATTGAACTTCAATAACGATACTCGGTTTCACATATTGAATTTAAATATTTGTTTTCCGTTAATAAAAAAAAACCTTTGAGAGAATTCGTAAAACACTTGGTTATTAAACTCGTCTCATTGACCATTCACTAATATAATTGTTCCTTTAGGTATGACAGCGCGTATCTGTGTGAGCATAACACTCGACTGAAAATAAACTAAATGCGCATGCGTCACCTTGCCAGCGATAGGAAGTACACACTCCTGGACAAAAACTTAAGGAAGTTTCATATTTTAGACATACCTCTCCTTATTTGCTTATATAACGGTGGATTTCAAATACAGGTAAATTCGAACGTTCTCCTCTAAAAATTAAAATATATATAATAATAAAAAATTGTGTGAAATATATAAATTCTAGAAGGTATAACTTCCTCAAGTTTTTGTCCATGAGTAAAGAGGAAAAAAAAAAAAACAAAGCGCGGAAGAATAAACTGAGCACAATATATACATATGTTCTTTAAATTAAAGATACTTCGGCCAGTAAATCTTCCTGTTAGTGCCTTGTGAATATGGAAGCTGGAAGTGAAAGGTTCGTGTGACCGTATGAGTCCATGATGGAAATACAGTAGAACTACCTCCCTGTAGAGGACATCTAATTGCAGAGCCTGTCCTCTAGGGAGAGGTATCCTCTTACCGGAGAAGGAACTATGAATGCCGGACAGGCAACTTCTATCTTTACTATATACATATGTAGGAGACATTATAGTGTCATATATTATAGTAGATATAATGGTTTATATAGCTTATATATATATGGCTTATATAAGAGTGTATATGTAATGGACTGTTGTTCTACCTGGTACTCATAGCTTGGCTTGAGGAAGTAGTTGAGCATCTCCTGGTGGAAGACCGGGGTGATGGAGCCGCTGATGGGAGGGACGATCCACACCCAGTCTCCGGGACAGCCCCCGCGCAGCTTCTGCTCCGTCTTGAAGTGTTTCATGAAGGAGTCGCTGGCGGTGTGATGGTCCATGATGGTCACCTTGGCTTTCTGTCACCCACACACCATATAGTGTCGGCTGAATGGTAGTGTCTTTGTAGTGTTGGCTGACGGGTAGAGTCTACGTTTAAATTGGAGGAGGGTATGTGTGATGGAACCTCTGGAGATAAAACTCCGGAACAGTTTTTAGGATTCACCACTTATAAGTCATGCCCTCCCATTTTAAATTTTATCACATTGTGTAGAGTATATATATATATGTATATTTATTTATACAGATCTTTTATATATATGTGGCAATATGATAATAATGTGGGGAGAGAGAAATAAAGAAACCACAAGTTTGGAAACGGAATCTCAGGCAACTAGCGAGAGAGAGGTAGCGCGAGGGGCTGTCACCGCTGAACGACCGTTTGTGTCGCCACCACCCCCAAACTGTCCAAAAATAGACCTGAGGTTCCAAGAAAAGGCCCTGCGGTCGCCCCCTGGAATGTGGTCGTTGGTGTCCCAAATGACCGTACTTTAGCTGCGTTCTCTCTCTACGTCTCTCTCTCTCTCTCTGATTGACTGTAGATTTACTTTATTATTCCTGGAAGAGCATACATTATGACTATATATATTAATAGTATTTTTTATTTTTGGAAAAAAGAGGAAAGTAAAATATTAAGAACTACAGATTTTGAATTAAATTTGAGTCAGAATAGCAAGCTAATTCTGTATCAAATAGTATAGTTATAAGAATTTTAAGATATATAATTTTTTTAAATTCAATTTAAACATGTGAGGTTTATTTTTAAAATTTTTTTGTAATAAATAATTTGTTAGAATATATTATAAGAAAAAAAAGAAAAAAAAAAGTAACACCAGCAAAGCATCGGCAGTTACGCGTCATAGGCTGGGTGAAAAAAAGGAATAAGCGAAGAGAAAGTTTTATAGAGAAGAGCAAATACAGAACCATGATAATAATTTTCCAAATATAAAATTAAGCTAATTAGAGAGAGAAGTATTTTTTTTTGCTCTATTTTCTCTCTTGATGAAAGAAGATAGATTTTTGTGAATTTTTTTAAAATTATTTTTTAATTATTTTTTTTATTAAATTTTATTTTTAAATTTTATTATTAATAATAATTTTAAAAAATTAACCAAAAAAAATCGCAAAAATCTATCTTCTCTCATCAAGAGAGAAAATAGAGCAAAAAAAAAATACTTCTCTCTCTCTAATTAGCTTAATTTTATATTTGGAAAATTATTATCATGGTTCTGTCTTTGCTCTTCTCTTTAAAACTTTCTCTTCGCTTATTCCTTTTTTCACCCAGCCTATGACGCGTAACTGCTGATGCTTTGCTGGTATTACTTTTTTCTTCTTCTCTTTTATTATAATATATTCTAGCTAATTATTTATTACAAAAAAAAAATAAAAAATAAACCTCACATGTTTAAATTAAATTAAAAATATATATAAATCTTAAAATTCTCATAACTATACTATATATATATATATTAATTCTAAAAAAGTAGCGTTAAAAATTTGTATCAATTTTCAAACGTAGAGTTATTTCTTGTTCCAAAATCACTTTATTAGGTACCGGTCAACAAGAGCAACCTAGTTTATGATAATTGAAACAATGATAATATATGAAGGTTATTCACATATTAAACAAAATGTTAACGCGGGATTCAATCCTGGTTCATGGCTGTCGGGAATCGAGGGTGTTACCCACTCGTTCACTGACTGTTTTTTTGTAGATTTATTTTTTTAAAAACCCGCATGTGTGCACAATATATTTATATTCGAAAATTGTGTTTGAGCAATCCATATATTAATTTATATAAAATAATATTTATTTTTGGAGATAATATATTTTATTTCTTCAATATTTCGTGTAGCAACACGCCAAAGAATTTCCCCGAAGAAGTTTGGCGTGTTATCACACGAAATATTGGAAAATAGAATATATTTGATAGAAAAAAAAAAACATTATTTTAAATAAATATGCATTATATTGAACTCTTAAAAATCTTTACAGAGAAAGTAAATCAGACTACGGTTTTCAACTATATATAAGTAACGAGGAATGTCACCTGGAAGCTGTGCAGGACAGCTATGTTGACCTCCACCAAGGCCCGGTCTCTCCACAGCGGGGTGTTGGGGTCGGCCAGCTCCGAGCAGATCTTGTCTTTGATTTTCTGTCAGCAGAGCACACACCTCTTAAATCTACACTTCAACCTGGACCTTGTAAATATCGTATATATTTTTGTTTGGAGCATGGCTTTTAAAGGACAAGGCGACAAATGCAAACGTTTTTTTAGGCAACCTATATTGTATGTGGTGTTTCAATAATATTTAACAGTAATGTCATAGTCGGGTATTGGGATAGAATACAAAAAAAAAATCAAGTATAAAAATGTAGCGAGGTATATTAAAGGTATTAGAAAAAGGCAGAAGAATTGGAGGATGGAGCATATTAAAAGGAAATGAAATGAAGAAAGTTCTGAAGGAGGTAAAATGAGTTGAAAGGTAACGCAAGAAGGAAGAATAAATGGACTGGATGGGAGTCTATGAAAGCGTGGCACCTTGGGGACAATGACCAGCTCAAGAAGAGCAGCGGAACTAGAGAAGAAGCCCAATGTGTAGTTACCGGCAGGATGTTGAGACGCGAGGAGTCGCACAGGTTCCGAGCCCCGATCTCTGTGCTCATGTACCAGCCGTTGAAGGGACAGGCGGTGTACTCGATGCCACCACAGTCCAGCAGCATGTTGGCCACAGCGGGAACGGCGTACCACTTCAGTCCCAGGTCCTTGAACCATTCGTATCTGGGACACTTTCAACTGTTAGTAATGCTGCCTTGTGAATATGGCAGCTGGAAGTGAAAGGTTCGTGTGACCGTATGATTCTAGGATGGAAAAACAGTAGAACCTCCCTGGACACCTAATTTCAGAGCCAAAGTGTCCTTTAGGGAGAGTTTCTAAATCGTAAAAATGGTAATTTATCAAATGAACACTGTCCTTTGTGGAGAGGAGTCCACTAGCGGAGTGTCCGCTAAAGGGAGGTTCTACTGTATGTGCAAATTATAAAAGCAAAATGAACGTAAAATAGTTATAGCAATAGGGTAGAATAAATTGACGTAATCGCGCGGGCGGTGGGAGGATCTGCTACTGATGAGCCTAGCAGTCCCAAATTTGTTCATTTTAAGTTCAATAATTGTAGACCATTATTCTTTATTTTTCCAAAGCAAATAGCGTTGTTATTCTATCATCAACATCTTAACGTCTCAAATCCCTGAAGATTTCATAATGGAATGGCGGACCTTCATTCGGTACCCCTTAATTTCTGATTAGCAGGCTTCATTTTTTTGACACACACAATAATAAGATATAATAATTACTATTGAATGATTGAAAATTAATAAATATTTTATACAATATACTTAGTTTTATAAAGCGAAGTCTTTCGTTCTTAGATTTTATTTTTCTAGCTTTCGGGCCAACAAACCCTTCAACAGGTCTTTAAACACAATGTACATATCCTAAAATTCTGCTTTCTTAGCTTTCGGGCCAAGAAACCCTTAAACAGGTGTTAAAACAATGTACATGTCCTAAAATTCTACTTTCCTAGATTTCGGGCCAAGAAACCCTTCAACAGGGCTTGACACAAAGTATCACAAGAATATCCCACATATACAGCACCTAAACAAATTCAAATACACTTGCCATAACTTCAAGTCACATGTAAACCAATGCTCCTAGACCTTGAAAATGGCGACAGTTTGTCATCGAAAACAGTGAAAACGTTCTACATAAGACGCTGACGAGTATTATCATTTCTAATGATATATAAAATACCTGAAACTATGATTTCCACAACTCACCTGGGATGCTCGAAGTGCACGAACATGACCAGGTCTTCAGGGATTTCATAGAAATCCGGGTCCTCGCCAGGAATCTGCAGGATCCACGGCAGGACGTCGAAGCGAGACCTCGGGGGCTTCCATCCTATACGCAGGGCGATGGAGGTGATCTCGACATTGTTGGGGTCTCCCAGGACGGAGCCGTCTTCCTGGCGGTAGCCGGCGAAACTCAGCAGCTGGCCGTTCCACACCCGGTAGTCCCCGCGTCCTGGCAACCGCGGGGGAAACACCGAGATAGCCGATCTATGGGGCAGCACCGAGATCTATGTGAACATCTCTTCTCGCAACATCGATAGTGATTTTTTTGGCAATAAAATTCAAAGAATTAGGATCACACTAATATATTTGATGATTATCCGTCAAGAAGAGAGAGAGAGAGACAATTATCTTAACTTTATTGACACTAGTCAACAATAAAACCAAAATAATTACAAAAATTAAAAACTTGAATATATATAGCAGACTGATCCCTCACTGAAGGAACGTCTGGAATTCTTCAGTTTCACAAGCCGCCCTGAGTTCGGACAGCTTTTGTCTTATATAGTGGTTGCTGTCCTCAACACTCGCTATTACACGGAAGAAGAAGAGAGAGAGAGAGAGAGAGAAGAATAAAAAGAATAAGGAGAGAGAAAGTGCTCGCAGTATAAAGACAATCAAAACCTTCCATCAATTTTGATTCAATTTTATCTCGACAATTTTACATTCTTCTAGTCATCAAACTTAAAACATCATACAAACTAAAGATAAAACTACATCTCGCAATAAGGATTATTATCATTGTCAAATAATTGATGTTTTATCCGAGTAGCTCATAGAATGAGACACCACAAAGAACATGATCATGCAACTGTAGTAATTACAAACATGGCAATACCTGATGTTGCCTTCGTTGGTAGCGTAGCGGAGATGGGCGCAGAGCAGATCAAACATCTCCTTGGTGGTAGTCGCCTTGCGGCCGTCGAACAGCTGATACCATCAGTACCACAGAATATTGCATTGGAAATTGATGTCTCACATATTTACATAATGTTGAAGAGTTGATAGATAATCATCACAATACTATATAATTATAATTAAATGTTACACACATGTTCATCTAAGGTGAAGTATTAAGAAAGAAGAATTGTTCCAGATCTCCATCAGTATATTAAAACCGTATAAAAAAAAATACTAAAGAGCTAATATATACCATAGTTGATAATTTGAAGCTACTATAAAAAGATTTCGTGTCAAATGTGTGTCACAATATACTTTTTATATCAAAAATTTCTCTCGGCCTCTCTCAAATTTCGACAGGTATATCAGCGTTTATCATCTCATAAAGTGTAGCCTCAACATTTCTTATCATTTACTGGCTGGAATTATCGCCGGAAACATGAAAACCTGTTGTTGCATGGAGATAAGACATGTTTTGTTTTACCACAGAAATTGCGTCCACACATTTTACATAGAGAATTTCTTCTAAGGAAAACTATATCTGTAACACAGATACATACGATACATAGGTAGGTTATCTCTGCCATTTCATACACCGTTCTGGACCGGTGACTATTGCAGGGGACGGTTATTTTGGCATTTCATACACCGTGCTGTGTAGCACCTTCGTCTGATACCAATACGAAGAGTATAGGCTAATAGCGTCCAAGACAATTCTCTTCTAATCTTTTGTACCATTCTCTGAATGTTGGATCATTATTGCTCGACCAATCTGTCCATTACACAGTTATTTTAGAAGATTTGTGAATCTGAAAGTTCCTCTGAGTGAAGAGTATAGGCCACGACCATTCTTACCAGTTGTACCATTCGCTGTATTGTGGAATATTCTTTCTCGACCAATCTGCTCGATTCCCCGTTATTTCAGAATATGTGTGTGTCTGCAAGAGATACTCTGAGTAGAAAGTATAGACCAAGATTATTATCACCATTTGACCATTCGCTGAAGGATAGAACGTTTTTGAGACAGGTCAATCAGTCCATTACCCAGTTATTTCAGAAGACATGTGTATCTGAAATTTCCCTGAGTATAGAGTATAGGTGAGTATAGGCCACGATGCAATTATTACCTCACCATTTGCCCTGTTCGCTGCAGGAACGAAAAGAAGACCGGGGACATTAAAGACTTTTCACTTCCTTAAGTTTTGTCCAAGAGTGTAGGTGCACAATAAGTCGCAATCTTCTATCCGCCTTGATTACCACGGTCTGTATATTACGTGCCATATATAAATTTTGATATAAGTGAAGGACTATTTTGCATCCATGAAGGAGTACTGAAGATTTGGACTTACTTGAAGCCGCTTGGACCACTGGATCCGGCCGATACACCGGGAAGCATTACGCCAGGCCAGCCGAGTCCCGTAGCTCAGTTCATTCTCAGTCTGCTCGTAGGTCCGAGTCTTCTCGATGGACTGACGGACCTCTTCCCAGCGTTTCTGGTGAGCCTCAGAGTTGAGTCTGTTCCACACAGCGATCAGAAAGGTTGCAAGCAACTCAACAAAAATCATTCAGGATAGAATTGAAAATAAAAAGATAAAATTAGCAAATACAAAACAAGAAAACTATTTTGTCTTTTAGTTTATTTATGCATATAGACATGCTGATGCCAACATAATCAGAAAGGATTTAATTCCTCTGCTTAGAACCAACACCAATACATTCTAACTAAATTTGGTATGACAATCCATATATCTAGAAGTCTCGTCCTATAATTCTTGGGTCGATCTTTCATAAATTTTATATGAAACAAAGTGATGAACTAAAGTAGGAAACCAGAAAGACACAGAACCAATTAAATACAGATCATCAAAACATCTACTAACCTCGATTCACACAGTGAACTTTGAAGACAAAGTTAAAAGACGAAAGCCCATTGTAGAGAGTCGATTTTTGGCAGAGAACGTCTTTGATAGACTTGATCAAATAATTGAACATGAAATGAATAAAAGAGGATTAATAGATATTAATGACATTTTATGAAATATATACTGTTTTTCGCAATTAAACGTGTAAAACATAAATATTTTTACGAAACACTTTTCCTATGTTAACTATAATGCTCTTAATTCCAAATGTGAAAAAAGGTTCCTAAAATTATGATGGATGTGATGATATTCAAGTTTAAAATGAATGTTTTTATAATATAAAGTATTCATTATCACAGGTTTGCGAATTTCGACAAATTACAAAAAAAAAGGTACAAGACGTCGCAACTCTTTTTATTAATTGATTCAAGCAGCTTTCAGGCAAGCCCTTCTTTAGAAAACTGAAACACATAGAATTATGTGCTTGAAGGGCTTTCCCGAAAGCTACTTTAATCAATTAATAAAAATAATTGCACGTCTTATTTCTTTTTTGGAGAATAAAGTAGATTAATAGTTATTTTAGAATCGTTTGTGATGTTTAGGGAGGGTGATAAACATTTGCATATATATATATATAAGATATCCTGACCAGGAGCACATGTGCTTTACAGAAGGCAGAGCGCCATCTGGTGGAACAGAAATAAACTAAACATTGATTTAACCTGTTCCCTGATATTTGGCCAACCCAATTTCTTGATAAATCAAGAAAAGCCATCCACGAACGCGTTTCGCACTGTTGGCGCTCGTCAGCGTGGAGTCTTGATTTATCAAGAAATTGGGTTGGCCAAATATCAGGGAACAGGCTAAATCAATGTGCCTTCTGCAAAGCACATGTTCTCCTGGTCAGGATATGCCATTTTTATTTTTAATATCAACACCTGACCTTTTTATTTATTTATTTTTCTATATATTTTTTTCACATATAGGATATATAAAACTACTTTGTATACTCCAGTACGCTGTATTTGAGGAAGTACAGAGGGTTTGATACGAAGTAGGAAAGGTTTCAGTATGCCAATCAACCAACCTCTTAATGCTGGTGAAATATTCCTTGTAGAAATCTTCGGCCTCTCGCAGAGCGTCTTCCTTGGTCTTGGTGGGCTTGTTGGAGAGGTTGTTCATCAGGGCGCCTTGACAGCATGTCGTAGTGCAGTACCCGGGCTGGTGACAACGTCTATTGTTAGTACATCACCAGAATACAGCCATACCTACGACCGTCTTATACATTCGTTTCGGTCAAATTAACGTTGAGTTTAAAGTGCACCTTTGCATATAGTAAGAAAAAAGGCATCTTCTTATCTTGCAACTAAAACTATATATACATATACATATCTATGAGGAGATCTCCTATGAATGGTTTTGTTTGCAGAGAGAGATAACGAGGAGATGAAGAGGATGGCGGAGGAAGTATGGAGAGACCTTGGGGTCCACCCTCAGTAGAGGAAGGCATTGAAGGAGGGAGATATGGAGAGACCATGTGACCACCCTCAGTAGAGGAAGGCATTGAAGGAGGGAGATATGGAGAGACCATGTGACCACCCTCAGTAGAGGAAGGCATTGAAGGAGGGAGATATGGAGAGACCATGTGACCACCCTCAGTAGAGGAAGGCATTGAAGGAGGGAGATATGGAGAGACCATGTGGTCCACCCTCAGTGGAGAAAGGCATTGAAGGAGGAGGAAAGGTGTCATCCTATGTGTAAACGGACAGATGTGGGGACACTCACCGTCTTGGCGGTCTTATGCAGGGTATCACTGATAAGTTCTTCTGGCCCCACATGTCGCAGCAGGACGTGGGACGCCATCTTGTCACAGTCTGCAATACCACATTGAGTCAAATTATACACTTGGCTATAATAAAATACAAATATATCTAAAATAGCTAAATAATTGTTTAAATAACTTGATTATAACTTAGAGATGTGTTATAACCTGGAACAACATGCTTCCGTGTAGTCATCTGACATACCATTGTTATTTGAACAATTACTTAGAGTCAAAATTCGAAACTATTATAGACGCCTATGATTCTTTTTAAAAATAAACAATTTCTACTGTCCTTACTGCAATGGAAAAATTAATGGGAGGGTTCACCACTGATGAGCAAGGCCCTCCCATTAAATTTTCCATTGCAGTAAGGACAGTATAAATTGTTTATTTCTAAATAGAATTATACGCGTTTATAATAGTTTCGAATTTTGATAACAGATGGCGCGCTAATGCATCATAATGACTTAGCGTATTTTAGTCATATGACCACAGCAAAAATATATATCAGCTCTAAGTTTTTATTTATTTCTACATTACAAGCCTTTTCGGGGAATTTTCTTTATCAATCCAAAGCGAAATACATTTAGTAATCATGTATTTTGCTTTGTTTGATAAAGAGGATTTCCAGAAAGCTTTTAACATAGGAATAACAAAAAGCTAAAATCGTTGATATCTACAAGGTTCGGTCAATAAATAATGCCCAATCGATAATGATTGTTTTGTTGACAAATTAGGGAAAACTGAAACTCTGTATATAATAATTCCTAACAGTTCTCAATATATTAGAATCATTCAATATATCCACCTTCCTTCTGTACATATTTGATCCAGTGTTGTTGCCAACCTGTAAAAGCCCTTTGGTAAAACGCCTTATCCACTTCTTTGAACCACCATCTAACAGCTTGGATTAAAATTGCATCAATTTAAAATATTTTCCCAAGTGAAAAAACTATTTAATATCTTTCGAACCAATTAAATCTTGAAGGCGCCATGTCAGGGGTGATGCCATCTATTGACCGTAAACTGGCGGACTTAGGACGGTGACAAAGCCACGAAACCAGCTTTAGCAAACTGAGAAACATCCACCCGAAGACCATGGCTTCGGGCTAATGGCCCTCGTCCGTCCAGGGTGGGCATTATTTCATTAGATCCACAAGGAATCAAAGGATATATTTACAATCTATCTAAGAGGTGTTTAAGTGGACGCTTCTCAATTTGCCAAAGCTGCTGCTGTGGGTTTGTCACCGACCCGAGCCGCTAGTTTGTAGTGACAGTCAATAGATGGCATCAAGGTTTGACGGGAGAGATGACCTTTATTAGTAGTTTTTTTGTTAAAAAATACGGGTAAGCTATTTTCTTTTCACCAATCTTGCGGATCCGAGGGCCAAAAAAAAAAACAAGTTTAGGAAGGGCTGATCTCTACATGACATAAATTGATAATCCTTCAATTACTTAGCACGCTAAGATCCTGTAGTTTGCAGTTGATGACCAAGTTGAACACAATGGACAGGTCAGGACATTGCCCTCAATGTGGTGACATGTCATACAATGTCCAAACACCGTGGCTGACTGACGCCTGTTTATCTGGAACATTTGGTGTCGTGCCAATTGGGGACCTTGTGTTAGCTTCTTAAAGTTTTCTCTTTTGTTATTCCGGATTTGTGAATGACTCTTACATAACAATAAATATAACTAAGTGGTTACATCATAATTAATTTATAAATGTAAATAGAGGATTTTCTAAAATATATTATCCGAACATATATACCTACTTTTAAAGGCACACATCCGTACTGTATTTCAAAATCGAATGAATTCACGCGACATACAGGAATAACGGTGTTAATAATCAATTCCAACATACCTTCGCACCACGTTATGTTAAATAAATTATTTCCTGAAGGATAGCAGCATTCCAGTATTATTAACGGCTTTGTGTTCTATTCGATTCGGAGAAATATACATTTTTATAGTTGAAGAGACATCATATGGGTAAATATCAATTTAATTAAATCGATAGATTTCAACATCATATAAATGACCAAAGGAAAGTAAGAGACACAGAGAAAGAAGCTAAGAGATTAAAAGAAGGGAATGAATAGACCTGTTATTCCCAATTTGTTATCGTCACGAGACACCAGAAAAATCCATGAGAGAAACAAAGACATCCTATTAATTCAATTGATAAATTTCAGTTGAGAGAATAGAGGCTGAGAACAAGAGAGAGTAGGAAGTGAGAGTAGGTAAAATGCACGTTGAAGAAAATCGGTAGACCAAGGTTATAATCTCCAAGATAACGATAAAGACATATCCATAAGGATCAGAGAAATCTGGTTGATCTAACCGATATATTTCAGTCGAGAAGATAGGGAAAAAGCGAATGGATCGAAACTGAGAGAATTAAAAAGAGGATAAAGAAAGCAGGTATTCCAAGTTAATCATTGCCAAGCCATTGACACCGGACAAATCCATAAATGTCATAGGAATCCTGTTAAATAAATGAATACAATGTGAGAAAGGAAAAGTCCTTAAAGAAAACCAGTATTCATAGTTTATCGTCCCTAAAATATTGACACCAGGGGAAAAAAAACAAGGGCATAATATTAATTCAACAAAATATTTCTACCAGTTGAAAGAGAACATAGAGAAAGAGAAAGTGAAAGAGGGTGAAGTAACCCGGTATATCCAAGGTTATCACTGTCAAGTTGTAGACACCGAACAAATTCACAGGAAGCATAGACATCGTGCTAACTTCACGAGTATGTTTCTACCAGTCAAAAGAGAAGACAGAGAAAGAAAGAGTAAAGAGAAAAAGTGCAATAAAGACCCTGAAGGAAACCGATATTCCAAGGTTATCACCATCAAGCTGTAGACAACGAACAAAACACAAGAAGTATAGGACATCGGGCTAACTCCACGAATATGTTTCTAACATTTAAGAGAGAACGTGGAGAGAGGAAATATAGACTCTGAAGTAAATCGGTATTCCAAGGTTATCACCGTCAAGTTGCAGACACTGGACAAATTCACAAGAAGCATAAACATCGTGTTAATTCTACGAATATATTTCAACCAGTTGAGAGAGAGAGAATATGGAAATAAATAGAGTAGAAAGAAAGTGACATAAAGATACTAAAGAAAATCGGTATTTCAAGGTTATCACCGTTAAGTTGCAGACACTGGACAAATTCATAGAAAGCATAGACATTCTGTTAACTCCACGAATATATTTTTACCAGTTGAGAGAAAACATGAAGAGAGAGATAAAGAGAGTAGAGAAAAGTGAAATAAAGATGCTAAAGAAAACCGGTATTCCAAGGTTATCACCGTCAAGCCGTTGACACCGGAGGACGGAAAGAGAACCTTCCCGGAAGGGAACATCTTCCCTGGAACCACTGACGGGAAGTCAACTTTTTACCAAACCTCCTCTCGATCCTTGCATTTTGTCGATACCTTTGTGACATCTTCCCATGTCATCCATCTTACTGTCCAGACTAAGGATCAATTCTATGGGACACAAACCATACGGCGAAACCCTGAATACTACTTCAGCACTTTGCCACCAGATTTTTAAAAAGAAATACATTTTATAACAAAAGAGCGAATAGATAAACCCAATATAAAAGCTATTCGTTTTAATGCATTTGTACACCGTATCCGGAAAATACGTAACTATATATATGTTTTCCTCAGATATCCCAAAAATAACACTCACGGCCGCCTGACTAGAAATTCAATTATTGTGAAGTTCAAAGATCGAGGGCTTCTGGCATCATTCCAATCGCTAAATTGTGACTATTTTGAGGTACATTTTAGTATTCCTTTCATGCTAGAGTAGTAATTTGGCTATGTATTGTATAACCATCAAAAACAAGATGTATTGTTATGATGCTACTACATTTGATAACCTTTCAACTGCAGGGCCTCGTCTATTTGATATAGAGCCTATTTAATAGAGAACTTCTCTTCTATTTGATAGAGAGATTATTGTAAGGCCTCTATCTGATAGAGAGCTTATTGTAAGGCCTCCTCTATCTGTTAGAACAAATTGAAAGGCCTCTTCTATTTGATATAGAGCTTATTGTAGGGCCTCTTCTATTTGATATAGAGCTTATTCTAAGGCCTTCTCTATCTGATAGAGCACACTGCAGGGCCTCTTCTATTTAATAGAGAGCTTATTGTAGGGCCTCTTCTATTTAATAGAGAGCTTATTGTAGGGCCTCTTCTATCTGATAGAACACACTGCAGGGCCTCTTCTATTTGATAGAGATCTTATTGTAGGGCCTCTTCTATCTGATAGAACACACTGAAAGGCCTCTTCTATTTGATAGAGATCTTATTGTAGGGCCTCTTCTATTTGATATAGAGCTTATTGTAGGGCCTCCTCTATCTGATATAGAGCTTATTGTAGGGCCTCCTCTATCTGATAGAACACAATGAAAGGCCTCATATTTGGTAACGGACTTTTTGTAAGGCCTCATCTATCTGATAGAACACACTGAAAGGCCTCTTCTATTTGATATAGCTTATTTTAGGGCCTCTTCTATTTGATAGATAGCTTATTGTAGGGCCTCTTATATCTAATAGAACACACTGAAAGGCCTCATATTTGATAGAGGACTTTTTGTAAGGCCTCATCTATCCGGTTGATGCAGGTTTTCTATAATATTTTAATATATTGGAACATTTATATATCGCATAAAATAATATTTGAAAAAAAAAACCTATATATATACACGTTTTTGTTTGCGAGTTTATTTTGAGAACCTTTATACTTTACTTTTATTCTGTCTTTTTGATATATTCGTCAAATATGCATCATCTTACAATCAGCTTAGTTATAAAGTGAAAGCTATACTCCGAAATGTTATAAACTCGTTTGTCAGCATAATTGAATGAACTGACAGTGAACGAAATGCCATATATATGTACACAAGCATTATATAAACTATAAATTGAATTTAGCAATGCTTACCTATATTTCCATTTATCATGGCTTGTTATGAAGTGAACAGGAGACAGTAATGTTGTTGTTGTGTATGACCACTTTTAGTACTTAGAATAAAAAATAATGATATTAATTTTGCATTTTCCCTATATTAAATTTATGTATTTTAATATTTTTACATCTAAAAGAGAAAGAAAAAAAAAGTTAAAATTTTCATATTATTATTATTTTTTTAAATAAGCAAATTATTTTTTAATATTGTGTTGAGAGAAAATAGCCTTGTAATCTAATAATGCAACAAAAAAGTGCAATATTTTTAATAAGCAAACTATTTTAAAAAGTTTTATCAATGCGTAAAATATCGCGCGAAGAGATAATATTTGATTATAAATCATAAGAAATATATTTTGTGACAAAAATTAATTGAAAATTTTATCGATAAATGCCAATTAAAAAATTATCATTGTAATTAGCTCTAATATTAGCTGATATGAAATAATATTTGCGGAAGAACATTTCTCGATGCCATTTATAGTAATTATATATATGCACCTCTACAAACATATAAGCTTATGTCCATAAGTTCCAAAACACTCCTAAATTGCCTACTTTACTAAAAATTCAGGGAGTATATATAAAACAATCAAATACAATAGTAGAGTGGTTTAGAGAAAAATTTTGCGAAACTGCTTAGAGGGTTCACCACTGATGAGCAGAGCCCTCTCTCATCTAATTATTATTATTTTAGTTAGTTAAGCCAGGTTTTCCCCTGGAGCCACGTACAGAAGTCACCAACTACCCGGGCTGACACCTTCTTGGTTTTATTTATAATACCAGTTGAAGTCCAATTACTGAGGTGGTGCCATGAAGATTTATTTCTTTGGACATTTTCTAGAGATGCTGGACTAAAGTTTATGATCCTTAAGAGGGTGGCCGTCAGTAATCTTTGGTATTGGAAGGTTGGGCAGAGAGAGAGAGAGAGAGGTGAAGAGGTCCACGGTTTGGTCTTCATCTTGGTAATGGGAGCAAGTTGGGTCTCTCCTCTAATAATTTCTATCATTACAGTAAGGCGCGCGCCTCTGTAGAGATAATATCTGATAAGATATATTATATTGCCTCAAAATAATGAAAAAATTATAATATGATTGTCTTTAACACTTTATTGTTTATAATATATTTTTTAATGATTGGCCACTTTCATATTTGTGAAAGAATTTGTGTAAGAAAACATATATTTGTATATATTACTAATGTCTTCCAATCTTACGCGCTTAGTTTATTTAGACACCTATTCCGAGAAATGCTACAAAACAGTAATAAAGTATAGAACAGCAGATATAACTATAAACAGAAACACCAAATACAATATAAGAATTGTCCGGTAGATTGAATTGGCGAAATCGCCGGAAAGGTTCACCATTGATGAGTCAGACACTCTCAATTAATTTCTCAATGCAGTTAGAAAAGGTGAAGTAGAGTATGAACGAAATTGTTTTATATACTTAGAATAGTTAAAATTCTAAAGATTTTTCAGAATGAGTTTCTTTTTTTATATATACACTCATGGACAACACTTAAGAAAGTTGTACCTTTTAGAAAATATATCGGGATTCAGACAATAACTCTGAAATATACATTCATGGACAACAGTTAAGAAAGTTGTACCTTTTAGAAAATATATCGGGATTCAGACAATAACTCTGAAATATACATTCATGGACAACACTTAAGAAAGTTGTTCCTTTTAGCAAGTATATCGGGATTCAGACAATAACTCTGAAATATACACTCATGGACAACACTTAAGAAAGTTGTGCCTTTTAGCAAGTATATCGGGATTCAGACAATAACCCTGAAGAAGTTTTGTCTATGAGTGTATATTTATATTATCCATTTATAATTTGTATATATGGAGTGGTGTGAAAATACATAAGAAAAAGGCGCATCTCCGGCTGATACAGCTTAACTTATCAATTTGTTCCCAGCACGATTTCTCACTTCCATACTATTTTTCATATATGCAAAAAAAGTTTATTAATATAATGGGAAAAGGCTGGAAGATGTTATTTATGTGTCTAAAATGGGCAAAGTCTTTCAATCACCTTATTGTGTTCAGCACTGGGTTGATCAACAAAACACATTGTTTCAATTCATTTTTAAATGAGAGAAGTCGCTTGATGCATGCATTTTTAAAGGAGAAAGAGGCAATTTTGTCCACACTTGGTTATCTCGTGTATCTTCAATAAAAGTCACTGTGTATCAAATATCTTTCAGAGTTATTGTCTGAAAATCCCGATATACCTGTTAAAAGATACAACTTCCTTAAGTTTTGTCTATGCGTGTAAATTAATAGGTAATAATATGTGAAAAATTCCCGATTTCATCATTAATTTGGAATAAAAATTTCACATGTGGGTTAAAAGGGGGAGAAAAGAGACACATACAACTACTCTTTCACTTCATATTTACATATATTTTCATATTCAAATTGTAATGACTCTGCAAAATTTTCTTTTTAATCGTATACAGTTTCGGAATAAGAAACAGCAATTCTTTCTTTACCCAAGACATAAAAATGTAAAAGCTACTTTTGAGGGCAACTAAACATATAAAATATCGTGAACAAGGAAGATATTTTTATGTTTATTTACCTTCAAAACACATAAGACTTTGTAAAAAGGTTTATAGGGGAATATTAAAATACATAGTTACTTTAACAAGACATTAAAATAGTCTTAAAATATGAATTTTATAGCGAGATTTATGGAATTATCTTTTCTGACAGCAGAGCATGGTTATAGCAACATAATTCTGAGGTACCCAAGTTTTGGATCACAAATATTTGAACTGTAGGTATAACAACATAAAATCTCTTGATTAAAATCTCCTGGATATAAATAAAAATAATACAACAGGTTTCTGGAGATGATTTTCTTTTTATCAATGTAATCTCAAGTTTCGGGAATTTCTGCCCTTCTACTGGAGTACAAAAAAAGAGAATAATAATAAACATTTTTTGCAAATTATTATTCGTTTCTATGTGCTCCTGTAGAAGAACAGATATGCCCGAAAACTTGAGATTAAATTAATAAAGAATCTCCAGAAACCTTTGTTGTATTATTTAACATAAAATCTTGGTTCCAGGTAAAGTTGTTAGAGCGTGATTCGGCTGTTATATGTGATAGACCAAATTAGTTAGATAAAATCAGAATAGAGAACAGATCATTCATCAAGAACCTCTTCACAAGAGCATCGCTAAGTACGTGGTTAGCTTTTCTTGATTAATCAAGAATAGGTATTTGACCAATTCTGTAATAAATAAAAATCAATGATTAGTTGATATTTATTCCGACAGATGGAGCAAACCATCAGCAATTTTTAATTGCACGATTAGAAAATGCTATTGTCATTTATAAAATATTGCTTTAAAAGTAAACCTTTTTTGAGAATATGGAAACAAAATTAGGGTAAATCTAAGAAATTAGATAAGGGTATAAATAATATTATAATATAGGTACAATGAATCAATCATATACCCACAGCAAGATTTTTTCTACAATTTCTCTATACTCAACTTTCATTCCCACGCGCGCTGAAAAATGACAACTCTTAATAAATGTTGTTGTTCTATTCAAATGATCCTCTCAATTGTGTTGTATGTTTTTGGGAGAAATTGGGAGAAAAGAGAGGTCAATATAAAGAGAGAAAGTGGAAACGATAAGAGATTGTGTAAGATGGCCAAATACAGAAGAACGCATTGTCATTATATACATTCATTAAATTATATGTGTAAATAAGTTTGTGTAATTGAATATGTGTACTAAATAATTATGTGTGTATTAAATTATAATAAACATACCACGCAGACAAGAAAATCATATTTTTTAGAATAGTTTTTATATTCTTCCTTTTGGAAAATACCTTTAGTAACCATAGAAATAATTAAAGGAAAAATAGTAGGAAGTAGGGTTAAAATAAACTACAAAGTGTGTGTTACTTATTTATATTTAATATAGAACTTGAACTTTCGAGTTTTTTTTTATACCTTTAGTAGTTTCTTCATTGTTTAGGTTGCTGATTGGTTGTTAGATTCACGTGTGTCTTGGCTAGGTTAGGTTAAGTTAGGTTAGTATATCGCTTGAAAAATTAATGAAAACCACGCGACAAACATGAACGTGTAGCGACCATCTACGAACAGCGTTTGTAGCTTACTGTAAACAGTGATGTGTAAGAATTCTTGGGTTATTTTCTTACACCACAACTCAACTATCAACAGATTTCAATTGGATAAATACATCGTTACATCGTTGACGAATGAAGACATTGAGACATGAATGTTTCTTTTCACAAATAAATCAAACTTCTACTGTCCTTACTGCGATTAAAAAATATTGGGGAGGGAGGTTCGCCAAATAAAGGCAGTTTCGCCAATTTAATCTACTAGACCGCTTTTTTAGATATCTAATACTGTATTGGATCATTCTGTTTATATATGCTACGCTAAATGGTGGAATCTCAGAAATGGTATTTAAGCACACTATGTACATAAGCTTTTAGGACAGTAGAATTACATATAAATATTTGCATCGAGCAATGCTCTTCCTCAAACAATAAGAAAAAAGTTAGGCATAAATTAAAACAAATCATCGCATTTTTCATCGCAGTAAGGACAGTAGAAGTTTGATATATTTGTGAAAAGAAACATTCGTGTCTTAATGTTTTCATTCGTTATATATAGATGGCGTGTTATTGATTTGTATTAAAATACATCGTTGATCTTTACCTCAGATATTTCAAATTCTACAAAACTGCTATCAATGTACGGAAGGGCTCATGGGATCCGACGACTGACTGTTTGGGCGTCGAGCGGCCTGTGACTCTACACTCGCTCCCGAAATGCGTAGTGTCGCTGGAGACCCGCTGGCGATTCTCCACCAAACTCTGCAGCGGTGGTAGAGGCATCGCCGGTCGCCTGTTTTTATTTTAAGGAGACATGAGAAATTTTGTTCACACTTGGTTAACTTGTGCGTCTTCAATAAAGGTCACTGTATATCAAATATCTTTCAGAGTTATTGTCTGAATCCCGATATACATGCTAAAAGGTACAATTTCCTTAAGTTTTGTCTATGAGTGTATTCAGAAATTTAAAATTTTAAAGTGGCTAAATTTAGTGGTAAAATGATTTATAGAGGAGAAATATAAATATATTTTTTGAGTTTAGGAAAGCAAGGACTTACACATAGGGGAAGTGAACCAACAGACTGTGTACTTTTGCATGTATTGACAAGATGTCAATAAAATTATTTTTATTGTCATTGTCTACACTCTCTCCCTTCGTGCTAAGATGTACATACTTTTAAAACTAATTTGTGAACATCCTTCTCCTTTCGGGGAATCTTTATAAGACCAGTGGTCTTAATAAAGTTTGCGTGTGTAGACAGTGATGTAGCTGATAATAACGTACTATATAACTATTTAAGTAGTAGAGAGAATGCACTGCACTCTTTTACTACATTAGAATAACTAAATATAATAAAGAAAAGCATCAATGTTGGTCAAATTTGTCTGTGACACTTCTTCTGATCGCATATATGCAACGATTACATATCCAAAGAAATAAAAATTGTTATCATTTGCCATTTTTTTACAAAAATTATATTTCATGTGGAAACATACGTATCCGAATGAAACTCGAGTATTCTAAGGACAAATTAAAGCTCCTTTTATACATTGAAATAGGTAATGCAGACAATCGCCAACATTTGAACCTTACGATTTAGGATGATAAATACACTCATGGTAAAACTTAAGAAAGTGGAAAGTCTTTGATATCGCCGGTCGTCTGTTTTTATTTTAAGGAGACATGAGAAATTTTGTTCACACTTGGTTAACTTGTGCGTCTTCAATAAAGGTCACTGTATATCAAATATCTTTCAAAGTTATTGTCTGAATCCCGATATACATGCTAAAAGGTACAACTTCCTTAAGTTTTGTCTATGAGTGTATTCAGAAATTTAAAATTTTAAAGTGGCTAAATTTAGTAGTAAAATGATTTATAGAGGAGATATATATATATGTATATATATTTATTTGAGTTTAGGAAAGCAAGGACTTACACATAGGGGAAGTGAACCAACAACTGAAACGTGGACCAGATCTAGGAAAAACTCAGATTTTCAAAACTTAACTATGGAAATTCATTAGAGCAAAACAGACTGTTAAAATGAAACTTATATTTCGACGATTAAAATGATATATACGTAAAAACAAAATCCAAATATATTTTTTCTCAAAATTTGAATGAGAGTTAAAGAAGAATGTTGAATTTACGACTCGGCCAGGTCGTTTTCTTTTTTTTTTTTTAATAAATCATAGGCTGTAATTGTCCATGCCTCAAGGACATAGTCTCCCTAAATGGTCCCAATTGTACGTGGCTTTAATGCACTATAGCTTCAACCTGGTTCTATCCTTTTTAACTGACGCCTTTTATACTACATGTTCAAAACACACTTTAAAACCTTTCATTAAAAATTGTCAGATAACAAAATATCCTTCGAAATAAAATTTATTCGAATTTACTAATATTGAAGCCTTTGGTTATTTTCAGTAAACTTCGTTTTTAAAAAGGTTGCATGAATTAAAACCATTCTCTCTACTTATTATCATCTCATTAACAAAAAATCACTTTGGAATTTGTATCTTTTATTGTATTCGAAAATTATTTGATATTGGTAATATATATTAAATAGCTTATTTGACATACACTCATGGACCTGATGTCGTCGGTCATCTGTATTTTGAAGGAGACAAAGACAATTTTGTTCACACTTGGTTATCTCGTGTATCTTCAATAAAGATCACTGTGTATTAAATATCTTTCAGAGTTATTGTCTGAATACCGATATACATGCTAAAAGGTACAACTTCCTTAAGTTTTGTCCATGAGTGCATTTTAGATTAAGACCTATTTGCATTGAAAAAATAAATAAAGGTCAAATTCATAACTCCATTACACACCCCACACAAGTTATATAAAAGCATAAATAATTTATTTCATAAAACAAATCAAAACTCACTCTTTTTATATTTTGAAACAATTTAATTTCTTTACGCAATTTAAGAGGAAAAAGTATCGAAAAACCCAAAATATCCAAATGAGGCGCTAAAAATATCAAAGTACGTTTACTTTGTTATTAAAATTCAGAAATTTTATTTTGCACTCTTTTTTCTAATATTTAAAAACGAAATATTTTATAAATATACTGCTGAGAAAAAGATTGAAAGAGCCTGATAGCTCATCAGTGGTAAACCTTCATAGCGCTTTCACTAGCTTAATCTACCAATCTGCTATAGCTACTTGTTGGCTATGTTATAGAAATTCAACTTAAATGTGAAAAAGAGACAAAAGGTTAGTCGTATAGAAATTTTAAAATACAGTTAAACCTGTCTATAGCGCCCTCTCTAACTAGCACCTTCCTCTCTATAGCGCCCGATTTTAAACATTAAAATGTAAACATTTATCATTAAAAGTGACCTGTCTATAGTACCACCTCTCTATAGCACCCTATTTTGGTGAGTCTCAAGAGGGGGCGCTATAGACAGGTTAAACTGTATATTCATACTTATATACCTAGAGAGTGGCATCCCCTCATCTTTATTTATACATCAGAAAAATTCATTATGTTCATTACCCATTGTTCTGAAGCATAATTAAAGGAGAGAGATTTCTTTAGGTACATGTATATTATCCTCCCGAAACTCTATATGTTGTATTTATAACTATCAAAATTGGAAACTATTATAGACGCGTATGATTATTTTTAAAAATAAACAATTACTACTGCTCTTACTACAATGTAACAAATTTTTACATTGCAGTAAAGACAGTAGAAATTGTTTATTTTTAAAAAGAATCATACGCATCTATAATAGTTTCGAATTTTGATACAAGAAGGCGCGCATTAACGCATTATAATTTATAACTATTTACAGTAGATTCTACTGAGTAGAACCTCCCTGTAAAGGATACCTAATTGTAGAGCCAAAGTGTCCTTTAGCTAAGTGTCTTCTTACCGATGAGTTGCTAAATAGTAAAAATGGTAATTTTACAAATGAAAACTGTCCTTTATAGAGAGGTATCCGCTAGCAGGGTGTCCGTTAAAGGTAGGTTCTACTGTATTCTCTTTTTTAAAATGCCGATCGAGTTTAAAAATCAATTTTATATATGACATTAAACGATCCCAAGCAAGATGTAAAAGTGGGGGGAGGATATAGAAAGAGATGTAGGAGAGTTCTCAACAAGGAGAGAGATATAAATAACTTTATAAATATTCAGAAATGGTCGCGAGGTAAGAGGAAGATCCCAATCTCAGTAAAATATATGGTACTGGGTAGGTAGATGATGGCCCAGCCAACTAACCTCAGATCTCGCACGGTCGCCGACGTCCGAGGAACTGTATTCTCAGCGCACCTCGCGCCGCTAAAACGGCTCGTTTGCCGGAAGCTACGTCGGGCGATTGTCTTGCCCGCTCTTGCTTCACCGCTAGACTCTTGAGGACAAACTGAAGCTTCGCCTAGCTTTATTTTAACAGAATAATTAATTTAATAATCCCTTGTATCAATATTGAGTAAAATTAATCAGGCCTCCAGGGAAAGTGTCTTTTCAAAACATTTTTATTTTTATTCTCTAGATTTCGGGTACGGACACCCTTCTACAGTAGAATTATACCAAGTTTTCTCCTGTAGAAGGGCGTCCGTGCTTGAAAGCTAGAGAATAAAAAATGTTTTGAAAAGATACTTTTCCCTGGAGGAATGATTAATTTTACCCAAGAATAAAGAATCATTATAAGTTTTAATTATATATCTCTGCTCTTCACCTTATCTATGACTGTCTGAACTTTACAGAAGTGAGACATCGATTGTTTCCTGATCTAAATGATTTAACTCTCTTACATCTCAGCCACTTTGTCTATATACATTTTATGAACTCTGTCGATTAATACATGTTAATTTGTAAATATTTAATTCTAAGTTCTAATTTATTTGTTGTTTAGTTTGTTTACTCTGTAATAGGCGCAAATATTTCAAAATATCGCGCCTGGTTTATTAATTAAATTTAAAAAAGTGTTAATTATCGTGTTTTTTTATAGCATCAGCACAATTTCTGTTTATATTGTATCATATAGAGACAAATTATTTTAAATAAAAGCCATCAGTTCTGTTATTTACACCAGTCGAATCAAGACTGCAAGGTTCAAAAGTTGATGAAACGGTCTCCCAATAAAATAAACTTTTCGTTCTGGCATTTTCCTCGTAATAAATTTTCTTGGCGACTATTCCTTTTACCACAATTCTAATTTTATCTGAATCAATATAAATAACCATACTCTCTGATCGCTTCTAAAGGAGTATTTCTGATATCAGAGCGCCACCTATCGGAATGACTATTGTTGCGCTGGTGACCTGATGTACTGGGAAGAAACATTCGTGAAGTCTTTTTAACGTTTATTCACAAACCAAAAGTTGGAGGCAAAGCACTTTCTAACTAAAGATTTTTGTCTTAAATAATCTAAAAACAAAAGTATGCAAATTTGACGATATAAAAGTATGTAAAATAATAATAGAAAACAAAATTATGTAAAATAATTATACATGAAAGTTATTGAAAATAAATAAGATGTTAAAAGTTACAATTGAATCCATAAGAAAAGATGTAGACAAAACAAGTAAAATGGAACATGTAAATTAAAGGCTCCAGCAGCGCGCCAACAATATCAACTATAAATTGAATTAGGCTTTTGTTCCTGCATATTAACTGACCCATTTTCTTGATAAATCAAGAAAAATCAACAACATACGCGTTTCGGGCTGTTGGCTCTCGTCAGCGTGGTGTGGGGGCTGTACTAAGACCAAAAAGCTCGCCTTAGATGTTTCCTGGGAGACCAAGAAATAGGTAGTTAAGATCAATTAGTGTGAGTACGCCAAAACACGTGAAAAAAAAACTTGTTATTTAAAGAAAAATAGTAAAATATTCATAATTATATGTTCATCAAAAGCATACATCGGATCATTAAAAATATTTAAATATATATATTTTCCTATATTTTATTTGTTATAGCGCCAATCTCTTTATCGATGCGCATCAACATTTTTATTAATCTTTAAAAAAGTTGCATAATGAAATAGATAACCTGCTGTATTTTAACAGGGATGTTTTCTACCAATTGAAATATTGGTAAAAATAAAAACATTTTTAAAAATGTTTCCAATGCATTGATAAATGAATTTAATGAAATAATATATATATATATATATATATGTTTTGAAAATAGAACAATCCATAAATAAATCTTTAATAAAAAAAGGCATATATTGGATCAATATATCATTTATATTACCAATATTTCAGATGGCTGAACGTCAACCTTTATCAAGGTATTGAAACATATTAATGTGTGTCAACAACAAACTCAGCGCCAAATCATCATTGTTGTTGACATACATTAAATATGTTATAACACCTTGATAAAGGTTGGCGTTCAGCCAACTGAAATATTGGTAAAATAAATGATATTTTGATCCAATATATGCCTTTTTAAATAAATATATATATATATATATATTTTGAAAATAGAGCAATCCATACTTAATTCATTATTTATTATCCAATTTTATTATCTAATATATATATGTATATATAGAAAATATGCCGGGATGAAATTGATCCATAGAAGCACAGGGCGCCTCTCCCGTCAAAAACTGACGCCATCTATTGACCGTCGGTGGACGCTTCTCAGTTTGCCAAAGCTAGTGTTGTGGCTTTGTCACCGACCCGAGGCCGCTAGTTGCGGCGACGGTCAATAGATGGCGTTAGTTTTTGACGTTTATTTTGATGGGAGAGGCGACCTGTGCTTCTATATAAATGTATATGTGAGCCTGGTCAGGATATGCCTCTTTTGTTTTTAATGTATATATATATATATATATATATATATATATATTGTGTGTATCACATATGTCTGCGTGTGTAAAAACATCAGGCCTTTTAAAGGATAAGTTCTTTTTACAATTTTAATTCACAAATCTCTTTAGATTTCGGGCATGGAAGCCCTTATACAAGAGAAAACACGTTACAATAAACCGTCAATAGGACACGAGGGTATTAATATATTTAGTAGCTATTTTACTATGGAGAGATATTTATTGTGTCGTGTTTCTCCTATTGAAGTTCTTTCACGTTCGAAAGATAGAAATTAGATTTAATTTTAAAAAAGAGAAACGTATCCCTTGAAGTCTGATATATATTTTCACATTAAATATTTAATTATTCTATTTAATTATATTTCGAAAGCCACTTTAGTCGAAAATGTTCTGTATATAGATAATTATTCTTATTTATTTATTAACAAAACTCCGCCTTTGCCGGTCCCAAGCCCGGATAAAAAAGGAGGAGGGGGAGCAGTAACAAGCTCACTAAAAACCTGGGTTCAGCTGGCCCAGCTGATAGTACCCTGTAAGGGCTCCTAATCCAGGGATACAGGATGAGCAGTGTCTGTACTCCATGTTAGGAGCGGCTTCACATGGCGTCTGTTCCTCATGTCAGAGGCGGCCATTTCTTTTCGAGCTAAGTCAGCCTGCCACTGAGTAGTGCTCCCAGTCTTGATGACAACGGCAGACGCATTTTACTTCACCCAATCATGATGGTTGTCAAGCTTTACAAGCTTGACACCTTAGTGTGATTGAGTGGAGATAAGAAAGAAGAAGGAGATTTATTAACAATGCGCAATATTGAAATATTTGCGCCTATTACAAAGGTAACAAAAATTTAAAATTAAAATAAAATATTTACAAATTTACATGTATTAATCGACAGGATTTATGAAATTTATATAGACGAAGTGGCTGATATAAGAGAGTTAGCTCATTTAGATCAGGGAACAATCGATGTCTCACTTCTGTAAAGTTTAGACAGTCATAAATAAGGTGAATATCAGTTTGTTCAGTTTCTCCGCAGGAACAATTTGGTGTTTCTGATAGACCTCTTTTATGTAAGTTTTTCTGGAATTTTCCATGTGATGTTTGATGAAGAACTATGCTTGAAATCTAACATTTGACAATAGAGAATAAAACCATAAAATACAAATTTTCCAAATATAGCAAATTTTATTATTTTCTCACTGCGATGAAGGAAATATTGGGAAGGGCTCCGTGGTAAACGTGAAGCTCCATCTCTAGCGAGATTCTAACCATCTCCTGGTAATTCAAGAATGACGAACGAGCGTCTCGGAATATTGAGGTTTACAAGATGACTAAGTCCTCAAGTTTTATGCCATGGCACGGATATCCCTTGGGAACTACCAACACTTGTTTCACGGCTACTGTAAGTTGACAGAAGCCATATCCTGGAACTCCATGTCGGGATCCTGGCATTTGTAAGTCTAATTCTTCAGTTTCTTGAGCAGGTCCTGGTTTACCTTGGCGACCTGTTTCTCAATCTTAAACTCCTCTCTTTATTTCTTCATTGTTTTCCTTCAAATCCAGTCCAATTCTTCCCCCTACAGTCTTCATTTGTTTGATATTGATTTAATTGTTTTATATTGTGTCTCCATGGTTATTATTCTCCGTCTTTTCTAATATATATGTTTATCTGAAGACCATTTGTTGGTTGAAAGTTGATTCAGAGAGAAAAAAAGCCACATCAACTAATATTGGTTAATGTAGCTGTGTTTTTCTCTGAATATCTGTTTATATTATCACAAAATAACCACACATAAAGCCTTTATTAAGACACCAGTCTTATACAGCTTCTCCTCTCTCATTGCCGGCTTACAAAGATATCCTCACGATGATCAATCACCATCATGTAATGGAGGAGAAAACGATAAATCTAAGTTCATTTTCCTACTTACTGCTTTGTAAAAGTTATATAGGGACAGAGCAACCATTCGACTCGATATGGCGCTGGTTAAAATACTTTGTACCGAGGTAAGTTGGCTGTCGTTTAATTTTTAGAAGAACGTCTCTTTTTCTTCACTAATATAATGGTAATCAAAAATCTAATGATATATTTCAATTTCAATTTTTTTCCCGTGTAAAGATGGCATACTGTATACCTCCTTACTGAAGATTGTTTATATTATCAATATTGTTTTATATTGCCTATATTCTCATATCTCATATATCAGAAGGCATGTTTGGCTTTGAGGCACTTTCTTTTCTAATAAAATATAATGCGGCTTATAATTGTAAAACAACATTTGAAAATTATCACGCATGTGTTTCTTTTAAACGAAATAAGGAGAAATAACGATTATTTCTAAGCTTAGGGATGAAGTATGAAAGGATGAATTGTGAATAGTAATGATGAACGTTAAAAAAGCCTAGTGGACATGGCATCTGCCCGGTAAGCGGAACACTGTGGGTTCGTTTCCCATCCCTGGACACTTTATTTTTCCGTTTATCATTACTCTTCACAATTCATCCTTTCATATTTCATCCCTAAGGTTAGAAATGATCGTTATTTCTCCTTAAAATAAATTTCGATTTTTCGTTCAAAAGAAACACATGCGGGATAATTTTCAAATGTCGTTTTACTTTCTAACCACTTGTGCATTCTGAAGAAGGGTGATTTACAGAATATATGGTTTTAATGCACTGTTAAAGAGAGAGAGATGCTCTCTTCTGGTACATGAATACCATCCTCGCATAAGTCTTAGTCTCACATCTGTTCTTAAGACGAAAGAGAGCAGAATGTTGAAGCATTCGTATTCTTTTTGAGAACAAATTGTACCGAAGATGGCTCTCGTCAAAATCTCTGAGGTTAATACATAAAATAAATACTCAAAATTATTTTACTTTTCCATTTCTTTATATTCTCTATAGAGTTTGAAGTACTTTAATATTTCTCTTTTATTTTACACTACACTACGTGAGTTTTAAAAAGTCTATTTTGTCATTCAAGTCTGCCTAACGTTAATTCTTATTTTGTACATCTTTTCCTTTATTATTGTGTTGAATATAATTACGATATAATATTTATCTACAATAAAACATACTTAGAATATTATTTTGAGGATTTAGTAAGAACACTCTATAAACGGGATAGCGTTATTTATGGTTATCATAGAAGGTAATTTTTAACCAAGATCACGGAAAATAAGCACACTAAGTGGGGTGATGTTATAACCAGGTATTACAGTATATGATGTTATATATTTTTTTGCTTATCCCTAGTACACGTGGTACAGGCCATAATAATCATGGTGGGTAGAAGTAGGCGACTGCTTTTACAGTTCGACTTTGCACTTACAAATGTGCCAGAGCCTCGTTTGGTTATTTGCACTCGCTAATAGGGTTGGACTTTTGCAAGATTCGGGGGCCATTAGGGCACTTTTTAAATGTTTTATATATATATAAAAGTGCCTAAAGCGGGAATCAAACCCGGGTCGTAGCGGTCGAAAACCAACGGTTTAGACCATCTTTCCACCGACCCCCCCTGATGTTATAATGGTTGTTGTAAAGGGTCAGTATATTTTTTGTAATCATTTTAGGAAATTCCCCGTGTGTACTCTTGTAGACCACTCTGGAGTATTACAAAAGTTCAAGAATATCCTTAAAGATGTTTTGGAAGATTGCCCGTTCTTGAAAGCTGTAATTTTGGGAAAGAAAAACCATGGAGTCATCTCGGCAAGTCTTGCCTTTTGACTATCGTTCCATTTTGGCTTACAGCCAACTATGAAGATTTTCCAAGCAGAAATATAGGATACATGCAGGACTATGGAGTATTTCAGTATTAACGCCAGTACATTTGTACAATAAGAACATTGAAGTTTCTTCCAGGTTGGGTAGATTCTGTTCTTCATTGTCTTAAAATATGTCTTTTAGACCATAAAAAGAATGTAATAATTTGATATAATTTTTTTCTTTTGTATGAACACATAATTGAGAATGAAAGCCTTGTTGTGAAACTTTATATATTCTCAAATAAAGGAGAAAAGAGAAAAAAAAAGGCATATAGGTATTAAAAACAAAACGGCATATCCTCCCTCTGACCGCTCAAATATCACGGAACAAGTTAAATCAACGTTTAGTTTATTTTTGTTCCACTAGATGGCGCTCTACCATTTGAAATGCTCATGTGAACGGTCAGGATATGCATTTTTTTCTAATATTCTTAAATTTATCCAGAATTTGAAATAGAAGAGGAATTATTTATGAAGGTTCATAAATCTTTCCTCTCTTTCAAACTTATTATTTATTATTGAAAGAAGGATCGCTGAAGGTACTAGGATAATAAACATCTATATCTTACAGGATCTAAGTGCGGAGTTTTGAGTCCCGGTTTTAGTGAAAGGACAAATACGGAGAAGATTTAGTGCCGGGGTTACGCCACCGAAGATTGCTCGCAGGACAAATTGTGTTTGCTGACCTGTCGACCATGCTTTCAAGGTCTTTCTGGCTGGGACAGCGTCCGTCGGATACTGCGGGTACTCTAGCACGGTACTGCGGTGTGTTCTTGTAGTGGAGACATAGATAGACGAATGTATACTGATTGGTACAGTCACAGGACGATGCCAGTATTATAGAACTGAAAGCACTGTGATTTATTCTATGTACTTTCATCACGATAGAGGTAGGCATTGTTATTAGATATCTAGATCTAAGTGATTGATATTGTGTGTACTCTTAGCACAGTACTGACATAGTAACAATAGAACTGGATATACAGGTCGTTAAAGTCATGCACTATTATAACGGTACTGATTTACTCCATACACCTTTACCTAGGTGTTGGTATTAGATATATAGATACGAATGCGGTGATTTGTACTGTTTGTACTCCAGCACGGTACTGATATCGGAACTATAAAGCTAAATACACTATTATATGGTACTGATGTGTACCGGTATATGGAATCTAGAACTGAATGCATGAAGATCAATTAGTGTGAATATGCCAAAACACGCGTAAAAAAACTATTTTAAAATAGTAAAATATTCATAAGTACATGTTTATCAAAAAACATACATTGGGTCATTAAAAATATTTTAATATATTGTGACTAAGTATTTATTATTTTATTAGAAGAGTATTATTTTTTATGTTTATATTTTGCTATACTCTGTACACTTCCCTTTTTTGCTTATCTTTTGTTTATCACTCATAGTTTGCTCTGGCCTGAAATAAATTGTTGTCTCATCCCGAAGTTGGTCTTCCCTAAGTTGGTCTTGTCCACTCCATACTCCTTTATCACAGTACTCTGTCTCCCCTTTCACAATAATGCTTTCGAAAAAATCTCCAGCCAAATAAAAGAAGACAATTCGTCATTCTGGTGTGTGAGGTCCCTAAGAGACCTCTGAAATAAATACGGCATTGAGATGATTTTATAGAAATAGACGATAATAATACAGAACATAGCATTATACAATAAACAATTCAAAGATAGGTATAGTATAGATTGCAACCCTTTTTTCTATGATAAATAAAAACACACACTTAAACATTTACAACCAATAAAAAGAAACTCTATGCAAATCTTTCCTTCGTTTAGAGCGTATTTTAACCACATTTATCTTGTAACTGATAAAATGTTAATTTGAAACAGGATTGTGCTATGGAGGATCTGTACGATTGTATCTCATTTTTATAGTGATCTGGTGGTAAGTGGTTTCCTATTTTATTCGAACCCCTAACTGACAAAAAAACTAAGTTCAATGGAACTACCTGACAACACATAGTTAACTATAAGTTTGACAATCACCTGTAGCAGTAAATTACTATCAAAAAGTACAAAATTCAACATTAAAATGAAAGACGTTATAGTTTAGATCGAAAAGGCGTTTTTTTTTATTTGAATATAGGTTTTGAAAGAAAGCTTATTTAATCAAAAAAAAAAAAAGAGAACCCATTTAAAAAGATAATTATTTGGATGATTCTATATTCAAAATTCATACTATGTGTTAAAAAGTTCTTTCTTTGTTTAAATAAATGTATTATAAATATATTGAATACATCAAAACAATGCATTTATCTAATCTTTTGGCAGAACGCGCATATTTGAATCGTCGATTTTATTACAATGTGAGTTGTATACAATTTAAGCAAATATATTGTTAATGCTAATGTAGCTGTATGCTATATTTTATTTGACAATCTGCATTATGCAAAGGATAATCTCAGTTAGTTTTTACCATATTTCAAAGGTAGAGTTCCTATATTTGTCACATCTTATACCATCCTTCCTCAAATCTACAACTGTATTGTAGATAAAGCGTTACATACAGTGTTTGATATGACTTTCTACTAAGACTGTATATATATTATTGGCTGTTTACACTTGTTGATACTTTTTACTTGTGTTTGCTTTCCCTCTTTCTTGAACTCCGGAAAGAATTTATATAGGCCGAGATGTCTTAATAAAAAGCTTTTATTGTTATATATATATATATATATACGAGGTGTGTTCAAAATGTATCGCGACTTTTGAATTTTCGCGGGTTACGTATATTCGAATTTTGATCTTTTTGTGGCTTTATGTTGGTACTCATGTCTCTCACTTATGCCGACAAGCTCGGCCATTTTGAATGTTCACTTAATTGTTGACAGCTGCTTTGCTTGCAGGTGTTTTGGATCGTCTTCGATTTTTACCTATTAAAAAAAATGGATCAATGAACCTGTATCAAATTTTGTGTAAAAACGAAATTAAGTGCGCGGATGCATTCCGAATGTTGACTGTGGCATACGGAGAAGCTACCTTGGACCGAAGCAACGTTTATCGGTGGTACAAAATGTTCTCAGAAGGCCGAGAAGATGTGGACGACGGAGAGCGTGCCGGACGCCCGAGCACTTCAACAACAGACGAAAAAATTAATGAAGTGGAGAAAATGATATTGGCCAATCGTCGAATCACCGTAAGAGAAGTTGCTGAGGACCTAAACATATCGATTGGCTCGTGCCATTCGATTTTTATCAATGATTTGGGCATGAGACGGGTCGCCGCAAAATTCGTACCAAAATTGCTCAATTGCGACCAAAAACAGCATCACATGAACATTGCTAATGAGATGTTGGACTCTGTCCGCGACGACCCAAATTTGCTCCAGAGGGTCATAACTGGTGACGAAGCGTGGGTTTATGGTTATGACGTGGAAACCAAAGCTCAATCATCTCAATGGAAGCTGCCGCACGAACCAAGACCGAAAAAAGCGCGCCAAGTTCGGTCGAATGTGAAAGTTTTTCTGACAGTTTTCTTCGATTGCAGGGGCGTGGTGCATCATGAGTTCTTGCCACGGGGTAGAACGGTCAATAAGGAATATTACCTGCAAGTTATGCGCAATTTGCGCGAAGCAATCCGACAGAAATGCCCGGATTTGTGGAAGAACAAAAATTGGCTTTTGCACCACGATAACGCCCCTGCTCACACATCGTTGCTTGTGCGCGACTTTTTGGCCAAAAACAACACACTAATGATGCCGCAGCCACCGTATTCCCCAGATCTGGCCCCCTGTGACTTTTTCTTGTTTCCTAAACTGAAGAGGCCCATGAAAGGACGACGTTACGCTACGCTTGACGAGATAAAGACGGCATCAAAGGAGGAGCTGAAAAATATTTTTAAAAAATGATTTTTTGAAGTGCTTCGAAGATTGGAAAAACCGTTGGCACAAGTGTATAATATCTCATGGGGATTACTTTGAAGGGGACAAAATAGGTATTCATGAATAAATAGATAATATTTGAAAAAACACAAAAGTCGCGATACCTTTTGAACACACCTCGTATATCGTTTCAAAAATAGGGATATCCATATTTAAATCTGTCAAAGCATCACATTTTGTATAAGCAAACTCAGCGCCACAATTTAATTCAATTCATTATACGTCTTTTATATTACCTAAATAAATATATATGTATATAATTTCCGTTAAACTATAACACAGAATAATAACAGATTTTGCATTTTCTCTTAAAAAAATTCCTAATTCGCATATTTACCAAACTGTATACTCCTTTAGAAGGGTTTGTAATACCTGAAAGCTTGAGAGAACGTTTAAATAAATCAAGACACTTATTCTCCGAGAAGCAGGGTGTTGTTACACAATACATTAACCAACTATATATGTAAAACATTATAGCCACACAATCATTTAATAATATAATTTTTAAAAGAGAATTGAGCGCATATCATTTATTCTTTGTTACAGTTAAAAACATTTTTTTTAAAACAATGGCCGTCTTTCCTTTTACATCCTTGGTTCAAAATCACATTGATAGGTACCGCTCAGCAAGAGCAACCTAGTTCATGATAATTGAAACAATGAATAATATGTGAAGGTTATTCACATATTAAACAAATTTTAACGCGGGATTCAATCCCGGTTCATGACTGTCGGGAATCGAGGGTGTTACCCTCTCATCCACCGACTTTACATCCTTAAAATTAAATTTTTATTTCGTAAGGACACAACAATAAAAAAAAGGAGGTTCTTAAGAATTTTCCGTATTTTTTTTCTATAAAAGAGAGAGATACATGTAGATATTTAAAAAGTTTAAACATATTATCAAAACTTTTATGATATAAAAGTATTTTTGATGTTGAAATGAAGTTAAAACCCTCAGAGAGAGAGAGAGAAGAATATAAACTGTAGGTATATTAAACACAAATTATTGACACTATATATCAATATATAAAAGTATATTTCTCAGATATATCCAGAGGTCAGAGTTAGAAATGCCACATACCTGCCGTCGTAGAAAGAACCGAACAAATCTTGTGGCAAATATTTGAAGGGAACCCTAAATGGCTTAAATGATTCATTACACAATCTGACATTTTACAACTAGTTCTCAGTACAACATAACGTCTCTTTTTCTATGTTGGAGTGTTCTAAACTTTTAATATATGAATCATTATTTCTTTAAAATAAACAATGTATATTATATTTTAAATTGTGAAAAATAATTTAAAAAATAAAAAAAATCAAATGTTGATATTAAAAACAAAATAGGCATATCCTGGCCGTTTTTGGTCGTAGAGGTACAGCCTACACCACGCTGACGAGGGCCAACAGCCCTAAAGGCGTTCGTGGTTTTATTTTGTTGGTTTATCAAGAAAATGAGTTGCAGAAATATCAGGGAACAATTTAAATCAACGTTTAGTTGAGTAAACTTGCCATTTAAAAAGCTCATGTGGGCGGTCAGTATTTTGTTTTTAATATTTGTAATTATATTCGTTTTAACTATAGGTATTTGAAATGGATTATTATATTTTCAACTATTATTATTGTTGCATCAGGCTGCGGTTTGGCAGATTCTTCAGTCTTGATTCTCTCCTCAGACGCGTCTTGCATCTTTCCAGAACGTGCCTCAACCATCCTACAAGGTTAAACCAGTCAATAATAAGACAACTATAATTTTAGGTAACACCTAGAATATCTCTTTATTTATCACATCAAAGTTTAAAGCAGGTGGGGTATTTAGTGTATGAAAATACAAATGTTTTATAGTAATAATCTGTTTTATAAAAATAAATAAATATATAATTTAAATTTTAAATATATTTAAAATTATATTATAAATAATTTTAAAAATACGCGCATTAATCATGATGCAACAATATCTCTATATATATATCCAATCTTAGGTATAATTTATAATATGATGAAATAATATTTCAAAAGATGCGCAAATAAATCATCAGGGAAGAGTTTCTTTTGAGATTTATTCTATTTAGTTTTCTTACTTAAAGGGCCTTCTACAGAATAACATAATTATCTTAGAAACGAAGGCGATAAAAAAGTGGTGATTTTCTTTTATTGATAAAATACAAGCTTTCAGGCAAGAATGCCCTTCCTCAGGTTACAACTGGGCAGGAAACAAAAGTGCCAATTATATAAGCGAAAGAAGTAAAAGAAATTTACATGCTATGAAGAAGGCCTGCCAAAGACCCACAAGCCCGACATCCCCCTCAGGCCCATTGTTGCCTACCACCTTTCCCCCGCTTTTCCGCTGGCAAAATACCTTTGCACTCTTTTAAAACCTTTAGTCAGCTCTCACACACACAACATTCACTCGGTCAAAGATCCCACTGACTTTATCTCCAGGTTAAGGAACATTCCCCGATCCGACTGTCTTGCCATGTCAACCTTTGATGTGACCTCACTATTTTTATGTCTCCCACATTCCCTGATTATTGAAGGCCTCAAACAACTTCTACTTTCTTCTATATTCCCCACCAACGAGCAACAAGTTATCTTAGATTTGTTCAATATCTGCCTCGCCTTGAACACCCTAGAATTCCACGGCAGTTTCTTCATACAGACGAGGGGCTCTCCAATGGGCAGTCCTTTATCCACAGTCGCGGCCGAGATTGTTATGTTAAACTTGGACCGCTGGATTTTGTCGCAAAACTACCTGGGGATCGAGTTGTGGTCACGGTACGCCGATGACATTTTCTGCATCCACCGCGACACAGATCACCTCCCCATTCTTAATGCTTTAAATTCCTATAATCCTGATCTTCGTTTTACACACAATCCGTCACGATTTAATTGCATCCCGTTTTTAGATGTTTTAATTGTAAATACTGAACACACCTTCCACACAACCATTTACCGTAAACCAAATTCCACCCCCTCCTACTTACATTTCAAATCCCACGCCCCGGTTTCCCACAAAATCACCACTGTAAAAACCATTTCCAAGCGAATTTACACTCACTGTTCCCTCGACTGTTTCAAAAATAATGAGAAACGTATTGTATATTTAATCACCTCTCATCCGCCGGTTATCCTCATGATTTTATCCGTCATCATTTTTACTCTCCCAATTCCACCAAAACAGTCCCTCCCCCCTACAAAGACCTTTGTGTTCTCCCGTTTTCTGCCAGGAACTCCGACATTTCTTTCTTTTTACGCAAATTCGGAATACGTACCTATTTTAATAATACACCTTCCCTCTATACTTCCTTACGCCATCCGATTACAAAAAGTTCGATCAAAACTAATCCCCTAACCGCCACCAACGCAATTTACAAAATCCCCTGTCTCGATTGCGAACAGTGCTACATCGGAGAAACCGGTCGATCTATCCGCACCAGATTATCAGAACACAGCCGCAACATACGCACCAACGACCGCAAGTCTCTCTTATCCCAACACATCACAGAATTCCGCCACTCGTTCAATTTGGACAGCGCTGTATGCGTTTACAATGGCGTCGGGAACAAGTATCAGCGCTTGGTCCTTGAATCTTTGGTTTCACACTGCACGTCCAATTTTAACCGTAAAATCGACCTCCCACCCCAGTACTCCGTGTTTTACCCCGCCATTCCCCCCAGCTGAACTATTTACCTACTGTATCTTCTTGTCTTTTATCCCGTTCTACCGTGTTCTCATGCTTTGCGTTCCTTTCGTCCCCTTTTTCTCTTTTTATTCTTCTGGTGTTCCTTGCGGTATGAGCTATTTTTCATGTCCATAGTTTTTGAAAAATATTCTCCATTCATCTGTAAATATGTAAATCCTTTGCTTTTTACCTTTTAATAGCATGTAAATTTCCCATACTTCTTCATAGCATGTAAATTTCTTTTACTTCTTTCGCTTATATAATTGGCACTTTTGTTTCCTGCCCAGTTGTAGCCTGAGGAAGGGCATTCTTGCCTGAAAGCTTGTATTTTATCAATAAAAGAAAATCACCACGTTTTTATCGCCTTCGTTTCTAATATTATTGCGTGGCCACGTCATGTCTGATAATTATCTTAAAATAATAATAAACAAACAATTTCTCTATGTTTAGAAAGTGTATCCTAATGACATAGTTAAATATCTCGCTCTTGTTTGTTATATTATTGATAATGCTCTCCTGTGCAAGAGAGAGCCTTTAATTCCGAAAGCTAGAAATAATAAATCGGGGGTCGGTGGAAGGCTGGTTAAACCGTTTGGTTTTCGACCACTAAGACCCGGGTTCGATTCCCGCATTGGACACTTTTTTTCTGTTAAAAAAAATGCTCAAATGGCTCCCGATTCTTGCAAAAGTCCAACCCCACCAGCGAGGGCAAGTAACCAAACGGGGCTCTGGCACATTTGTAAGTGCAAAGTCGAACTTCTTTTCACATGTGTAGACATGTGGTGCGCTTACAGTAAAAGCAGTCACTAACTACCCACCATGATTATCATGGCTTTGAGATAAGAAAGAAGAAGAAGAGAAATAATAAGTAAACTATAAAAGGAACTCATCCCTTAATGGCTCAATTTTATTCTTTTTAATTCAATACAGAAGATATCCGGAGCACTGGAAAGAGAGAGAGAAATTATCCGTCAAAAGATTGGTTATGTGAAAAAAACTAATAATAAATAGGGTCAGAGGTGTTGGTATTAAAATAAAAAGTTCATGTGAATGTGGTCAGGATATGCCTCTTTTGATTTTAAGATTGGTTATGAAAACAAGTCGCTATATGTTCTAATGGAAAAAGTAGTTAGAGAAAACCCAATGCATTAGCTTTTCCCAAATTCTGGAAAACAGCACAGACAATAGACGTAACATAGATGGTGGATCCAACTTGAAGAAAGGTGGATCTTAATCTCCACTTTCTGTAAATAACTGTTATGTTTATTTATGTTTATCTATCTGGGAGAATCCTATATAGGACACGAGTGTCCTTAATACAGACCTTTTGCTGTTGTTAAATTAGATACAGAAAGTATTAATTTATTGAAAGAATATTTCCCAACTTATATAAGTATGCAAATATGTATTTGTTATATATTCTAAAATTGTTTTAATTACTTAGGAATTTGACCATGTGAGTCATGAGCAATAAACACGCAGCTAGGTAAACTTAGAATATTAAGGTTCTTCCCTGATTTATAATACGAGGGCCATCAAAAAATATGTTTCCCTATTTTTTTAACAAATAAACAACAATATTTACAATTATGCAGTTATTTTATTTTCATTATACAACTCATAGACTACTTTTCTAAATAATCACCATTTCTGTCAAACATTTTTGGTACCGTTGTAGCAATTTTTTGATACCACTGTTGTACCAAGCCGTGTCCTGTCTTCGTAGCCAGTGGTTCGCCTCCGCCTACACTTCGTCATCATTCGCAAAGTGCTTGCCTCCAAGGTGCAACTTGAGTGCTGGAAAAAGATGGAAGTCGCTTGGGGAAAGATCCGGAGAATAAGGTGGATGTGTTAAAATTTCCCATTTGAAGTTTTCCAGCAACGTTTGGGTCGTTCGAGCTGCGTGAGGGCGAGCATTGTCATGGACGAGTAACACTTTCCGAGACAAAAGTCCAGGACGTTTCCGTTTTATTGCAGCTCTGAGTTTAGTGAGGACTTCGCAGTACCTCGCAGCGTTAACCGTAGTGTTTGGGGGCAGGTAGTCAACCAATTAAAACATCCTTAAAGTCCCAAAAGACGATAGCCATAACTTTGCCTGCAGATATTGTGACCTACGCCTTTTTTGGTGCACTTTCCTCAGGCTTCTTCCTCACTATGCTTTTTCGTTTTGTTTCTGGAGTTGAATGATGCACCCAGCTTTCATCTCCAGTGACAATACGGGAAAACAGTTGATCTCCATCGCTTCAATGCATTTCCAGGAAAGCTCAGGCTGCCTCCATCCGTTGTTGCTTGTGATTTTCCGAGAGAAAACGCGGGACCCATCTTGCGCAGACTTTGCGAAAATTCAAAACATCTGACATTATTGTTCCAATCGAAGAGCGTCCAATTTCGATTCCAGGAGGCAGTCGAATAATTATTTCGTCAATGGTGACGCGGCGATCTGCTTCCACCACATTCCGAACAGCAGCAACGGCTGCATTGTCCGTAGCAGTAACAGGCCTGCCGCTTCGCTCGTCATCATGCACTTTTTGCCGTCCTTCCAAGAACCATGAACGCCATCGGCGAACCATTTGGATGCTTATACATCCTTCACCATACACTGAATCTCAATCGCGATGAATATTGACCGCAGTTTCATTTTTCGCCGTGAAAAAACGAATTACAGAACGGAGTTCGCAAGTGGACACGTTCACCAGTGGTAGCTCCATGGAAACTGAAGCGCTACGGACTTGCGCGTACGAGTAGCGTGATTTTGAAGGTCACGCGCTTCCAACGCATCCTAGTGACCATTTCTTACACTACTAACTAAATTTTACAACGTTTCGTTCGCAGAAAAAAAAAGGGAAACTTATTTATTGGATGGCCCTCGTATTATAAAATAAATAAAGCTTCCAGGGCTAAGTTTCTTGTGCAACTTTTATTTTCAAGATTTCCGACTTGTCAGTCCTTCAACATGAGTATCACGTTGATAAATTAATGATAAATACTATTTTTATATACATATTATTTAATTTACGAAACTATTTTAGACGCGTAATATTCTTTTTGAAATAAAACAATTTTCTACTGCCCTTACTGCCATGGAAAAATTAAAGGGAGGGCCTGGCTCATCAGTGGGGAACCGTCCCAGCGGTTTCGCCAGTTTAATCTACCATACCGCTGTTATATTGCATTTTTGGAAAAAGAATATTACGCGTCTAAAATAGTTTCGTAATTTGATAACAGATGGCGCGCTAGTGCATCGTAGCATTATTATTTATTAAAAATAAAGAAGGCATTTCCCCTGACCACGAGCACATGTGCTTTATAGATGGCAGAACGCCATCTAGTGAGGCAAAAATAAACTAAACGTTTATTTAACTTGCTCCGTGATATTTAGCCAACCCAATTTCTTGATAAATCAAGAAAAGCCATCCACGAACGCGTTTCGCACTGTTGGAGCTCGTCAGCGTGGAGTAGGCTGTACCACTGCGACCAAAAATATTTTATTTATATATATAAATAGTATTTATCATTAATTTATTGACGTGATACTCCTGTTGAAGGACTGACAAATCCAAAACCTTGAAAATAAGGTTGCACAAGACACTTAGCCTTGGAAGCTTTAATTATTTTATAATAAAATTTAGAATATGAAAAATTATTATCAGAATAGATTCACAATTATGTAAATTGATTGAATGAGAAAAGAAACTTGCAACAACATCAGTTTTGAATATTTTGCAAAGGGGCAACCTAGATAGTATGATTACAGCTATGATCTCTTCGCCAGATAAAAGATCCAATAATTCAAATAGGAGTTCTCTGATTAGATAACACATTGTCTAATTATGGAAAGGCATCTCCTTATCGTGCAACTGAAAGTTGCTGATGGCTTGCGCCATCTGCCAACAGCCCGAAACGCGTCCGTGATTAGATTTTCTTGATTAATCAAGAATAGGTATTTGGACAATTCTGGTATAATTAAAAATCAGCGAGAATAGTTGATATTTATTCCGACAGATTGCGCAAGCCATCAGAAACTTTCAATTGCACGATAAGGAGATGCCTTTTTCATAATTCATGCACCTTATCCCAGTACAGTATCACATTTGTACTATTTTTTCACTTTGTCAAATGTTCTTTTAGAATTCCTTCAAATTTCAAACCTTGCCTTTGTACGGTAATGTTTGAAAAACATATTTGAATGTTGCTTTTTATTATGACTAATATTTTTTGGATCAAAATATAAATTGTCTTGTGTGAAATCGAGTTTGTTTTCCTTAATTCTTCATGGCATTTTGTTGAAGTTGCTATGGATAGACAAACTGAAAAGCTGGATTGTTTAGTAAAGGCAAATTAAAGATACCGGGTTAGATGCGGAAGACAAATTGAAGATGCGCTGGGTTAGGTAGGGAAGACAAATAAATACGTTGGGCTGGATATAGAATACAAACTGAATATGTTGGATTTGATAGGAAAGACAAACTGAAGATGTTAGGTCTGCTCAGCGATCTTCAGTTTGTCTTTACTATCAAATCCCACACCTTCAGTGTGTTTTCCCTATTCAACCCAGTATTTTCAGTCTGTCTTCCCTATCCAACCGAACATCTTCAGTTTGTCTTCCCTATCCAACCAATCATCTTCAGTTTGTCTTTCCTATCCAACCCAACATCTTCAGTTTGTCTTCCCTATCCAACCCGACATCTTCAGTTTGTGTTTCCTATCCAACCCAACATCTTCAGTTTGTGTTTCCTATCCAACCCAACATCTTCAGTTTGTTCTTCCTATCCAACCCAACATCTTCAGTTTGTGTTTCCTATCCAACCCAACATCTTCAGTTTGTCTTCCCTATCCAACCCGGTTTCTTCAGTTTGTCTTCCCTATCCAACCCAACATCTTCAGTTTGTGTTTCCTATCCAACCCAACATCTTCAGTTTGTCTTCCCTATCCAACCCGGTATCTTCAGTTTGTGTTTCCTATCCAACCCAACATCACAGTTTGTGTTTCTTAACCAACCCAACATCTTTAGTTTGTCTTTCCTATCCAACCTAACATCTTCAATTTGTCTTTCTTAACCAACCCCAACATCTTTAGTTTGTCTACCTTCCTGGGAGCTGTGGACTCCATTTTGTCAAGAATGACTTCAGGACTTCGCAATTGTGTCCAGACTAAAAAATATCTTCTATAATAGCCGTTTTTATTGTGTCACGATGAAAAAGAAACGCTCTTACACGCCGCAAAACAACAAGGCAAATGCGACTAACTGAGAAGCCGGGAATCCTTAACAGAATCACATCAAATACAGATCAACAAGAATGATATTTTGTGGACAACAACATCTATAAGAAAGGAGCTATGTAAGTGAATATTTATATATTCTATACAAATTATCGACTTTACAAATCTGTTATTCCGAATATATATTTCTCGGTGTTTATCTGACGCGACTAAGTTATGGTTGTTTTGATCCAAAAATATATACGGCTTTGTCATCCATACCTTTGTCTTTCCAGATTTTGTCTGCGTGATAATATTATTATTCACAAGAATTTAATACAATTTATAGCTTGTATACTTTTATTTTACAAATAAAAAAACTCCTTTTTTTCTTACTAAAATCGAAAAATATTGGAAAGTTTCCTGGGTTTTCAATGGTGGTCCATCCCAGCGAGGTTTTGCCAGTTTAATCTACTATACCGCTATGATCCTACATGAATTAATTTATCTATTTGGTTATCTGTTTATATAAACGGCACTTGAAATAAATTCTTGGTTAAAAAAATTAACAAATCCTTGGACATAAGCTTAGAGGACTGAAGGAATATATAAATACTTGCATATAAAAATGCTTCTCTGCAAATAATGATATTATTTCTTGTATTCAGACTTCTGTGAAACACACAGAGGTGGGAGAACATCAAATATTCCTTCTCAAATCTGTCAATCCATCATGTCCAACAGGAACTCTTTCCAGAGATTGAGGTAAGAAAAAACTTACATATACAAAAGAATTTACATATACAAACCTGGTGTACACACGTGTTTAAACGTGGATGACTTTGCTTGTTGGTTGAAAGGAGATTTATTAGAGATTTCACCAAGCTGCAACATCCGTATTATCGTGGTGGCAGTTCTGTGTGTGTTACTTTGGTCTCTCTAACATTGCCTCATGCCATAACTCTTGGAAATGTTTCCATTTCTCACAACGTCTTCAGTTGATAGTCTATCAACACGTAAACATCAACAACATTTCTATTTTTAACAGAATTCTTGAGAAAACCTTTTTCTCGAGCCATGGCACTACCAGAGGGTGGTGTAGGAATGGCATGAACTGATGATTTTCGACAGCGCCACGAACTGTAATCGAATTCCGCGCACTTGGAACTTTATCTAAAAATAAATTGCTTCAATGGCCCCCCGACTCTTGTAAAAGTATATCCACATTATCAAGTACAAGTAGCAAACGAGGCTTTGGCATACTTGTAAGTTCACCACTGATGATCCAGGCCCTCCCATTAATTTTTCCATATTGCAGTAAGGGCAGTAGAAACTGTTTAATTTAAAAAATAATTTTACGCCTCTAAAATAGTTTCGAATTTTCATACTTGTAAGTGCAAAAGTCGAATTTCTTTCTACTTGTAAAGCAATGTAGTTCACTTAGAGTAAAAACAGTCGCTAGCTACTAATTATAATTATCATGGCTTGTACCCCGTGTACTTGAGTGTGTGTTGTTGTGTGTTAATGAGTGAAAAAATAATATTAGCTCGTAAATAAACTAGGAGGACAGAATTTTTATCCATATCTTTCGTAAACATATAAATTACTATTTTGGTTATAGAGAGCAAAAAATATTATTAATTTTTTTTTCAAAATAACCTTTGAAGTTTTATAAAATGTAGCTATCTGTATTTTGTTGTTTTCGTGTGTACAAAATAAATTTCAAATGCTGTGATATAATTTTTTTGCAGTAAATAACATTATGCCTGTTTGAGTGAAAATGTTTATCTTAGTTATCTTGCGTGTCAAATTCTATAGAAGGATGTTAGAACATCAAAGATATATAATATCTATATAAATAATAATTCAAACAAAATATATTTAGTGAATTATTAGCAAGCCATAGCAACAAATTTTTAAAACAATCAAACCAATCCTACTTTATATAAAATTCGATCCTTATAAAATATTTTGATTGAAAATTCTTCGCAGATAGCTCTCAATATTCTCAAATAATCTCCAAAACGATCTTTTTAAAGGAATTTATTTTACCATCAAGATTCTTCAAGTCACTGCAATTTTTCCATTAATTCTCAGCAGCAAGAAACCTACCAATTTGTAAACGAAGAATACCCTACAACTAAACAAAACTTTTCAATTAGAAGATATTAATAAAAAATTTGATACAAGAATAACTTCGTGCCAGAATTTATGATCTTATGAGATTTGATCTGAAGTTCCAATGGACTTCCAGCAAATGCTTACCATCACTATCTCTGCAATGAATAAGTCTGCTAATGATTGTGATCCAACCACAATTAACTAATGTATTAATCAACAAACTCCTTGAAATTAAATTAAAATGAACACTAATTAGAAAAATCATTATTTTCAAAATACTCTTGGATATTCTTTCGGAGGACTCCTTTCTACAAGTTCATTAAGGACATTTTATATTCAGGTTGAGAAGTCCGACCATACCTCGCTGAGGTCCTCCCTGGACCTTTCGAATATTCGACTAAATTACGCTCAGTCTCCAAGGTGACTAACTGGCAAAGGCATCTATTTTCCAAAGAAGAGCAAACAAGATAGAGAACATCGCTGTGATAGAGATGCATGGAGACATCTGAGGCTCTTCATTGGACACAACAACAACTTGATATTCAAAGAAATCCCAATTTCATGATTTAATATTTATATAGGAAGATCCAATATCAAATCTTCAAAAATATTTACATATCTTTCTTATATCAGAATCCATTGATAATTAATTAGCAAAATATCTTCATTGAGAATTTACCTTCAAATACCTGCCGAAATAAATCGATCTTGTCAATGGAATAACATCAACCGGGAGATAATACTGGCGAAATCCTTTGTAGGATTAACCTTTGGTGAACAAGATCTTTCGAAAATTTATATTACAGTAGGAGTATAAAAGAACAATCTTTTATGATTGAAGAATCAGATGAAAGCTTTCCTTTTCGTTAAACACATCAATTATTGAGGAATTTCTAAATTGTCTGATCTAACGGTTTGATATTTCCAATATATTAATCTCAATCCAAGAAACATGTCTCTCTCTCTCTCTCTCTCTCTCAAAATCCTTATCTCGATTAAGGAAGTGAATTTTTATTGAAATATTATTTTGTTGGAACTCTTTGATATGCGAATTTTATTTTGTGAATGACTTTCCTTCGGATTCTTATAGGAAGCCTTCTCGAGTTAAAACTTCTGTGCACAAGTTCTTAATATGAATATTCCATTTTTTACAAGAATATATATTAAAAATAAAAGCAGCAACTATACATCGACCACTATTGAAATCCGACATGTACGGGTGAGTAAACTTGCTAACCCACTATATTTGGTAAATTCGAAAAGCGGACATGAAATCAACGGCTATGGCCCTCGACAATTCAGGGCAGCTTTGGTTTATACGAATTCAAAAAAACAAATCTTAATCAAATTCTGAAATCATCTCCTTGAATGATAATTTAATATCAAAATAATCATCATTATCATCATAGTTTACAATCATATACAGGTAGGTTTCTTTAAAATACTCTTTGTGTTTGAAAACAGAGCAATCCATACTTCATTCATTTAATAGATTTCATTTTTGATCAAAAGAGTATTAATCATATCGTGTGGCTATACACTTCAAACATCCACAGAATTGTCTTGAAAGGTCTGTTGGAGCTCGCGTATTCCATAGAAGATCAAAAAAGATAGAGAACATTGCTGTGATAGAGATGCATGGAGACATCTGAGGTTCTTCATTGGACACGACCACAACAACTGATAAGAGCCCCAAGTTAGATGACATTGTGACTGCTGTGATAGAGATGCATGGAGACATCTGAGGCTCTTCATTGGACACGACAACAACAACTGATGAGAGCTCCAAGTTAGATGACATTGTGACTGCTGTGATAGAGATGCATGGAGACATCTGAGGTTCTTCATTGGATACGACAACAACAAATTGATATTCAACTAAATCGCAATTTCGTTGAAATTAAGGGAATTACGTTCCATAATAATATCCGAATTTCAGAAATAAGTTACATTATCTCTCTTGAGTACACCTAGCATTTAACCTATTTATTTCTTTAAAATTATTGAATGTTTCACATTTTTCAAAGGCGATTTCGAGATCTATTAAAATTAAGAAAACGTTTTAGTACTGTTGATAAATTCTATATTGTAGAACAGCTAGTTCCTCAGTACACTTTCCTGATCATTTTCAAGATACAGCGTTATCGGTGTTTACCTATCACCATATGAGCATATACCATACTAAATCTTTTGTAGCCCATTCTGTAGAATTGGGGCTAGAAGACCATGCCTAAAATGTCCAATTAGCCCGGAAGGAAACTCAACCCATTCTGTAGAAGCGCTGCTAAACAAGTTCCTGAACACAGTCTCCTATCTCTGATACGATGATGATGGTTATTCAGAATCTTATCAATCCCCAGATAAGCCCAGTCAAGATGATAGCTTTTGAGTGTCATTAGGAAATATCTTATCATCCCTGTTTATTTATTGAGTCAGTAAAAACTCTTCCTACTTGAAGATCTTCAATTGAAACATTTTACTTCCATTTTAAAGCTATTTAAACCAGAGATAATTCATACAACAATATTCCTATAGTAATTGTACAATGGACCAGATGAGATTTCTTTAGTTTCATTTGTTACTATTGCCGAGAATAACTAAACATTTGCGCATTGAAAATTCCATCATGGACAAAAATTAAGGAATTTTTATTATTTGAGGTCCCAAGTCTTCTGTTTTTTGAAGGGGAAAGAGGCAATTTTGTTTACACCTGGTTATCTATAACTCTGAAAGATAATTGATATACAGTGACCTTTATTGAAGACACACAAAACTTAAGAAAGTTATACCTTTTAGCATGTACATATATCGGGATTCAGACTATAACTCTGAAACATATTTGATACACAGTGACCTTTATTGATTGTCTGAATCCCGATAGACATGCTAAAAGGTATAACTTCCTTAAGTTTTGTCCATGAGTATATACAAACAGACAGGCGAAAACCAAAGGTGTTCCTTATAATATATATCTATATAAAACGAGGTTTTATTTATTATAAAAATGTGTCCATTAAACAAATATTTTTAGCATAAAATACTACAAAAAACACATATTGAACTACAAATTCGTGAAGAGCAAAAATAAAATGATATCAAAAATTACTACCGCAATAACTATGAAGATGTATTTCACTTTGAAACTCAAACTGAGAAATTTAATTTTTTCAAAATAAAATAATTTATAACTCTTCTTTCTGAGAAGTAAAAGTTTATCGGGATGGCCTGGCTCGACACAGTGTTGAATCCTCCCAGTGACTTCACCACTGATGAGCCAGCTCTCCCAATATTTTTCCATCGCAGAAAAGGGGGTTGTATATGTATAGTCTTGTTCTGGTGTTCGTTATAAATATATATTTGATAAACTCTCAATATTGATTGTGATTAGCTTTTACTTTTTTTATCTTCATTTTCGGTGAATCCGTGGTCAATCGACGTATAATAAATTTATTTTCCTCCAATTTACCCAGACTAATCTATTAGCTTGATTGTCTTTATATAATTTTTCCTGTATATAAATATCATATTATCATTAAGGTACTATTACTTTTTTCCTGCATGTACTCTACATTTCTGCTTGGAGAATCTGTATACGACTGAAAGGTCTTAATAAAGGTCTTTTATATATTTGATAAACCTATCATCATATATTGCCATAAGTAATGAACTGTATAAAACAAATTTCAATGTATAAGAGTCATATAAACGATTTAAAATATGTAAATAAAATAAATTTTAATATATATATCGTATATTTTAAACTGTATTAAAATGTACACCGTTTCTATTTGATACCACCCCCATATTTTGTATATATGCTATATCCTTATTAATAATACCTGTAAACCCATATTTGTATGTAAAACTAAAAATGTTGACGTCCAAATAAAGATCCAAAGAGCGGTCAGCTGGGGACAGAGGGGTGGAAAAAGGCAACGCCCAGCCCATGTGGGGTCCCGAGGGACATTCTATAGAGACCCCCCCTGTAAGCAGGACAAGTTTTTGGCAGGGGGTCAGCAGATGTTCTAGGAGGTTTTTCTCGGCAGTTCGCTTCAGCCTGTCTGTTTCACACACTCTCCCTCCATGTCTCGGTGATAAACATCAAAGTTGGTGTCATGGCATCAACCTCTGTCCCGTGGGCTGTCCCCGATCCCTCTTTGTGCTAACATCTAGCCCTGCCTCTGCTTCTTGTTGTCCGCGTGTGGGAAGATCATCAACACTCGCCTCACGTACACGACTGCCAGTTCATCCATACGTAGGCATATTGCAACAATATTACATATATATATATAATTTTGGGCGTGTATAGTTAGCTAGAAATTATACTCCTAGTTGCTCCTGTTGACAGGCATGTTACCCCAAAATCTAAAGAAATAAAATTGTACAAGAAACTTAACCTTGGATTAAAAAAAGAAAAAAGGTACCTCTTTATCGTGCAAATGAAAGTTTCTGATGGCTTGCGCCATCTAACGGAATAAATATCAACTATTCTCGTTGATTTTTACTTATTCCATAATGGAACTTGAATGCTTTAGTGAAATTTTTAAATAGAGAAGACAGTTATTTAGATAAAAGAAAATTTCGCGTTAAGAGTTTCGAAAATTCGAAAACAGATGGCGCGGTATGATATTGTATTTATAAAACTAGTCTTGTCGTGGCCTATTTCTGAATTTCAGGATGGGATGTCGTCGAATGTTATCTTGCAGCGTCACCGAACCTCTCTGCCAGTAGAAAAGATGAGTTAGTCTATTCTATTGACAATTCTCCTCTCTGTGAGTCTGGTATTTCCATAAAGCCAATATATTTATGATCAATACACATGTTGGATTCAAATATAATTCAAAATTATTAAAAAGAAAAAGGCATCTCCTTATCGAGTAACTGAAAGATTATGTGGCTTGCGCCATCTATCGGAATAAATATCAACTATTCATTGATTTTTAAATTTTACAGAATAGCGCAAGCCACCAGTAACTTTCAATTTCATGATAAGGATATGCCTTTTTCTTTTTAATAATTTATCCACTTTATATCAGTACAATATCACATTTGTACTATTTTTCACACTATTTTAAAATGTTTTAAAATAATTTTAAATTCAATTGCCATCTATCTTATGTCTATAGATTCCCTAAACACCCTTAATCTGCCTTCCAGTAGTGCAGTCTGAAGATTAATTATTTGGCGAAACCGCTAAGTGGGTTAATCTCTGATGAGCTAAGCCCTCTCATATAATAATATTTATCATTACAGTTAGATTTGTAGAAATAATATTTGATAATGTATATCATAAGAAACATATTGCTGAAAAAATAACCATATAAAATGATAATATAAATAGCGATGATAAAGCACAGCTTGGATTATAGATTATTGCTACCAGAAAATAAAACCTAATCCAAATATATTAATATTGTGTGACCTTTCGGTAACAACGCTGTTACCAAATCGTCACACACTATTAATTTATTTGGATTAGGTTTTATTTTCTTGTAGTAATATTTAGTGAATATCACAACTTGACCTAACAATGATGTCTTTACGCCATTGTCAGATACACATTGTTTGAAGTTTATATGTTAATTTTGTAATTATTCTTTTTTTTTTTTTAATTCATAGAAGCATTTTTCTGGCAGACACATTCAATTTTTATCATCATCATTTTTTATATTATTTTTTTAGTTATAAAATCATTTGCAATTGTAGTTTCTTTTTTGTTTTGTTCATTTTTAAGCAATAAAATATATAGAAGTAAGGTGTAATATTCAATTCAAGGAAACTCCGCATTTGCCGGTCCCAAGCCCGGATGAAAAAGGAGGAGGGGGAGCAGTAACAAGCTCACTAAAAAAACTGGGTTCAGCTGGCCCGGCTGATAGTACCCCGTAAGGGCTCCTAATCCAGGGATACAGGATGAGCAGCGTTTGTACTCCATGTTAGGAGTGGCTGCACATGGCGCCTGTTCCTCATTTCAGAGGCGGCCATTTCTTTTGGAGCTAAGTCGGCCTGCCACTGAGTAGTGCTCCCAGTCTTAATGACAAAGACAGACGCATTCTACTTCACCCAGACCCTAATATGATTGAGTGGAGATAAGAAAGAAGAAGAAGAATTCAAGCATATGGAACCAACATCAAATCATTTTTAAAACAAGGCAAAATCATAAGCTTATACAACTTTCACTTTTTCATACAAACATTGATGGTCTAATTATTAGTCTAATTTACAATGATCACGTTACAGAGAGTACCGTAATGAATATAATAGTTTTGTATATTTGGGATATATTGGTGGTAGAAGACAGTTTGTTTTACCTTCAAAATGGTGACAATGGGTTACCGAAACGTTTGGTCAATAAAACCTAACCACAGTTTGATAGTTATTCAAATTATAGATACTTTGGCCAGTAAAATTTTCATTATCTTGACGTTTCGACAAAATTCTTTTGTCTTCGTCAGGAATAAACAAAAATTAAAACATTTGGCAAGGCGTTAGATAAATATTGTAACAAAGTATTTATTAATTTTATTATTTTTATTAACAGAGTGGTCATTTTTATGTTTATATTTTTCTACTCTGTAAATTTCTCTTGTGGCTTATCTTTTGTTTACCATTCTTAGTTTGTCCTTGCCTGAAATAAATTGTTGTCTCCTCCTGAAGTTTTTGTCCTTCCTAATTTTCCACGTGGCAATATTCAGAATATATTTTAACGCCTATTCGCCTATTTTTAACGCTTATTATTCAGAATATTTTTTAACGCCTTGTCAAATGTTTTAATTTTTATTTGCTACTGACGAAGACTAAACGATTTTTATCGAAACGTCGAGATAATAAAAACATTTACTGGTCGAAGTATCTCTAATTTTAAGAACTATGAATGCCTGCCAGGCAGCCTCTATCTTCACCACAGTTTAATAGATATTCTATCTACCAAAAAATAGAGTACACTATTGTATTTATATATAAAAGTCATACCTGAATCTGTGAGAAAACAAAACCAAATTTTCTCAAAATATTCCGAGAGATTGCCAACCACGTACGCGTTTCGACTTCTGGTCCTCGTCAGCCTGGTGCAGGCTATACGACCATAAATTCGGGAAACCTCTTGGACCAATTTTATGGTTGTTGAGGTACAGCCTACACTTCGCTGACGAGACCCAACGGCCCGGAACGCGTACGTGGTTGGCTTTTCTAAATTTATAAAGTAATGGATTGGACAAATATTATAGAATAACCTAATAAAAAACACTGTTTACATATGCTTTTACTAGGTTACTGAAGTGTAAAGTAACCTAAACATTATTTCTTAAGTTTCTACCTGCACCTCTTTGATCAAAGATAATCTAAATTCGTCGTCTGTATTGGATTTCGCTAATACAAATCAGACGACCCAGACTGCAATGGTAGACCGCTCAGACGAGACTCAACGTCTTTAGAAGTGTGTCAAAATATATCTTATTATAGAATCTCTCTGTTGTATATCTATTAATTAATTGTTACCACAGAGTATGTGTAAGCTCACAGGTAAATAGGCGCTAACCGAAAGAAAAAAAAGTTCCTTTATTTAATATTAGTTTCCCTTTTATATTTTGTTCTCTCTCTTGTAAATCAATAAATATAATGTTTAATTAATAAATATTGGAATCAGTTTCATTAAAAAATTCTGAGCAAAGTCAACACTCTCAATAATCAATAATAATATAATTTATATCTGATCAATCCGTGATTTCAGAGTGTGTACTATAGGTCGTAATAACGCCACACCTTTCTCTTATTATCCTTCTCCAATAACCACCACAAATCTTGCAATATCTAAGTGATGGTCTCTTCTCATCCTATGTCTTAGGTCTATGATACAAAGGTCACTCCAAAAACTTTTGCAATCAATATTGTAGCGTAGAAATCAAGTCTTGGAATATCTTAAGATGTGAAAGTATTTATTGATGACGTCACCACGACCAGTCGACAATTATCAACAACCAAACTATCTACAGCTAGAGAATATCGAGCAAGCAAGCAAAGCAACTAAATGATGATTTTACAAATATCTATATAGATAATACCGTAACAGAGTTTTCCATTGTAAAGTCCTGAGCTATCTCCTCCGAAGATTCTGAAGTACACATAACAATCTATATACCAAAATTTTCGTTATTTTTTTCTTCGTGTCATAGGCCTGTTTTTATTTTCCTAATGTTAACAGTTATTTTTATTTTTTAATTTAATCTATTTTACAATCGTAGATTTTTTGCATTTATCATCATCAATTCTTTTGTTTACAATTGCGTAACTTTTATAGAGAGAAATAAAGAAATACATAATTGATTAGATACAAAAGTGTGAACCAGAAAGTCGATTTTTAAAAATGTTATTATTTAATATAAACTTATTTTAATTTAATTTTGAAATGAAAAGGTAGTGTAAAAGTGTATATGAGGTTAGATTCAAATAGGTTTAATTATGTTAGTTTAATCGCTAAATAAGGTTAGTTTTAGATAAGTTGAATTAGGTTAGTTTCAGATAATTAAAAAAAAATAATGTTCGTTTTTAGAAAAATAATTCGCAATAGTAAGTATATATATTAATATAAAAGATCGAAATGTAAAAATCACTATGTCCAAAATCTTCGCTTTAACTCGTGTAAAACGGCTCGAAGGTACGGCGGTGTCAACGTACAGCGCCGCCTACCAAAGTTACCCTTTTCTGGGAACTCACCAGGTTATATTATTTTTCGAATTGTAGATTGAATTATTACTTTTATTCTATCTTTTATAAGTGTTTGTTATAGTTTTTCATTTGAATTTAGCACAATTTTTGTATCTGGTTATCTTTTTTGGCATCTTTTTTTTCTCATTAATAAGACCTAATCCAAATAATTTAATAGTGTGTGACTTTTTTTTAAATTAAATTATTTGGATTAGGTCTTATTTTCTTTTATTAATTTGTTATAGTTTTTCATTTGAATTTAGCTCCATTTTTGTGTCTGTCTTTTTTTTTCTTCTCATAAATAGGCTGATGCTGTATTTGTGTACTCAATTGTTGCTTTTTTTTAAATTAAATTATTTGGATTAGGTCTTATTTTCTTTTATTAATTTGTTATAGTTTTTCATTTGAATTTAGCTCCATTTTTGTGTCTGTCTTTTTTTTTCATCTCATAAATAGGCTGATGCTGTATTTGTGTACTCAATTGTTGCTTTTTGTGTCTGGTTTCTTTTTTGCAGTATTTTTTTTGAATCCTTTTTTTTTCATCAATTGTTTCCTCACATGCTTGGAATTTTCTTTTTATGCCTGTCCTGGCTTTCAGTTTTATAGATTTCCTCTGCTTGGTTCTTATTTTACCTTTTTTTTTTTGAGCGTCTTCTGTCATGCCTCGGAAAGGCCGTGGAAGACTCACTCCCCTGACCGCTAGGCTATTTCTCTTGTTTACTTTTTTACCAATGCCTATAATTTTTCACCTGAAAGATTTTTTTTTATTTGTTATTCAATAAACTATTATCACTTATTTTTGGTCTTCTTTTTATTTACTTATTTTACTGGGGGTTGGTGGAAGGATGGTCTAAGCCGTTGGTTCGGCTCGAAGGTATGGCGGTGTCAACGTACAGCGCCGCCTACCAAAGTTAACCTTTTCTGGGAACTCACCAGGTTATATTATTTTTCGAATTGTAGATTGAATTATTACTTTTATTCTATCTTTTATAAGTGTTTGTTATAGTTTTTCATTTGAATTTAGCACAATTTTTGTATCTGGTTATCTTTTTTGGCATCTTTTTTTTCTCATTAATAAGACCTAATCCAAATAATTTAATAGTGTGTGACTTTTTTTTAAATTAAATTATTTGGATTAGGTCTTATTTTCTTTTATTAATTTGTTATAGTTTTTCATTTGAATTTAGCTCCATTTTTGTGTCTGTCTTTTTTTTTCATCTCATAAATAGGCTGATGCTGTATTTGTGTACTCAATTGTTGCTTTTTGTGTCTGGTTTCTTTTTTGCAGTATTTTTTTTGAATCCTTTTTTTTTTCATCAATTGTTTCCTCACATGCTTGGAATTTTCTTTTTATGCCTGTCCTGGCTTTCAGTTTTATAGATTTCCTCTGCTTGGTTCTTATTTTACCTTTTTTTTTTGAGCGTCTTCTGTCATGCCTCGGAAAGGCCGTGGAAGACTCACTCCCCTGACCGCTAGGCTATTTCTCTTGTTTACTTTTTTACCAATGCCTATAATTTTTCACCTGAAAGATTTTTTTTTATTTGTTATTCAATAAACTATTATCACTTATTTTTGGTCTTCTTTTTATTTACTTATTTTACTGGGGGTTGGTGGAAGGATGGTCTAAGCCGTTGGTTTTCGACCGCTACGACCCGGGTTCGATTCCCGCATTGGGCACTTTTTTCTGAAAAAATAAAAAAAAAAGCTCCAATGGCTTCTGATTCTTGCAAAAGTCCAACCCCACCAGCAAGCGCAAGTAATCAAACGGGGCTCTGGCACACTTGTACATGCAAAGTCGAACTGCTTTTCATACGTGTACCATTTTCAAAGACCCTGCTTAGGATTAAAACTTCTCAGAAGCATAACAATAGTACCAACCTAGAGGTTAACTGGTGTGGATGCATTCCTCTGGGAGTAAGACTATTGAGAAATTCAGTAGGGAGTTATTTTGCTTCTCCGCATTCTAACACTCCAACTGTTAACACTGTGGAAACACTGACTCATGTTTGGTAAGCAATTTCAGGGAAGAAACTATAGACATTGGATTAAATAAATTATTAATTAAATTGCATTAAATAAAAATTATTAGATTTAAATAAATATTATTCGAGTGAAAAAAAAAAAAGAAAAAATTAACAAATTAGAAAATAAAATTTCGAAAAATACAACTATATTGCAGATAAGATAAGAGGACCTTATTAAAAAATAAATAAACAAACTGTAATTCGACACTATCGATAATTCGACACTTTCGATAATTCGACCATTTTAAAAATCAAATTTACAAGGTTGATTGTTGTTTAAATACAACTTTGATTTTGCATGCATAAACACAGGCTCTTGTAGCAAGAACCCAACTTTAGTGAAAACTGATGCCTCTTCAGAATGAATGGAAGACTGAAATCTGAAGGAGCAGAAGATATGGGTCATCTTTACATGTATGCTATCCAATGTTCGCACACTTGAAAAAGCTACATATAAAGTTGTCCGTGCGTAAACACAGGCTCTTGTAGCCAAGGTTTGGCCTTGAGCCTTATTTATAGTCATAGCAAAAGCCAACCTTAGTGAAAACTAACGCCTCTCTAGAATGAAGCGAAGGTTGGTATCCGAAGGGGCCAAAGATATTTCAGACACTATACAGTGTGTTCAACTTTGGGCACTGTCAGTATATGTGCTTCAAGGACATGAGAGCACATGCGCTGAAACACCATACGTGTTCCATCGCAAAGATCCTAAAGGCATTGGTGAAAGTATAAATAAATATTTTGGAAATGAAAAAAAATACATATATATATAAGAAAATAAATTGGAATAAAAATTTACAAACTATATTTCAGAGTGGATACATATTTGAAAGGAAAAAAAAAAAAAAGAAAATTGCAAACAACAAAACTATATTACAGATATGACATGAAAACTAACGCCTCTCTAGAATGAAGCGAAGGTTGGTATCCGAAGGGGCCAAAGATATTTCAGACACTATACAGTGTGTTCAACTTTGGGCACTGTCAGTATATGTGCTTCAAGGACATGAGAGCACATGCGCTGAAACACCATACGCGTTCCATCGCAAAGATCCTAAAGGCATTGGTGAAAGTATAAATGACCCATATATTCTGCTCCTTCAGATTTCAGTCTTCCATTCATTCTGAAGAGGCATCAGTTTTCACTAAAGTTTGCTTTTGCTATGACTATAAATAATATTTGGGTTCTTGCTACAAGAGCCTGTGTTTATGCATGCAAAAGCAAAGTTGTATTTAAACAACAATCAACCTTGTAAATTTGATTTTTAAAATGGTCGAATTATCGAAAGTGTCGAATTATCGAAAGTGTCGAATTATCGAAAGTGTCGAATTATCGAGTGTCGAATTACAGTTTGTTTATGTATTTTTAATAAGGTCCTCTTATCTTATCTGCAATATAGTTGTATTTTTCGAAATTTTATTTTCTAATTTGTTAATTTCTTTCTTTTTTTTTCACTCTAATAATATTTATTTAAATCTAATAATTTTTATTTAATGCAATTTAATTAATAATTTATTTAATCCAATGTCTATAGTTTCTTCCCTGAAATTGCTTACCAAACATGAGTCAGTGTTTCCACAGTGTTAACAGTTGGAGTGTTAGAATGCGGAGAAGCAAAATAACTCCCTACTGAATTTCTCAATAGTCTCACTCCCAGAGGAATGCATCCACACCAGTTAACCTCTAGGTTGGTACTATTGTTATGCTTCTGAGAAGTTTTAATCCTAAGCAGGGTCTTTGAAAATGGTATACGTATGGTGATACAGTGCATGTGCTCTCATGTCCTTAAAGTAGTGTAGTTCTGTTGTTTGCAATTTCATTTTCTGATTTGTTAAAATTTTTCTTCTATAGTTTCTCACCTGCGGGTCCTTCGGGTAAACCCGGGGCGTTGCCCGGGTCACTCGGCTAGTAAAGTAATAAATCTGTTGTAAATATATTCATTGAATAATTAAACTAAATAATAAAATATGAATTATTTCTTCGCCACAATATTATTTAATTAAAATATTGTAGAACGACATTTAAAAATTATCCCGCATGTTTTTCTTTTGAACGAAAAATCGAAATTTATTTAAAGGAGAAATAACGATTATTTCTAACCTTAGGGATGAAGTATGAAAGGATGAATTGTGAAGAGTAATGATAAACGGAAAAATAAAAGCATCCAGGGATGGCAATTTTTATTTTTCCGTTTATCATTACTCTTCACAATTCATCCTTTCACACTTCATCCCCAAGGTTAGAAATAATCGTTATTTCTCCTTTAAATAAATTTCGATTTTTCGTTCAAAAGAAAAACATGCGGGATAATTTTTGAATGTCGTTCTTCAATCATAGTCCGCATTATATTGTATTATAAATTAAAATATTAAAAAATAAATTATACCATTAAATTCTATTTGAATTTTCTACTTATCATAAGCATTTTCATAAAATAGAAACCACAATGACTCGTGGTTCAACAGTGATCTCTCATTCTGGCTGTATGACATTTCTTTGTACTATCCTGAGACATCTCTCTGATACCAGAATATTTTCATAAAATAGAAACCACAATGACTCGTGGTTCAACAGTGATCTCTCATTCTGGCTGTATGACATCTCTTTGTACTATCTTGAGACATCTCTCTGATATCAGAATATTCTCTTATTTCAGAGAATTTTGTGTCGGAGTTTACTAATTCCGCAAAAATATTCATTTTATCTTTAAATGTTCTTAAGATTTTTTCGTTGGTTTTTCAAGTTTTGCTTTCACATAAATTTGAAAAATCAAAAATTTGATCATATATAATTTTTTTTTTTAAGTCAAATTCTCTCAGTTTGTTCATGTAGATCGAAAAAAATACATCGCAGATTATAATGAGATTATAAAGATAATAATAATCATGAAAAAAGGCATTTTCTGATCGTGCAACTGAAATTTGCTGATGGCTTGCGCCATCTATCGGAATAAATATCAACAAATCGTTGATTTTCAATTATTCCAGAATTGGCCAAATCAACGATTAGTTGATATTTATTCCGATATATGGCGCAAACCATCAGCAAATTTCAGTTGCCCGATCAGGAAATGCCTTTTTTCTTAATTTATCTACCTGATCCAAGTACAAATTCACTTTTGTACTGTTTTTCACAATAATAATTATGTTAATTAGTTAAAATAATGAAAATAATTGAAATTATGTATGAAAAAAAACGACATTACTTTATCAGACATTCACTCAGGCAAATCTTGGGTGAAGCCATGCCACATTCATATAACTAGAGAAAACAATAAAAACTATGAAATAATGATGAATAGGAATGAATAAAATAATGATTGAAATAGTATATTATTAATGAAAACATCAAAATTATTTTAAAACTATTCAGACTATTATAGATTATGATAATTATGAATCATTATTAAAGATAAAACTCTTCCATAACGTTTAGAGATAATCGTCGTTCTAGATCCAACCGTAAAAGAGGCATTCATCTATCTTTATTTATTGGTTAGATATCATACAAAATAACTAAAATTCCTTTTTTGCTTGAGTTTATTCAATACAGTAGAAAATACTCCATGGGAGGACACTCGCGCTAGAGGACATTTCTTTATAAAGGGCAGTTTTCATTTGAAAAATTACCTTTTTTACTATTTAACAACTCTCCGGTAAGAGGACACCTCTCCTGTAGGTTCTACTGTAACAAGTATTTAGCAAATTTCTAATGAAATCATTATCGGAGGTATTATATAGATAACAACAAAAATAATTTCAAAGAAGTTTATAAAATATTTAATTCACCAACAACAACTATTATTCAAAATTCTGGGTTAAATTTCTAACGGCTTGATGAAGAATGAGATTCTCAAATGCTTGCCATTCCTTTTCAATAAAAAAATTAACTAAAATCGCAAATTATTAATATATTATACAATTCGTGTATGTATAAGATCAATGAATTTGCCGTAACGTAGCTTTTGGCCTAAAAATATCAAAAATAAACCTACGTATTCAATATTCGAAGGAATTTTGAATTTTGTCGAAACGTCGAGATAATAAAATGATTTACTGGTCGAAGTGTCTTTAATTTTAAGAACTATGAATGCAGGCCAGGCAATTTCTATCTTTACCACAGTTTGATAGGTATTCACCTACCAAGAGATAGAGTACACTATTATATTTATGTATAAAAGTCATACCTAGATATGTGAAAGAAAACCAATTTTCTCAAAATATTTCGAGGGATTGCCAATTACGTACGCGTAGTTTAAAAAAACGAACGTTTTCAATGAGCGAAAAACAAAGTAATTCTTGGATGATAAGTTTTTTTTACGAAAGGCTTACCTGGAGGTTATGAAAGTAGTGTGAGTTTATCACACCTGCTCAAGTGCGATCCCTATCTCTCACACTTCACGCTAAGCCTAATGGGAGCAGCCGACACAACCCTATCATCCCGCCAATAATTTAGGCCTATGACCTAAGGCAAACGATAGCGATAAAAGTTTCATTGAATGACTTCAAAACGTGATTTAATGATTCTATAAATGTGATTGTATTTAGAGTTATTTTAGTATACATTTTCTCACCCACTTTTTTAGTATCTGGAAACAAAATTTTAGAAGAAACGAAATTGTATGAAGAATTAGTACAAAATTGGAATTTTAATTGGATAAGGTGTTATTTTTAGTTGCACGTTCAGGAGATGTCTTTTTCTTAAAGAGATTTCAAAGCACCGTGTAGCTACACATGCGAAATTCATATTTTAAGCTTGATCTACAATGATTGATAAGTTTTGGTCCAGGGTCGTAACTGTCAAAATTCGACGGTTTCTATCACTCCACTACCAATTCCCCCAAAAAATATAACAAAAATAAATAAAGATAGTTCAAATTTACTGGCAATGCGTTTCATTTTTAAATCTCTACAGACCTTACTGCAATGATATGATTTAATGAATGAGAGGGCTTGGCTCATCAGTAGTGAACCCTCTCAGCGGTTTGGCCAAATGAGAGGGTTCACTACTGATGAGCCAAGCCCTCTCATTCATTAAATCATATCATTGCAGTAAGGTCTGTAGAGATTTAAAAAAGAAACGCATTGCCAGTAAATTTATTTGTGTAAAATTTTAACGATAGAGGGCAATAAAATTTAATTTACTAAAGATAGTTCAAGAAAGTTAGGAAAAATGTTGATGAGAGACTTAATTCCAGTTAGAGTTATAAAAGATCAAAATCCGAGTAGAGGCAATAAAGAGAAGTTTTGAAGTGAACGGACTACTGTAATTAATTGATTTGCCAATTCTTAGCTCAAAGTGTTTATAATATCTATAAAATTCATATATTTTATAATACAATACAATATAATGCGAATTTTGATTTTAAAACGACATTTGAAAATTATCCCACATGTGTTTCTTTTGAACGAAAAATCAAAATTTATTTTAAGGAGAAATAACGATTATTTCTAACCTTAGGGATGAAGTATGAAAGGATGAATTGTGAAGAGTAATGATAAACGGAAAAATAAAAGTGTCCAGGGATGGGAATTATATTGAAAAATGTTGGGTGGATCGCAATTATTACTCTCTTCTAAAATAAAAGATCTTTATTAAAGAAACAAACTAAATAATTTAATTGAACCTAAATTTCTATATACGAGGTGTGTTCATAAAGTATCGCGACTTTTGTGTTTTTTCAAAAATTATTTATTTATTCATGAATACCTATTTTGTCCCCTTCAAAGTAATCCCCATGAGATATTATACACTTGTGCCAACGGTTTTTCCAATCTTCGAGGCACTTCAAAAAATCATTTAAAAAAAATCTTTTTCAGCTCCTCCCCATGATGCCGTCTTTATCTCGTCAAGCGTAGCGTAACGTCGTCCTTCCATGGGCCTCTTCAGTTTAGGGAACAAGAAAAAGTCACAGGGGGCCAGATCTGGGGAATACTGTGGCTGCGGCATCATTAGTGTGTTGTTTTTGGCCAAAAAGTCGCGCACAAGCAACGATGTGTGAGCAGGGGCGTTATCGTGGTGCAAAAGCCAATTTTTGTTCTTCCACAAATCCGGGCGTTTCTGGCGGATTGCTTCGCACAAATTGCGCAAAACTTGCAGGTAATATTCCTTATTGACCGTTCTACCCTGTGGAAAGAACTCATGATGCACCACGCCCCTGCAATCGAAGAAAACTGTCAGCAAAACATTCACATTCGACCGAACTTGGCGCGCTTTTTTCGGTCTTGGTTCGTGCGGCAGCTTCCATTGAGATGATTGAGCTTTGGTTTCCACGTCATAACCATAAACCCACGCTTCGTCACCAGTTATGAACCTCTGGAGCAAATTTGGGTCGTCGCGGACAGAGTCCAACATCTCATTAGCAATGTTCATGCGATGCTGTTTTTGGTCGCAATTGAGCAATTTTGGTACGAATTTCGCGGCGACCCGTCTCATGCCCAAATCATTGATAAAATTCGAATGGCACGAGCCAATCGATATGTTTAGGTCCTCAGCAACTTCTCTAACGGTGATTCGACGATTGACTAATATCATTTTCTCCACTTCATTAATTTTTTCGTCTGTTGTTGAAGTGCTCGGGCGTCCGGCACGCTCTTCGTCGTTCACATCTTCTCGGCCTTCTGAGAACATTTTGTACCACCGATAAACGTTGCTTCGGTCCAAGGTAGCTTCTCCGTATGCCATAGTCAACATTCGGAATGCATCCGCATTTTTTTTTCAAATTAAAATTCTCAGCCATCTTTCGAGTGTCAACTCTCAAGTCCATTGGATCAAATGATTTCAGTCTCATACACACAACCGGTTTTCTCTTAGGATTCTCTTAAGAAAATTTGATTTGTATTTCCATCAAAATCTTCATGTTTATTAACAATCTAAAGCTCAATATACAGTTAAACCTGTCTATAGTGCCCCCTCAAAATAGCGCCCTCCTCTCTATTACGCCCGATTTTAAACATTAAAATGCAATAATTTTACATTAAAAGTGACCTGCCTATAGCACCCCCTCTCTATAGCACCCTGGTGAGTCCAAAGAGGGGGCGCTATAGATAGGTTTAACTGTATATTAATTCCGATAATTATCATTTTGTTCACTTCTTTAAATACGTGAGAATTTATCATTTCGTAGATGAAACATTAAATAAGACGTGTCCTATAAAGTAGTATTAAAATCTTAAAGTGAAAATATCAAGTCTCCAGGGATAGGTTTTCCTTTTTAAAAATGTTATTCATACATCTGTCTAGCTTTCGGGAACGTAAGCCCTTCTACAAGAAAAAAACACAAACAATCTCCTGTAGCAGGGCATCCATGCCCGAAAGCTAAAGAGATTTGCGAATGAAAATGTTAAAAAGAAACCTATCCCTGGAGATTTTTCCACCTTTAATTCGACACAAAGGATTATTTTATCGAATTATTAAAATCTCTTCCGACCATTTTGCTATATGTACATTTTTCTTATTAACAGAAACGGATATTTATAGAACTACCAATCGTTTAAAAAGCGGGTATTTAAAGAATTAGTGAAGGAAAATGTATTTTGTACTCTTCATACTTACTAAAAAGTATCTAGAACCCAATATTTACCTTTAGAAAACAAAATTATTTGAAGATAAAAGTTTAGTAAACATTTTGTCGAGCATTAAATTCAAGGATTTCTGCCTTAGCTTGCAAGAGACTTGAGAAAACAAAACATTCGAGCAAGGTCATGTCGTGCTAAAAGCGCCATAAAGAAGGTGAACAAAAGCTCGCAAGTCTTCAGGTAATTGTCTCTTGAAGGTCCGGGTCTTCCAAAAAGTCCACTCCAGGAAACAGGATTTGATGCAATCCATTTCAGCAAGTCAGGAAACATCCGTAAATGTGTATTTCCCGGAGTCCCTTATCTAAATATAAGTCTTGACTTATCCTGTAGTCTACCTTTATAGCCATTCACCTATCTCTTCATCCAGCTGAATATCACAAATGTGTACTTGTCTATCCATTCTTCAACCTCTCATCCAACTTCACAACACAAATGTACATGTCTATCCATTCTTCAACCTCTCATCCAACTTCACAACACAAATGTACATGTCTATCCATTCTTCAATATCTTAATTTAACTGAACGTCACAAATGTACTTGTCTATCCATTCTTCAATAACCTCATCCAACTGCACATCACAAATGTACATGTCTATCCATTCTTCAATATCTTCATTGAATTGCACATCACAACTACTCATGTCTATCCATTCTTCAATATCTTCATTGAATTTCACATCACAAATGTTCATCTCTATCCATTCTTCAATCTCTACATCCAACTGAACAACACAATTGTACATGTCTATCCATTCTTCAATATCTTCATTGAATTTCACATCAATAATTTACATGTCTATCCATTCTTCAATCTCTACATCCAACTGCACATCACAAATGTACATGTCTATCCATTCTTCAATCTCTACATCCAACTGAACAACACAATTGTACATGTCTATCCATTCTTCAATATCTTCATTGAATTTCACATCAATAATTTACATGTCTATCCATTATTCAATCTCTACATCCAACTGCACATCACAAATGTACACGTCTATCCATTCTTCAATAACTTCATTCAACTGCACATCACAAATGTATATGTCTATCCATTCTTCAATATCTTAATTTAACTGCAAATCACAAATGTACAGGTATAGCCATTCTTCAATTTCTTTATCCAGTTGCACATCACAACTGAACATATCTATTCATTCGTTAATATCTTCATTCAACTGCACATGTCTATTCATTCTTTAATATCTTAATTCAATTTCACATCACAAATGTACAGGTATAGCCACTCTTCAATCTCTTCATCCAGTTGCACATCACAAATGTACATGTCCATTCATTCTTCAATCTTCACATCAAATTGCACATCACAAATGTACAGGTATAGTCATTCCTGAATCATTTCATTCAAACTTCACTAAAATAAATAAAGACTGATTTATCCTGCTGTTTGTCCATGCAGTTCCTTCCACAGACCCTTCAGTCAACTGCACCACACACACCTAAGTATTGACATATCCCGCTGTCTACCTGCAGATGCATTCATAAACTCTACAAATACTTTAAAGGCTATCTACACACTCTTGAAGTATTCATCCGTCTTACTGCACAGACATAAATACTGATTTATTCTGATGTCTACATGTATTTCCACTTACACATTTCTTCAGGCAACTTCACCACACAAACTTAAGTATCGGTTCAACCTGTAGATTCATTCACAAACTCCGCAAATTCTCTATGGTAAATGCACACTCTCCAAATATTTATTTTAAAAATCTGATTGTGCTTTCAACACATGTATTCGATATCTATTTAGGCGGATGCACTCAGCAGTTTACATTGTCTCTACGCCAGGAACCTGCCAATTAAAAAAAAAAAAGAATTAAAGTCTTCTTCTTCTTTCTTATCTCTACTCAATCGTGACTGGGTGAAGTAGAATGCGTCTGCCTTTGTCATTAAGACTGGGAGCACTACTCAGTGGCAGGCCGACTTAGCTCCGAAAGAAATGGCCGCCTCTGACATGAGGAACAGACGTTATGTGCAGTCGCTCCTAACATGGAGTACAAACGCTGCTCATCCTGTATCCCTGGATTAGGAGCCCTTACAGGGTACTATCAGCCGGGCCAGCTGAACCCAGGTTTTTTTTAGGGAGCTTGGTACTGCTCCCCCTCCTCCTTTTTCATCCGGGCTTGGGAACGGCAAAGGCGGAGTTTGGAATTAAAGTACAATTATATAACACTATCCTACTTATCGTACACTTTCGGTCATATGTCCAGAATAGCTTGGCTATAACGGAACTTTGCCTCTAACTAAATATTCCATCATACGTTTGAAATTGCAGAAAATGTTTTAAATACTTAATTAAGTATTACGCAATTTTATAAATGTGTGTATATATTTGTAAGAGATGCTTGTAGAAGAGTTCTTAAACTCGAAAGCTTTTGCAAATTTGATTAAATTATTTAAAACCCTTGGTGGAATAGTTAAATATTTAAAATAACTCTCTCTCTCTCTCTCTCTCTCTCTCTCTAATTTTTGATGAGCATTTTTCTTATATATTGTTACACAAGGTATAAGTTTAGGGAATTCCACCTATCTTACTGTTTCGAGGGGGGGGGGGGGGGTTCCATAATTAAAAACAAATAAAAAGTAATTAATGAAGACATTACTTTTTGTTGTCTTCTCCTCCCGTAAGAGGTGATCCTATGTCTTCTCGTCCGTGGTTCCTGTCAAGGATTTGCCCGTCATTGCGTCAACGTCTGAAGATTTTCTAAAATGGGTAGTCACAGTTGTTTGTTAAAAATATACATAATAATAATAATAATAATATAGCTCGCCTCTTCCGACAAAATAGACGCTAAAACTAAGCGCCATCTATTGACCGTCTCCGCATGTCAAATTATCTTGACAAACATTTGCATTTTTTTCTGATCAGTTTTCTAGCGGTAAGAATGTTGTTTTCGGTTGTTAGTGAACCAATCTCTCAAGCGTCCTCATTGGACGAATGTGGCCATGTTTGTATATGAAGGGGACGAGGGGAATGCGGCGACAACAGAGAGTGCGTGGATAATTGGTGTGGAGCCACTTAAAGTGGTTTTTCTACTGGCGGTTTTCCCTGTCTGGCTGTTCTCTTGGCATTCCTGTGTCCCCAGTCCGATCCCTCCCAACGCTACAATAAAGCTAAGTACTTTTTTAATTTATTTAACAAATCGTGAGTTGTTTTTATCTCCCTTTTGTTGTTAGTGTTGTATTCTTGAGTGTACGCTTTTCTGTGTATTAAGGTACTTTAATTTATGCCCTAGCTTATTCCATTTTTGTGTGTTAACCCGCAAAAGTTATTAACTTTTTTTCAGGCAAACTAGCGGACCCAGGTCGATGACACAACACCAGCTTTGGCAGACTAAGAAGTGTCCACCTAGAGACCATGGTTTCAGGCTGATGACCCTCGTCAGTCTAGGACGGGCTTTACTTTATGAGATCCACAAAGGATCAAATGAAATCTTCACAATCTGTCAAAGAGATGTTTAACTGGTATATTGGCAAGCCCAAATCTATGGCCAAAATATAAATGGAAATTTTAACGTCCATTTTGCCGGTATAGGCTATCTTTATTTTTATGGATCAATTTCAACTCGGCAAAAATTTAATCTAAATAATAATAATATAATACATACTCTGGGGTCGAAATATAACACATTATCAAAATATTATTTGAACTATTTAAAACAAATACTTTTATTGACAAAAGTAGGCACATAAATCATGATACAGCAATATAAAAAAAAGCTTGAGGAGGACAAAAGTGTAGAGATGAAGAAGCTGAGAGATGAAATCAAGTCCTATCTGGTGAAGTTTATCATGGTTGATCATCCGATATTCTACTGGATTACGGAAAAAAAAAAGATAGAGAAAAATGGAGAGAGACCTAATCCTTACTAAAACACTAGGTAAAATTGTCGAGTTCTCAAATATCTCGGTCTCCAGAAGTTAAATAGGTAAATAATCATTCCAGTGAAGAAACGCTCTACACTTAGTGCTGTATTTAATTGATATTCGTTTGTGTGTTTTCTCTATCGTGTGCAGAATTTATACTCATAGATAAAACTTAAGGAATTTGTACCATTCAGCATGTATATCGGGATTCAGACAATAACTCTGAAAGTTATTTGATACACAGTGACCTTTAATGAAGACGCACTAGACACCTAAGTGTGAAAAAAATTGTCTCTGTTTAATTTACAAAACAGACAACTGAAGACATTAGATTTTCCACTTCCTTTTGTTTAAACGATTGTATGTAAATTTTGTGAATTATATGTCACTCATCAATTTATATTATAGTTAAACCTGTCTATAGCGCCCCCTCTAAAAAGCGCCTCCCTCTCTATAGCGCCCGATTTTAAATACGTAGTACGATGCGATTTACATTAAAAGTGACCTGTATATAGCATCCCCTCTTTATAGCACCCTATTTTGGTGAGTCGCAAGAGGGGGGCGCTATAGATAGGTTTAACTGTATAATAAAATTATTGCTCTAAAATTGTATCTATCTGTCCATATATCGTTTTGAATCCTCGTTTTTTCCTTGTGATATAAAGTAGTGAAAAAATTATCATAAAGAGTTTTTACTTATGAAACAAATCAGTAATTTAGATATTAGTTATCGTGCATAAATTTTCCTGTTTCTCTATTTGTGATTTTGGGCAAATAAAATATCCTACGATGCCCGAAAGCTTGAGTTGGCAATAAAAAGAAATAAGAAACTCATTTCCGGAGACTTATTGACTTGTTTAATTAAAATGTCCCTATAATAAGGAAAAGTTAAATGTAAAAAAAGACACCATTTACCTTCAAAATGGACACAAGAACAATGTGCCGTCTTAAGTAAACAATGTACATAGCGTCCTTTGTATGCTGAAGAAGGTTTCATTCAACGTTATTTCTTCTTTCTTTTTATAGAATAGAGGTTTTGTTCTCTACAATTATTGAACATAATGTGGAAAAGAGAAGCGTTGAATGATTCCATCCTGAATGTGTCATCTATTGATCGTTTTTACAACCAGGCAGACTCAGGTCGGTGACATAGCAAGCTTTGGTAAATCTGGAACGACAACCTGAAGACCGTGATTCAAGCTAAGATTCCCGCTAGTCCAGAGTGGCTTCAATTTAATGAAATCCACCAAGGGACTCCTCAGATTTTCGAAATGCCAAAAATATGTTTTTTAAAAAATAATATAACCTTGACGTATGCACGAAGGAACGTGTGGCTACTGGACATGCGTCGGACCTGAAGGCTGTTGTTGGGTGCTGTGCTGCCTGGAGTACAGGAGCTCCATCTATGCTTCCTTTCTTCCTGTGATGAATCTGTATAAGAGCGGTGGTCTTAATAAAGCTTTGAGTGTGTTTTGTTGATAATATGTGACTAGGCATGTGTTATGGCTGAAATATTGATGGAAATCCTGCGTCCATTTTGACAGAGGAAGTGTCTTTTATAAACATTTTAAGGATCAATTTCTTTCTGGTGTATCTCCAATATGAAGGTTCTTATCTAAAAATAGTTATCTAAGGGATGATAAGACCCATATAAGTTCTATTGAATTGAGGTCAAGAGATCGTCCTGACCATTTCATCTTCTGAATACCTTTGGCTTCAAGCTTCCACAAGCTGAGCCTCATATGGCCATACGTTACCATTCCTAAAATTCACATATCAAACGCATTTAATCAGAAATACGTTGGTGGAAAACATTCTTATGATATTTTAGATAAATTTGATAGAATTTTAAAATAAAATTAAGAGTGTTTTATGCGACAAAAGTAAACAAGTCAGAAAGATGAATCCTCGAATCCCTCATATCCAAACATAAGAACAGTATCAACAACAGGAGACATCCCAGAACTGTCAAACTTCAAATCAAGATTAAATAGCCATCATTTAATATATTTCGCTGTGCTCATTCTTAATTGTTACTTTGCCCGTTGAAGAGCGAGAGATTGAAAACTCGTGCTGTTTTTAATAAATGAGCATATTGCGCAAGGTTTTTTGATATTTTATAACAAAAATAAATACAGTCATCAGCAACTTTCAGTTGCACGATAAGGAGATACCTTTTTCATAATTTATGAACCTTATCTCAGTACAATATCACATTTCTACTATTTTTTCACATTGTGTCGCGGTCTCACGCAATTCTGGCCTTAACTACCCGTTTCATGATTTTTCAAAATGCCTGAAGAACCAGTTTTTTTGGTCGTTGAGGTACAGCTTTCACCACGCTGATGAGGGCCAACAGTCCGAAACGCGTACGTGGTTAACTTTTCTCGATTAATCAAGAATGGGTAATTGGCCAATTCTGGAATAATTAGAAATCAACGAGAATAGTTGATATTTATTCCGATAGATGGCACAAGCCATCAGCAACTTTCAGTTGCACGATAAGGAGATGCCTTTTTCATAAAAAAAAATAAATACAAGTAGTAAATTAAAATGTTAAAATGAATCGAAGATATAGCGAACCTTAACCCCATATAACGAACCTATAATAATTCCCAAAATAGTGATAACCAACTTTAACCATAGTAAATAAAACATAGCTATGGTGAGCCAAGAGTTCGGTCAAATAAAGGTTCGCTATATCGTTGATTTTATACTGTAAATATCAAATATGAATATAATTTACATATTTCAGTTATGCAAATGCATGAAAAATGAACTCCGCCTTTGCCGGTCCCAAGCCCGGATGAAAAAGGAGGAGGGGGAGCAGTAACAAACTCACTAAAAAACCTGGGTTCAGCTGGCCCGGCTGATAGTACCCTGTAAGGGTTCCTAATCCTGGGATACAGGATGAACAGCGTTTGTACTCCTTGTTAGGAGTGGCTGCACATGGCGTCTGTTCCTCATGTCAGAGGCGGCCATTTCTTTTGGAGCTAAGTCGGTCTGCCACTGAGTAGTGCTCCCAGTCTTAAAGACAAAGGCACACGCATTCTACCTCACCCAGTGTGGAGATAAGAAAGAAGAAGAAGAGAGTTATGCAAATGCAAATATAAGGTTGTCCCAAAAGTTCGTGTTTTTCTTAAAACTTTGTTTTTGTTATTACTTGGCGAATAATATTATTACGGAGAATACATAATAATACAATTACTTTATACATGAAACAAAGACATTATACATAACGGCGAATAATATTGGTATTTCAATTTTTTTTTTTTTGCAAATGTTTACGAACTTTGGGGACAACCTTGTATTTGAGATTAATTTATTAAAAAACAAATCAAACATTCCAAAACTTTTTCCCGTTAGGAATTCCATTATTTTCGGTTCAAACTTTTATAATACCCAGTTTACAACGAACTACGGAAATTTTAAGGGATTTTTAGCAACAATTGAAGCGGTTGAGGACTCTAGCTGTCATTGTGGCAACGAAACCCAGGCCTCGAGACACCTACTGCTGGAATGCCCACTCTTCTTTAACGCTAGACAACAGACAGTAATCAATGTTGTATATATGTATGAATTTGTAAATACTAGAATCAATTGTCACAGATTTAACTCTTTTTGTAAATATATTTATGAATATCTTTCTAGCCTGGAAGGATAAGAGGTTCCTAATATATATTATTATTATTTCTTTTTTATTTATTTTTTTTATAATATGTTTATAACTGCTTCTGTTTAAAAATGTAAATCGACGCAATTATCCCTAGCCGGGATATCGCGTTTTGTGTGTTGAAATAAATTTATAGTAATTAATTAACCTTATATAGATAGATGATACTTCTGCCAAAAATTTGACTTTTTTGTTATCAAATTACGATTTTTTTGTTCATAGTCTAAAAATAAACACTAATATGTATAACTATATTTCAAACTTTTACATTTGTACATTATATTGATTCGATTAATTAATTTTAATTAAAAAAAAACAAACACGCAAATACACATTTTAATTCTACAACACACACACATAAAACAATATAATGCGGCTTGTGATTAGAATATTCTACAATTACATTCTATATTACATTGCGGTCAAAAAAAAAAAAAAATTAAACATCGTCTGATTGTATAATGAAGAACAGCTGCTGCCATCTACCGAAAGAAAACAATACTAAATTTGAATTTAGATACGTTTTCGAATTATGATTACAATTTCTTGAATTACAAATAATATCAACAGATTCTAAAATGTATTTATTATTTTTAAAATTATATATCTGTGTTAATAAATGATAATACATTTTTACATCCAAATTTCTCCAATGTTTAATATTTCCATAAATTCGCCAGTTCTACCTACCAGAGTGTGTATTCGATTCCTACAATAATTATGATTTTTCGATAGATGTCATAAGACATTAGCAACATTGAATTGTCCAATCAGGAGGTGATTTTTATTATATTATGCGAAATATCCAAACAAAAATACAGGAGTCAACATCCCATCATTGGTATATGAACAAAGCCTGGAGCTATTCTAGGATGTGGGATGGACCGACAGGCAGCAACCTGTATTTCCAGGCTTAAAACTAGCCATACAACACTGCACTTTTTCCAGAATGGTGTCAAGATCTTACCACAATGCACCATCTGCAGGACCAAAGAGGCCTCACCAGACCACCTCTTGGAATGTATGAGGCCTCAAGAAAGGACCTATAATCCAACCCTACCAAGATTGTGAATTTGATCAATGAATATAGTCTCCATGACCTTGTATAATTATAAATGGGATAATAAAAAATTATATTATGCTATATTAGTTTGATTATTTTTCTTTTCTACTTTTAAAATGTGATTTTATAATGATTTTTTTTTGTGTTGTTTTTGTTTTTGGACAATTGAATGTTGCTAATGTCTTATGACATCTATCGAAAAATCATCAGCGAGAACTCTCCTAACGGTTTCGCCAGTTCACCACTGATAAGCCAAGTCTAGTCCTGAAAGAATAAGTAATGCCGAGTTTCCGGCGGTTAAAAGAAATTTTAGGACAAATATCAAAATTTTTCAGAAAATAATACTAAAAGAGAAGATGCGTATTTTTCCTCTGTAACAAATGAAAAATATGCAAATTGGGCCGATCGCGTAGAGGCCTCGGAAATAGAGTTTACCTCCGTGGCAAAAAAAAAAAGAGCTTAAAAGATTTAAAAGAGAAGGTGACTCCAAAGATAGGCCTGTGAAGATCCCAAAGGCTGATACCACCGCAGTAAGGCCGCCTCAACCACCAAGGAAGGCGACAAGAGACCCTGTGACGCAAGAACAGTCGACAGCAGCAGGCGCTGAGCAAAGCAAGTTCGACAGCAGCTTCATTTGATCAATGCTGCTATGTTGAGTACTGCTCGGATTACGGTCCTGTGCAGTAAATCCAGGCACTGGAGGAGATGCTGGGGAGGAACGCCGTCTTCCAGCTGATGAAAATGTTGGGCCAGGTTCTGATCGGGCTAGAAAGCATCGAGAAGGCGGAGGCGTGAGACGGGCCTCACCATCGAGAACACCTTCCTCAAAGTCTTCCCTTACAAAAAATGTGTGGAGAAAATAGTGATTGGGAACCTCTCAATCGCTATATGGGATGAGGACATCGTCGCGGCGCTGCGGTCCTACTGCAGGGTTGTCTCCCTGACCCATGAGGCAGTGACAAGTAGTGGCTACACTTGAACCACCGGTAAAGGAAGGCCTTCATCCTTATAAATGATTGAAATATCTAAGTATGGAATTACGTCGGGAGAGTTGTACTTCTAGTCGCACCATTCAGGTGTGAATGCCGTTTCAACTATGCCCAGATGAAGTCGGGTCAGCTAGGAATGGAAACTTCAAATAGACCTATCCCACCAGAGTTTTGAAACAACCAACCTCCCTGTTACACAATAGATAGCATCTATCTTATCTTCAACCTATCTTATAATTTCTCTCTCTTCGCCATAGTAGAGGTGGGTAGAACTACAACTAGCCCTTCAAATATCTGTGGAGATTACTTCATAGTAGTATTAAATCAAATTTAGTATGTGAACCATATTTCAGTCAACTCTATTCATATCGATAAAATACTTGCTTTGGAGAGCATGAGAGGAAAAACAAAAATGTATAATTCTTTGTATATATAAGGTCTCTATAAGTCTCTAACCCTTTTTATTCTTTTAATTAAAAATTAAAAGGCAAACTAGAATTAAAAAAAACTATAGCTATTTTTATTTTAGGTAATATATTAACTCCGCCTTTGCCGGTCCCAATCCCGGATGAAAAAGGAGGAGGGAGAGCAGTGACAAACTCACTAAAAAACCTGGGCTCAGCTGGCCCGGTTGATAGTACCATGTAAGGGCTCCTAAACCAGGGATACAGGATGAGCAGCGTTTGTACTCCATGTTAGGAGCGGCTGCACATGGTGTCTGTTCCTCATGTCAGAGGCGGCCATTTCTTTTAGAGCTAAGTCGGCCTGCCACTGAGTAGTGCTCCCAGTCTTAATGACAAAGGCAGACGCATTCTACTTCACCCAGTCATGATGGTTGTCCTTGATACCCCAATATGTTTGAGTGCAAATAAGAAATAAGAAGAAGGTAATATATTAAAGCTTAATCTATTACCTAAAATAAAATACACAGTGTGGCAAATAATTTTTAAGACTCGCGCTAGATAAAAGCCAATAGCAGAGCCAGTTATGAAATTGCGCATGCGTATATATATTCGAAGCCTTATCTAGTGCGTGGCTTTGTTTCAGCCATTTTGGTTAACTCTTTAAAACCATACAGGCGATTTTTGAAAAGTAAAAATATTTGTTCGTCGGAATTTTGAGAGGGAACAGAGAGCGGTCATTAAATTTAATGCAAAACTTGGTAGAAGTGCATCGGAAACATATATTTTGATGAAGCAAGTTTATGGTACGTTATGTTTGAGTAAATCAAATGTTTTCATTTGGCACAAACGTTTTTCGGATGGAAGAAATACGCTAGATGATAAGCATACTGGACGACCAAGTTCTTCGAAGACACCAGAAAGTATAGAAAAAGTGCGAGAATTTGTTGCAAACAATCGCAGTGCATCCCTAAGAATGATGGCAGAGGTTTTACACATCAACAAAGAAACGATTCGAACCATTCTGCATGAAGATTTGGGTAAAACTAAAGTCTGTGCTAAATTTGTTCCACACACTTTAACGGGCGAGCAGAAATCATTGAGAATTGCACATTGCAGGGACATCATTTCTGCCTATGAAAATGATTCAAACTTCCTGAAATCAATTGTTACGGGTGATGAAACATGGTGTTTTCAGTATGACCCAAAGACAAAGCGCCAAAGTGCCGAATGGAAGTCAAAAAACTCTCCACAAGCCAAAAAAAAAAAAACGCGAAAAGTGCCATCAAAAGTCAAAACAATGCTGATTACCTTTTTCGATAGTAGAGGTATTATCCACAAATAATTTGTTCCCGCTGGACACACCATTACTGGAGAGTATTATTTAAACGTTTTGAAACGTTTTATTGCCAGAATTCGTCGCATTCGTCCAGAATATCGCGATGCAGACAGTTGGTGTTTGCTGCATGATAATGCACCGAGTCACTTCTCACTCATTGTTCGTCGCTTTTTGGCCAAAAATAACGTCTGTGTGTTGAATCATCCTCCGTACTCGCCTGATTTAGCACCATGTGACTTTTATTTATTCCCAAAAATAAAATTGAAGTTAAAAGGTTTTTTTTTTATGATATCCCGACCATCCAGAGAGCTGCGACGAGCACTTTGGAGACGATTCCTCAAAGTGGCCTGCAAGAGGCATTTAATTCCTTATTAAATCGTTGTAACATATGTATTGAATCCGGAGGGGATTATTTTGAATAAAAAAATAGTAGAAATTGAATTAGCTTGTTTCTGTTTTATTTTACAAACCCATTCTTAAAAATTATTTGCCACACTGTGTATAACTTTTTTGTTGGGGGGAAAAATATATATAGATTCGGTAGAAGAAGAAAGATCCTTTATTATTTAAAGGTATAAAACTGAAGCAAGAAAATGATTATTCTTTGAGTGTGAAAGCTTGTAAAAAATAGGAACTTACCCTCTACCATTAATTTGTTTATTTTCTTTGTCGTCTGTTTTTTTTCATAAGTTTGAATCTGGTTAGAACGATCTATGTAAATTAGATGATTCTTTTGTTGCCTTAAATACGAGGTAATTAACTCGTTTCTCTTTATATATCTAAAAATGTTTAATAAATTAATTTTATAAATCTAAGAGTTGTCTTTAAAAAGCATCCAACAAGAACAACAAAGGACAAGAGATATATGTACATCAGCAGCTCACGTCGGCCTTCCCTATCCAATAACCGCTAGCCAACTAACAATCCTACAAGGCCACACTATACGAGGCACTATACTATAGGCAGATATGTAAATTTGTATAGACAATACTAAAACATTATGCAAATCACAGGAATATTTCATCGTATAAATATTTGGAATTGTCATTTTCAACATTTTTATTCTATGATGCACTAGCGCGCCATCTGTTATAAAAATTCGAAACTATTTTAAACGCGTAAGACTGCAATGAAAAAAATTAATGGGAGGGCCTGGCTCATCAGTGGTTAACCCTCTCAGCGGTTTCGCCAGTGGTAGATTAAACTTGTTTTAGTATATATATATGTCATAATATATGCTCTTCCAGGATTAATAAAACAAACCAACAGCCAACGAGAGAGAGATGAGCAGCTAAAGCGAGACACTTTAGACAACTAACTCACGACCATTTTGACCACATTCCTGAGGGGGGGGGGGGGGGGGGCGTCACCACCTGGCGACTTTCCTGGTTAGCCCCCCGGTTGTGTACACAGGAAAAACAGTCGTTCAGCGGATAACCTCTCGCTCGCGCTCTCTCGGCTGGCTGCCTGGATGATTGCTCTAACAACTCGTCGTGTGATTATTTCTCTCCTCAACACATTTACCACTATATTGCCACACATATATATATATATATATTAAGATTAGAATTCTTTTGTGTGTGTTTGATTGTTGAAAAGAGGTGCGTCGTAAAAAGTAAAGATAATTATTTACCTTTCAAGCAGATTTTTATTTTGAATCACTTGAAGCAAAAACACATAAAATTATTTTTATCACAGGAATATAGAATTTATATAATGAATTCTATAATCGTGATTTTCATTAGAAAAGGTAGGGTAAACTATACATTATTTACAGCAATAATAATTAAAGTGGTATGTTTTGAATATATGGTCAAAAATGCAGAACAGTCAATGAATGAAAACATAAAATATATGTTTTTTAAATAAAATAAAATATTTGCATTTTAGATTATATATATATATATATTAAAAATAAAGAACCTGACCCACTTATCTTTTATTTTTTCTATTGTTTTTTCATATATATATAAATATATATTATTTTTTATTTAACCCAAGTTTACATGGCACAGGCCATGATAATCATGGTGGGTAGTTAGCAACTGCTTTTACTGTAAGCACTCGCTGGTGAGGTTGTACTTTTGCAAGAATCAGGGGCCATTGGAACATTTTTTAAAAAGAAGAATATTTGAAATAAAAAAAAAGTTCTGTATACTCTATCTCAACCAACTTGGACCTAAACTACACTAATGAATTGAAAGTCTATCGCTTTAATTAGTGTAATTTAGTAGTTGTAAATAATCAATAATATATATATATGTGGCAATATAATAAGGTGGGAAGAGAAATAATCATACCACAAGTTGGAGAAGGAACCCAGGCAACAAGAGAGAGAGAGAGACGGGCGGCCGTTCGTTTCGCACACAATCCCCAACTGTCTTAAAAGTCCCGAGGTTCAAAGTAACGGGCCCCAGTAGTCGCCCCTTGGAATATCGCTGATGTCTCAAGTGACCGGACTATACCCTCCCGTCTCTCTCTGGGTTTACTGTAGGTTTGCTTTATTATTCCTGGAAGAGTATATATTATGACCCACTTATCTTTTAGTTTTTTCATATATATATATATGGTGTTGTGTTTATCTTGCCAGATGACTGTGTTGTGGTATGTTTGGGTGAATGTAGTCGTGGTGGCCACAAAGATCAGAGTGGTTTCAGCATGAATGAATTCCACAAAAGGACGAAGCATGTTGGATGTCACCCAGTCCCTCCAAGTGCACGTGGCCGTCGATCTATTCTACTGTCAGAGAGGGACTGGGGTCATCCGACTATGTTTTTCAGACTGACGGTGACCTTTCTCCTGTCTGGCGCCGGCTGTCACTCAATCAAATTTTATTATTTAGTTTTGTATTACATGATGGCCAAACTGGCGAGTTGGATTGTGTCTACAGTTTTGGTTGTTACACTACTAGAAGAATGACCCGGCTTCGCCCGAGAAATCCCCCAAGTGAAGTATCCTTCATACTGAAAGTACATCAATAATAAATAGTAGAAGTGCCAAAGAATAGCAATACAGAAGAAACACATAAACTACAGGAAAAAAGTGTGTAATGGCAAAAATTGTATTATGCACAGGGAAACGAACCCGGGCCGCCCGCGTGGCAGGCGAGCATTCTACCACTGAACCACCGATGCTTATAAGAAATGGCCATATTTGGGTATTTATTCCATTCACAAAAGCAAACGATGACAGAATTGATTGTTGATGAATCTGATACTTGTATATTTTAATAGCTTTATTACATATGGGGATATAAGTATATATACTACAACATATATATATATAAATATATATATATATGAAAAAACAATAGAAAAAAAAGGGCAGGTGTTGATATTAAAAATTACAAAGGCATATCCACACCAGGAGAACATGTGCTTTTCAGAAGGCAGAGCGCCATCTGGTGGAACAGAAATAAACTATTCATTGATTTAATCTGTTCCCTGATATTTGGCCAACCCAATTTCTTTATAAATCAAGAAAAGCCATCCACGAACGCGTTTGGCGCTTTTGGCGCTCGTCAGCGTGGAGTATGCTGTACCACTGCGACCAATAAAGATTTTTGGTC